>JANIJU010000001.1:11969968-12012727 GCA_025504685.1 Leucosticte australis
CTCTTCTCGGGGTCACTCTGACCAGCTAGAGAGAAAGACCCCAGCAAATGGCTAATAAGCAATTAGTAAATTGCTAATTAGCAATTTATTCTGTAAAAGGTATTTGATACCTGGATGGTTTTGTGATCACATTCATGTACAGAATGCTGTACATATCAATGGGCATATATAAAAACAGCTGTGAGTTTCTTTCCCCTCTCCCCTATATTAAAAAAAAATAAAATTCCTCCAACTCACAGCTTGATCACAAAAAATGGCAAGGCAGAGAAGCTAGTCATGAAAGACTGGATCCATTAAAAAAAAAAAAGAAAAGACTGGTATAAAGATGAGACTTATTTCCTCATCTGCCTGTATGTTTTTCCTCCTAGGCTCACAAAAGCAGTTTGTCCACAAATTACCTGCAAGTTTATTACCCATACAAAGCTTTCTTATTGTTCATCTCAACAATTCATCTGCTGCATGACTATACCAAACTACAATATAATTAGTGATGAGTGTTGTGCTGCAGGAATCAAATTTGCTCAAAAAATCTCTTTCCCTGAAGCAAAAATCACCAAACCAACCACAGATTTTTTAAGGTGGTAAGTGAGACCTGGAACTCCTGCTCAAGCAGGGCGTTCTAGAATTTGCTACTCAGAATTGTGTTCAGATGGCATTTGAATATCTTCAGAGGAGGAGACTCCACACCCTCTCTGGGTAATCTGTTCCAATGCTCTGTCACCCTCAAAACAAACTTCATTTTCATGTGGATCTTTCCATGTTCCACTTTTTACACATTGCTTCTCATTCTCCTCTTGTGGGCACCATTGAGCAGAGCCTGGCTCCAGCCTCTTGGCCCCTCCCTTCAGATACTTACAGACATTAAATACCCTCTCCGTCACCTACTCCTGAGGCTCAACCATTCATTTTAATTGAGTTGCTCCAGCCCCTTAATCATGTTCACAGTCCTCCCCTAGACTTGATCCAAGATCTTCATGTCTCTCTTCTAGTGAGGAGTCCAGAACTGGACCAATATAAGGAACTCCTGTGCATGTTCTCTGCAAGCTACAGGGACTGCACCACTATTCAAGGTTTGAACAAAAAAGGAAATGAGCTGACACCATTGCCTTCAGCTTTTTCCCTTCTCTGAATATCAATAAGTACACTCCTAGAGTCTCATTATTCCCTTGGCAGGGCTTCCACTACCATTTACACATGAATAATTTCTTTTTTATAGACCCAATATTGCTTTGTTCAAAACACATTTATCATTACGGAATGTGATACAGTAGGAGCAAACTGCAAGCGCTTCTCATCAAAGCTGTCTTTGCAAAACAACTGCACATGAAAAACAGCCAGTATGTGAACCTGGAAAGGCTTGTTTTACAATTCACTGCAGTTGTCAGGGGCTTGTCCAGAATAAACTCACTTGCTCATGTGGTTGAGTACCAAGTACACAGAGTATTGTGAGGAAATACTGAAGGTTTGGGTTGAACTAATATCTGAAACTGAGACAAAATTACCCCTAATATAGGTTTGCTATGAGCAGCATTTAATAGATCTTATTAGAGCAAGGGACAAAGTATCCTTTTACATAAATCAGAAGTTTTGGGGTGGTTTCTAAACAACTCCCCAGTTGCATTCTTGCACTTTTGTGGAGGACACACACCCGTCCATACTTTAGCACAAATTTTTGACTGGGCAGATCTAAACATGGATGCAACCTTTCAGCTCTAACTGAGCTCACTTACACTGGTGCCAGTCTCCCAAATGGCTAAAAGGAAAATAAAAATGGCAGCAGTGTCCCAAAGGAACAAATACAGATATCCTTCATACGTCCTTGCATGCAATACTATGTGTTCCCTGGTTTCTGATGAAAGCAATTCTGAAAACGCTGTAGAATGTTAGGCAAAGAGATTAACCACAGCCCCAGTGTGATGGAAGCACTGGTGAAAATGTTTCATGAGCTACAAGATCCACTGTTTTTCCTCATCTGGCCTCTGGCATGTGAAAACTCACAGGGAGCAGCATTCTGCAGGAATGCTCCTCAGCAGCTTGGACAAGGAGCGTGTGCTGCACGTGGCACTTCCAGGAGCAGAGCCACAGGCTGCTCAGCCCACCCACCCATCCTCACTGTCCCCCAGCACAGTCTGGCTGTTGTTCAAATGCTGAACAAGGAGTGTGCCAAGAAATGTCCAGACTCTGCTTGGTGTTGCTAAACAAGAGGACAAGAGGCAAAGGGAGAAACGGATGCACAGAAGTTCCACCTGAGCATGAGGGAAAAACTTCTTCACTGTGCAGTGACAGAGTGACTGGAACAGATTGTCCAGAGAGGGTGAGGAGTCTCCCTCACTGGAGATATTCCAGAACAGAAGCAGTCCTGTGCCATGTACTCTGGGATGACCCTGCTTGAGCAGGGAGGTTGGACAAGATGACCCATTGTTGTCCCCTCCAACCTGACCCACTCTGGGATTCTAAGAAATTATGATTATTCTTACATCAATTCTTTACATGCCAGCAAGACATTTTTCCTCACTTTACTTTGATTTCTTTATCAATTGTCAATCAAAGTGGAATAATCAAAAGTAGTTGGAAGCATAGAAACTGCATAAGAAAGGAAAAAATAAAGAATTTAGTAACAAACAATCTACGTACATAAACCTATGAAGCACTTTTTCTCAGACCGCACTTGTTCCAGAACTCTAAGTTCTTAGAAGACAACTACTTATTTTTTGAATTTCCTTGGTTATCAGGAATAACTAGTGGACAAAGTGTTTTAAAGTTTTCAATTTCTTGGCATCAGGTGTTGGCAGTCACATCCAGAGCTGACATTACACTTCATATTGAGCTGTCCTTTCTCCACAGGTGACCAAAGCTTCCAGCAGTGAGGCACTAATCGTGAGATAGAAAACATAGCAGAAAGAAATTCCATTCAAAACCTGGTAATGCTGAGTGATGTTCTAGCAATACTCAGAAGAAGCAGAATACATATTGGAGAGAAAGAACACGAACAACTTTGATCCAGTCCAATACATAAAGAAATCAGTATTTGGGTCAGGCTTCTAACCTGACCAAAGGAACAGAGTGCCCAGGACCACCAGTGTTTGCAAAATGTGATGTTTATCTAACCTTATGTGAATGGAGTGCATACAAAGAAAACTTGTAGTTTGGACAGTGAAAATGAGAGATTGTTTTCAGTTTACATTAAGAGCATTTACTAAAACCCTGCTTCTCATTATTTCTGTTTTTATTTCCCCCACATCTATCCATCTCGACCTGAAATTTGTTCAGTTCATGCAGTTGAAAGCTTGTCTTCTTAAACAACCACTTCTTCAGCTTTCATACACACCAATGGATCTTCACAGGCAGCATTTTGTTCAGTTCAAGTCTTTAATGAAACGTTCCCAAGCAGGAACTCTCTGTCACAAAGGCTTTGTGAAGCAGTCATAGAGAAGAGAACATCCAGTTTTTGAATCTTGTAAGAGTTCAGATTTATTTAAAGTGGAATGGGGCAGGCAGAGCACCAGATCCCTGGGGATGTTTGAATTCAGCTATTCAAGTTCTAGATAATTAGAATATCTCACTTCAAAGGCTCAGTAATGTATTCTCAATGCCATTGTAATATAACACAGTACTTAAAAACCAAATCCAATTGCAGTCTTGCAAAACAAGATGAAAAACAGCTCATAGAAATTCCATACAAAATCAGTTTGAAATTGATGTCACTCTGACTCCTCCCTTCCCATTAAGGCTAAAGCTGGGCATCTTCCATATCTTAATTCTGAGAAAGATTAAGTTACTGGACTTGAACATCAAAACAAGTTACTCTGACACAGGCTCAATTAGCCTCTTTCAATGTAGAGGAACCAGGTCTGTAAACTTCTGATAATTCTATAATAAAAATATCCTTATATCAAGTTTAAGTTTACAGCAGCCTTTTTTTCATGTAAGAAAAGGATCAGAAGGGCAAGAAAGTCCGAGAAGCAGAATATCTTCCCATGCAGATAGGATCATCCATAAACATTGTCAGAATGTTTATGAAAGAATTGATAACTCTGATATGTAGAAGCCAACATAATACTGACGAAGGAAAAGCCAGCCCAAAATAGATAATTCTTGGGAGGAACAGGCAGCTGACTGTAATGAAGAAAGACCAAGAAACAAAACAAGAAACTTAATAAATGAAGAAAGATGTATCAAAACAACGTGGATTAAAACAGTTTCCTGGGTTTTATCACCCACATAAAAGCTATGTAAAATCTTACATGTGGAAGAGATAAAGAACTGCTGGCCAGTAATGAGAACACAAAGACTGGAGGTGCTGGGCATCCACAGAAAAGCATTCCTGCTTTAAACTTGATATTGCCATAATCACCATCTGTAGCCCCCAGGTGACAGTAAATTTGATGCAGAAAATATGCATAAATGCTCTTTGAAACAACAGAATAGACCCACTTACTAGGCAAAAAGTGAAATTTTGTTAGTGCTTCCTCCTTCATTCCTTCATCAACTGAGGAGTATTTTCTGATAAAAATTATGAGATATCAAAAGATTACAATCCAATATTTAAAAAAACCCTTAACATTAAAGTATTATGAAAAGGAAACCAACATTAAGAAAAATAGAATTTAAATTTCCAAGTAAAAACTAAAATCTTATACCTATAAAATATTTTGCTTTCTCATTTTGTTGAGAAAACCAGGGTATTTTGTTTCTAGTTCAGCCTAGTTCAGCATATAAAATAAAATATATTCACATATATGGATTTCCAGAGCTCCTGAGCCAGACTGGAAATGAGACTTTTGATTTCATCTCGAGCGAAAATTTATTTCTGAGTGATCTGTAAAAGACTTCTAAATGCATAATTTTAGCAAAGTAAGCATGAGAATTCAGTCACAACAGCTGCATTTCCTGATGCAAATTTGTGTACATTGTGTTAGTTACTTATTAGCAGGGGTTGAAGTGCTGTGAGACAAATCCCTATCTGTCTGCCCTGTATCAGCCTCTTGTTCAACAAAGCCATTTTTCCTGTGAGGCTACAAATCCACTCGACATTTTGGTGGCCTTGCAAGAAAGGGAATCAACAGTTTAAAATCCAGTTTTAGGCTAATCCTTTAAAAATGTATGACAAGATTTGTAGAGAATGATGGTTTTGAAGGCCAGACCAGTGATGGAAACCACAGCTAGGTGACTTCTGGAAGTGGGTAGGTTTGCACACAAGCTCAACTCCTCCAGCTCTCTACCAACAAAGATCTACCCAGGCAACCCACACTAGATTTTAACCAGAAACTTAGGAGGGTTATCCAATGCTCCTCATTAATTTTCTCCCACTTATGGTTTTGAATCATTTGCCAAGCCACTTGGCCACTTGGCTGAAGATTCACAGGCAGTGCATACAGGAGACAAGTTGACTATTTTAATTCTGTTCATCTTTTCTGTTAAAATGGGGGCATGATGTGATGACTCAAAGACTAACTGGAACCTCTGGAATCTTCATTGATGTGCTAATGATCAAGAGTTGTTTTCTATTTTTTTTTTTTCAAATAAAAAGGATTATATAACACATTTAGTATTCTAAGATGATTAAGTGAAGAAATGGCCTATGTTGCACAATATATCCTCATTCTCAGACAGATCTTAATGCAAATAATTTAAAAGTTCAACAGAAAATAACATTTAAAAATAATAAATTAATTCCTCCTAGAGAGGTAATGGGGGTAGTTGGGGTAAATCACTGTGCTATGATTAGCCATGAAAGTAAATATTCTCTTTTATTGTTTTATTAGTTTTGAAACTTTCCATTGAAGATAGAAACTGTAATAGACACCTCTTTTTTGTGAGAAAATTTACTGTAAGGGCTCTTTTAAAATCCAAAATAATGATGATACTTACCAAACACTGCAGTGTTAGAAAATATTTCAGCTATCTGATGGAATGAACCAGTGCCACGTTGCCTTAATTTCCTAGGAATCACAGTTCTGAACTGCAATTATATTACGTGGCCAGATTAATTAAATTACTTAGGAACTAGAAACACACTAAACTGTTTATTAAATTAGGCTTATAAGCCTGGATCATTAGGGATACAATTCAGATGACATTTTTATTAGCTAATAATGCAAAGATTACTGACATTTTGAAAAGGATATGTTAGGTTGTTCTAACTGAATTTACCATGGTTTTGTCATTCTGATTGAGTTAGTTATTGCTCTGAATATTCTGAATCACTTACCATCATGATTACCCATTGTGATAACTGACACATGTTTTTGTTGGTGGTGGTTTTAATTTCACCCAAGAAGGAATGCACTGAAGGCAAAAATAAGATTAAAATTAGAAAAGCAATATATCACTAAGATTTATTTCCTAAAAAAAAAAGCCTCAAGTGGGCAAATGAATGAAGCAACTAAACACATTGCTGAATTGGGCAGTTCATTCCTTACATTTTCTTGTATCTCTTTGTTCACAGAAATGTACATCTTCAGATTAATGCAATGAAACCAAAAGCATATTAAAAAACCCCAAACAAACCCATAAAGGATCACTTACAAAGCACATTTTACTTCTGGAATAAGTACAAAACTATACAAAAAAACTGTAGAACGAGTCAAACACTTAGTCTTCCAGAAATTAAGTATTTCATATTATATTGAAGCTAAAACAATAGAATATTAAACCCATTCTTCTTCTGAGTTTGTATTCAATTCTTTAGTGCAAGGCCACAGAGCACGCATGATAATGTTTTTAAAATTCTGGAAATCACTGAGTGGAAATTAGAAGTAAAATAAATTATAGTATTTCTTCTGTGATCTTTTCAGTCTGACATTTAGAAAAAGTGACACATATATGCAAGATAAATCTGAAACAGGAATGCCATGCAAATGGTGCCAAGACATCTTTTTGTTCATCTAAGCTCCAGGAACCTCTTATTTCTTATTTCAGTTTTTTCTCAAAAAGTTACCACCACCAGATGTTATTGATATCAAATTAGAAGCAACACCAAAAGTAAATATAAATATTGTTTTTAAATAAGGAAAAGGTATTCTAATCATACAGGGACACTAACAGATGCTCAGCCAGGCTGAACATGAGCCAGTTTGTGCCAAGGTGGCCATTGGCACCTGTATCAGCAATAATGTGGCAGCAGGACCAGGGAAAGGAACATCCTGCTATGCTGGCCACTGGTGAGACCCCACCTCAAATCCTGTGCCCAGTTTTGGGTGCCTCACTGCAAGAAAGACCCAGAGGAAAAGAGCTGGGGAAGGGTCTGGAGCACAAGTCTGATGAGAGAGGAGGAGCTGAGGGAGCTGGGGGATGGTTAGTCTGGAGAAAAGGAGGCTTGGGGTGACTTTATTCTCTTCATCTCCCTGAGAGGAGGATGGAGCCAGGTGAGGGGGCAGGCTCTGCTCCCAGGTAACCAGTGACAGGACAAAGAGAAACGGTCTCTAATTGTGCCAAGGGGTGTTCAAGCTGGACATTTGAAAGAATTTCTTCATGGAGAGAGTTTTCAAAGTTTGTAACAGGCTGCCCATTCCTGGAGGGGTTCAAGAAACAATTGGATGTGGCACTTGGTGCCATAGTCTGGTTGACGTGGTGGTGATAAAGAAAAGGTTGAATTCTATCTTGGTTGCCTTTCCCAACATAAATGATTCTGTTATCACATGTGGCACTAGTCTGAGTTGCAGAAGTGCCAGCTTTCCAAGTCGGATTTCCAATCTAGACACTTCACAAATAACTAAAGCTGTGTCCTTATTGGTCTATTTGACAAAATTAGAGCAAGTCTCCTGTGACTGCTGAGATCATGAATTTAACTAGAAATCTTAAAAAACAAATTAAAAAAAACCCCCATCACATCAGAACCATTTATATCTATTTTATTTCTGAACAAAAGGATCACATTTTAAGTCTACCATGATTGTCTCTCTGTCCTTTCATTTCTGTGCCCTTCCCTGGTTCACTTGGTTAATACAGTGAAGCCTGCAGCCTTTTCAGACTGATTCCTGCTCCCCTTTTCAGCAGAAATGTTAATGTGTCCCAGCCCCATGAGGGTGCTATAAAGAACATACCTTAAAAACACAGTAAAACCATGCAGTCAGGTTAGATAGGAAAGTGAATTTTAAAGAAACCATTCTCCCTGTACCTGAGAAAACAAAACAAAAGCAAAACTAAATTTTGTACTTTGAGTTTTGTACTTTGACATTTTCTAAAGTTTTAAAAGCAGGCCACCTTGAAGACTGCTCACTTAGTATTACCCACTATTAAATTGGGAGTAATTCTTTTTAAAATGTACAAATCATGAAGTCACTTCAAGATGTCTTAGCAAGCTTAAATTCCCTTACTAGGCAAATGATATTGAAAATATCTGTCTATGTCTCCAGACATGCAAATTGAAAAATCTTTAAACTTTAAGCTTTAAAAAGCTTATACCAACAGAATGTCCAAAGTCAGTTCTTTTGTTCTATTTTGAGTTTGTGGAGGGAAAAAAAAACAAACAAACAAAAAAAAAGGGACAAAAAAAGAGTAGCTACAGACTTATTAAAAGCAGTAAATATCAGACTGTTCATAGAACCCTGCCAGCTCTTTACAACTTTTGAGTGGGATGACCAAGCTTGTTCTACTCATGTGTGAGTGCCCAACATACCAATTCTAAAAATTGTACTGAGTCACTGAGAAGAGGAAGAGTGAACACTTGTGAGAAAGATTTGAACAAGGACAGAGAAAAAGAGTCCAGACAACCTCTTTTAATAAACATTATTATTCAGTAGTACTTCAAGGCCAGAAAGCAGCATGAACTCCTCTGTGTCATGTATTATAAATAACAAACTTTCTGAAAACAAACAAAAAAATCCATCTAAAAGACTCAAGAAAGTAACCACGTGCAGTTTTTTTGGTTTGCAAAGGCCAAGGGGAAAAAAACAACAAAATAACCCAGTAACAACTCAAGAACACCTTAAAGAATCCCTGTTACTACTTAAAATGGAGTTCTTAGCAGTTCTCTGAAATGATTATCATATTTTGAAATGCATTAAGTACTGCTGTGTGTTGCTCTCCTCTTTTCCTACGACAAAAGCTGAAAAAGCTCAGATCAGCTCAGGCAGAAGATGCCACAGATTCAGTGCCAGTAAACACCAATCACTCCCAGCCTACAGCTGCCCAGTGCCTCTGTTATTCCTCATGCTTTATCATGGGCAACTCAGCCCCTGAAAACTGCTTGTGAAGAGCTTAGGACACACCTAAGAAGCAGTGAATAAAGGTCAACTAGAACTAGTTCCACTGGTGTTGCAGCTATACACACTGATGAAAATCTCTATTAGATTTCCTCCAGGAATGAACTCCAGATCAAACAAGGACAAAACCCCACCTCCTAAAATAAATCAGCCCTACAATTTCAGCCATGTGGGACTAAAATGTGGGGTGGGTATAAAATACTGGGGTGGGAAGTGCCTCATCAGTGCAAGAACAGGAATTGTTATGGTTAAAGAAAAGAAAATTGTGATTTGTTTCTTAAGTACCATCCTTAAGTGTTGAAATAATATTTCTCCTTAGCTAGATGAGTTTTCTTTCACTAATTTGTAACATTAACTACCATCATATATGAACCATACATCTCCACTAAATTACTCACAAAAAGAAGTAGGTGGCAGACCCCATCAAATCCAAGCCACTCGGTTTCTCAGACCCTTGAGAAAAAAATCATAGGTTTGCTTTGAAATGCTTGAGAAGAAAGAAATCCTATGCAGTGGGAAAGAAAACCTTGCATTCTATGGCAGACTGGTATCACCAACTGCAGAAATGGCTGCTGAAGGATCACATAGAAAGAAATGGATATATTTAAGAGAAGGTACATTTTCAGTCCAACAGAATCCTTGTAAACTCCTGAGGAAAGCTGCACAACAGATCCTGTCTCTTTCACTTGCTGGAATCTCAACTGAGATTTCTTGACAGATAATCATTGCCCTGGTAGGCACTGGAAAAGAGACCCATTTGTTGGTGAAGAGAAATCTGAGTGGGAATTAAACTTTATCTTGAAGAGGATAGAGCAAAAACACTGCAGCAAGGGTTAAAAATCTTTTCCAAGAATGTCAACTGGTGGTACCCTTGAACAAGAGACATGGGACAGAGGGGAAACAGTGCACAATGTGAGGTACCACAAAGAAATATTTTTGTCTACTTGAAGGATCACAGGATGACCCTATTGGGCAGCCCCCATCAGTACTCTTAAAACAAGAAAACTGTAGCACCATTGTTCTGCTGAGTTACTAAAGCCATCATCATTTGTTATTAAAGGGAACAAAAAACAAAAAGAGGGGCAAAAAAAAAAAAAAGAAGTAAAACTGATAAGGAGGTTGGGAAAAATGAAAGTGCCTGAGTCTGTTCATTAAGGCACATTCTGGTGAATGATACAATGCCATTGCTGGCAATGGGCATTCACTCACTCTCTGATCAATATCAAATAGTTGTGTCAGAGTCTTTCAATCAAACATTTAAAGGGCTTGGGGGAAAAGAACTGCCACCTTTTAGAGACAAATGGTGCTGCTATCACTATGGCAACCAAAGTCATCTGTCATGCATGACACAGAGGATTGTTACTGACTATCCCATGAAGCCTATTGCCACTGCATTAGATCACAGTTTTTGTCTTTATTTGTCAAGGAATGGTCAGACAAACCAGAAGGGTGCACCTAAATTGTACAATAGGGCTTAGAATGACAGCACAGAGCAATAACTACTTGCATCAGCCCAGTGACAGGTCATTTCCTAGTTGGAAATGCTAACAAGAAGCCAGTAATTCCACAGTAAATAATGCTACCCAGTACCATTAACTAAGTCCATGGCAATGCAGTATATCTGACAGCAGCAAAATTTGAAATACAAGGGGAAGGTGCATAATAGGAACAAAGAAAAAAAAGAAAAATACATTTCTAGTCTGTTTATGTTAAAATATTTATCAGGGGCATCAATTTCTGTTAATTTTCCAAATAAAATACTGACAAGACCCAAATACTCCTTTAAATACATGGTCTGTCATGGCACACCTTGAAACAGTAAGGACAATTTCTCCTATCTTAAAAATATTTTTTACCTCTAATGTAATGAAGCGGCTTTCAGAGTAAGAGCAGCACTCAGGCAGGTCACAAAAGGAAGCTGTAATGAGTGTCTACTTGCAGCAGAGCTTACTCAGCTTCTGACTTTTGGCAGCCTGAAGTTTTAAGTATTAGAAGCTACCATTACACTAAGATATTTCCTGGAACTATGAGTTAAGAGGGAGAGATGTGTTGACTGTGGCAACCTGTTTCTTCATATACTGAAACTTCTAAATAAAGTTCTTTCCCAATATAAATTAAACAAGTCAGAGCCATACCACAGAGAGACATGGAGAATTTATTTACGCAAAGTTATTTGGGTGGACACACTTGGTGTGTCTAAATACATATCTAGTAAGACACTGGAAGCTATCAGTTTTGAGGTTGCAGTTATTACACTGTCTGGATTCCTCCAGAAGAGCCAACTAGCTGATTTTTAAAAAGATTTTTATATTTGAATTATTTGTAGTGCAAGCTGTGATGTCACAAATATTATATAAACCACAAGAACTCCTGCTAACATTTATTGCACAAGGCAAACAGCACTTTAGATGAAACAAGCTATCAGATGTAACTTTGACATAGCTCAAATCTGCTTAAGTATTCAGTGCTTCCCCAAGCCATTCCTCCTCACTTCCTCCTTAGCAGCAAAAGCAAATCCTCTTGGCTTATTTGTCAGGGTTAAAAAAAAAAAAATAATTTAAACCCAGGCTTCTCAGAGGCTAAATTATCACATGCTGTTGCACTAATTAAGGGGCAGAGACTCCTCGAATGTTTCTTTAGGTCTGGGTGACTTGGAAGCACAAAAGGCCCTTCAGGCAGCTCTTTCAACACTTATCTCCCTCTCTCACCATGCCAGTATATCCTCTATCACATAAATGCTCCTTTTTCTCCCTGCAGTGGATTAAAAACTTATCTCTGCTGAACAATGGTATTAGATTTCTTAAACAGGCTAACATATCTCCTCACCCCCTTCCCCAAACACAAAGACAGACATTTGTTGCTATGGATTTAGAGGGTAGTGATGTAGCTGGTCATCATCTACTAACCCAGAAAATGAGTGTAAAGTTTGGGGTCTGAAATAAACAGTAAAAAACTGATAGTGCTTAATGCAGCTGACACTGCAGAGGTTTTAGAGGTGGAGAGAATCAAGGCAGTACAAGATCAGTATGCAGTGCCAATAGATGTGACAGAAAAGAGAACACTTTACCTTCTACTCCCATTTTTATCAAATTTCCAGTCAGTATTTCAAAAATGTCCCTATTTTTTGTAACATTTGCTTAATGTGAAAACATCATATTTCTTCCCTGCTTGCCTCCAAAAGTAACCAGCCTGTTTCCCCAGTGTTTCAAAATGAAACAATGGATTTTGAGGTATTTCTTAAGAATAACTAATTTCATTTTCAGAACATTTAATATCTACACCGTCACTAGCCAAGAAGATTGTCATTTGTGAATGTCTCCACTCAGAAGCATGGAGTTCTGCCTGTTCCTAGCCTGCTGTTTTCCTTAGGTCTCAACACAGAGCTGTTTGTGTATCTTGGGGAAATTTCAGTTTATAAGCTTAGAAATTATACAACATGACTTAATAAAAATCCTTTCAGCTTCATAAAAAGCCTGCTTTATAAAATAAAATACAGAGCTGTAAAACCTGAGTGTTTTTTTCCCTCATTCATTATAATAGAAAAAGAGCTTCAAATCAAATTTGGTCTAAGATAAAACAAACCTTTGCACAGCACAGGTATTTTAGGACTGACATTTAAAGGAAGCCTACTGATATCCTCACTTCCTATTTCCTTCTTTACTTTCACCTCAGAAAAAAAAAGAAAGAAAAGGATCTTTTCCTAACTTAGGTCCCAACACAAAGGGAATCTCAGTCTTTTTAATAACCACCAAGGTGTTTGACATCTCATGAGACAAGATTTTTTATATCTTATTCCACTATTTACTTTTTAGTGATACTGGCTAGGGAAAAGAAATCAGCAGAGACTTAATTCCATCAAACAGGGAGTAAGCACCCATTCTGAAACTCTCCTCACTGCAAATAATGGAGGACAGGGTCAATGTTAATCTCACAACATCTCACAGTAAAACACAGCTCTAATCCAAAACACTTTCACTGTAACAGAGAAACCAAAACTAGGATGAGCAAACAGCTAAAAATGTAGGGTTTTGTACATGGAAGGATAACCTAAAAGTCACCCAGGGTTGGACATTACCCATACCTGAATATTCCTCATGCTTTGGTCTGTCTCCAGCTAAGCCAAAACAGAAAACAGGCACAAGCTTATCTACCTCCTAAGGCAAAGTCTTAATAGCACACTAGGACTACTTAACCCTCAATTCCTCTGCTCAGGGAGTTACTCTTGGCTGCAGTTACATTCAGGGTAGGCTAATGAGCAGAATATGCCAAAGCTGTCAGTGTGAATCAATTAACATCTGCCTCTGGATCTGCAGCACCTGCTAACAGGCTGGATTGGTGGAGAAAGCCAGCTCTGCTCTCCCAGGGTACTCAGAAGTGTCGGGGCACATTAGAGTTTTAAAGCTACTTTCAGCAGTAGGTGCAGGTGGGGAAATAGGTTGTGTATCCCCTCTTGGCAAGTGTCTGGGAATGTGCATTACTTTCTGTAATAAAGTATCATGACAAAAGAAAAAGGAGCTCATTAATGGGCTTCCCTTTTCATCTAGGAGCAGGATAACTGGCTCTGCTGCTCTCACCTCTCTGTCAATAAGCTTTCAGATGCTCAGTGCCAGCTTTACAAAGCCAGTCAGAGGCTGTGAGATTACTCTGGTTTTGCAAATCTATTTATGTTAGCACAGGTTCTAAAAGTATGTGAGTCTCTGCTCAGCTATTGATTAAGCTGCAAGCCAGTGTCATAAAGCACTGTTTTGCCAGACTTGTTATCATTTGGAGCAGGCTGAAATGGGTATGTGAATAATGGAATTAGCATACCAGGCCCGCTGCAGATTATGATGAAAGTCAAGAGATCTGTAAGGTGACCCTGCACAAGTAGAGGACACAGCATTATTTCTTTCTAAGCTTCCTACATCTTTTATCTGCTGAATATTGCCCCAGATAATCTGAGAGATACATATGATATATTATTCAATATAATGTCCTCCCTTACTAATTCAATCTTTAACAGTATTGTATTTCTACAGTTTTCCCTTCTTCAAAATTTCTCTTTATTTTCAAATTTTCTTTTCCCCCATCTCTTATGTCCAAGTTTCATGTGGCTGCTGTGCCCATGTGACTGAGTCTGTCTAAGGTGATTCTATCAAGCTTTTCTGTTACTTATCACTGAAGTCTGATCACCTTCTGTTCTGGGCAAGCTTTATATTTCCCCATACCCCAAAACTTAGACACACACTGAAATCACATCTGATGTATCAGTTGTAAATTCTGCAACTTAACTCCAGGTATTACTCTTGGCAAGATTGCTACTGATACACAATGAAAATGAAAATGGCTTGAAATTACTGGGTGTATTCTGCAATGTAAAATGCTCATGTTGTGGTAAATTGGTTGGAAGTATAAAAGCTTTTTCTGATTTTTTGTGATCTTTCTTTGTTAATATCACCAGGAGTCATAAATCCTTCTGAGCAGATGCTCTCAGACAGGTATATTCCCCCAGACAAATAACAAACATCCCCATGGCAGTATATATATATATATATTTCTCTGTGTCTGCAATATGAGAGCTATGAGAACAAGGAAAATGAATTCTCTTTGTCTAAGGGATTCATTGCTAGACTCATGCTCAGTTGGTCCTGTTCCTGAATTATACATTCATGTCTACAGTTTTCCTGTGTCTGAAAATTATCTCTTCATAGAAGGCAGACAGAATGCAGAGGAATTTAAATGGCTGTAGCCATTCAATCAGTCACAGAATACTTTTCTTTAGCATTAAATGAAGGCATTTATAAGGAAGGAGAAAAACTAAGCACAATCACTCAGTTGGTTGTGCTTCTTTGTTCAGATGTGAGGTTTTAAAATGTTTCTATAGAATATCATATTAATGCACGGAAAGATGTGTATTAATGGCTGTAAGCCACAGGGTTTTCAGCAGCAAGGTGAACCCACCAGCTCTCACTTTAGTGCCTCTCCATATCAATAGGAAAGCCTTGATACAGTTTCCTCAGCTGTGGGAGTTATAATTTTACTTCCCTGTGTACAGATGACGCATGATTTTTTGAGTGGAAGCTTGTCAGATTCTCTCAAATTCTTGTTACAATATTTTAATTAATCCCTTTCCTTCATTCAAGTCTTCACCAAATCCTCCAGGGTTTTTGTGCCAATGTTGGCTGCTTTTGAAAATGTCTTCATGCGTCCTGGATAATGTTGGTCCTTAAGTTGAAAGGATTATGTATGCCTTGGACTGAATTTTTTTTTAATTCTAAGTGTATTTTAAACTCAGATTCAGCATTTCATTGCTGGATTCTTATAAACATACAGTTATTTCTTCATTCTGTGCCATTTTTGATGTTCCAGTGACACATGAAAATCATAAGTTTTAATTTAATTTCTAAAGACCTGTTTATGTTCAAGAGATTCTTGATTTTGTTGGGGTTTTTTATATTTATATATACCTTTTGTCTCAAGCTTTATGCTGCACTTAGAATGTTTTAATAAAAAAGAGACTGAAATAATTTCTGCCTGTGTCTCTTGGTGCTGAATGGTGATCCATCCATTTGGTGACTGGCCACTAGTGAGGTTCTTCAAGGTTCAATACTGGGCCAGTCCTGCTTAAATGTTTATTGACAACCTGGAGGAGGGCATAGAGTGCTCCCTCAGTAAGCTCACTGATGACACCAGGTTGGGTGGGAGTGTTGATCTGCTGGAATCTGGCTCTGCAGAGGGATCAGGACAGGCTGGATCCATGGGTTGAGGCCAGTGGTCTGAGGTTCAACAAGGCCAAGAGCTGGGTCCTGCCCTTGGGTGACAACAACCCCAGGCAGTGTTGTGGGCTGGGAAGAGAATGGCTGGAAAGCTTGAAAAGGACCTGGGGGTGCTGATTACAGCAGCTGAACATGAGCCAGCTGTGCCCAGGTGACCAATGACACCTGGCCTGGATCAGCAGTGGCAGCAGGACCAGGGCAGTGACTGTGCCCCTGTGCTGGACACTGCGGAGGTCACACCTCAATCCTGTTCCATTTTGGGCTCCTCACTGCAAGAAGGACATTGAGGGGCTGGAGTGTGTCCAGAGAGGGCAATGGAGCTGGGGAAGGGTCTGGAGCACAAGTGTGATGAGGAGCAGCTGAGGGATCTGTGGGCCCTCAGCCTGGAGGAAAGGAGGCTCAGAGGAGAGCTTCTCACCTTTACAGCTGCCTGAAAGGAGAGCGGAGCCAGGTGGGGTCAGGCTCCTCTCAGGCAGCTGATAGGAGGCTGAGAGGATATAACCCAAAGATGTACCTGGGGAGGTTTAGGTTAGACATCAAAAGGGATTTCTTCAGTGAAAGGGTGGCCTGGCATTGGAACAGGTTGCTCAGGGAAGTGGTAGAGTGACCATCCCTGGAGGCGTTCAAGAAACATGGCACTTGGTTCTGTAGTTTAGCTGACACAGTAGAGGTTGGGCTTGATGACCTTGGATGTCTTTTCCAACCCCTACGATCCTATAATTATAACAATTTTCTCAGGGATGTCTTAGCACAAAAAAAGATTCCTTAATCTTTCATCAGTCACTTTGGGACATGTTAGAGCTGCTGTCCTTCTTATTTAGCCTACACACCCATTTTTCTCTGAAAACTGCATTTTGGAACTCAGTAGCAGAACTGATCATTACCCAGACCTTGTCCCCTTGTCATGGTTGTCTCTCTGGCTGGCAACTGAACACTGCAGCCAATGACTCAGTCCCACATAGTGGGATCACAGGGAGAATAGGAAGAGTAAAAATGGGAAAACTCATGGCTTGAGTTACAGGCAGTTTAATAGGGAAATTTAAAGCTGTGCAGGGACTGAAATGGTTCATGCCTTAAATATTGTTATGAAATTTTGCCCATTATAGCAAAAAAAAAAAATGTATAAAGAAGCTACAACCACAGAAACTCCTTGAAGAACTTTGGACTGCTGAGATTAGATGAAGGGAAAACCCATTCTTCAATCACCTCAGGCCCAGGGAGAAACACAAGGCTGAGGGAGAGGAATGGGTCCACAACAAAGCCAAACACAGCAGATATTCTTCCCTGGCAGAGTTTGGGGTGGGGGAGACCACAGCATGTAGAGGCCAGGTTTATTCCCCTCTGAAAACTGGAGGGAGAGGAGGTTTTGGCTGCAACCTCTGATCAGAGGCACTGAACACCCATCCTTACTTACACAAACTGACCCAGCTGTGAAAACCCCAACCCCACAGGCCACATCCACGGGACATTCACATGAGAGGCAGCTGAGAGGGTGTCATAATCCATCAAAGGCCCCCCAAAGTGCCCCCCAGAGTCATTCCTGAAGCCTTGCACCACAGGATTGCATGCAATGCAACACACCCAGAGTCTGTTGTAAGAGACAGTGGTAAAGTCCCCCCTGTTCCAGGGATGTGCCTGGGTTTTCTTACCCAGACTGAGTATATATATATATATATAATATATATAATATATATAATATATAATATATATAATATATATAAATAATATGCAAATAAAATATAGAATATAATATAAAATAATATAATATTTATAATATATATATAATATTATATTTATAAAATATATAATAAATATAATATATATATAATATATAATATTAAGATATTATATTATAATATATTATATATATTATAATATACTATATATATTATATATAGTATATATTAACCCATCAGATTCCATGCTTTATGGGGGGACCATCACTGCCAAGAAGACCAGATTGAGAGGATCAACAGAACATTGCTGGGATCCACAGAGTGATGCTATTTTCCTTACTCTGTCTCTGTCACTCTCTTTCTGTCCCCCCCACCCTCTGCCACCCTTTTCTATTTTTTTTCTTTTTCTTTCTCTCTTTCTCTCTCCCTCTCATATTTACTATCAAATAAAATCCATACTATTGACTTTGGCATATGGTCTTGTTTGCACATTAATTTGGGCAGAGGCATTTGTAATAATTTTAATAACTGATCATGCCACAAAGCAAAACAAGGAATTAACTCCCTGCTTCCCATGGGCAGGCAGGTGCTCACCAATCCCCAGGAGAGCAGGGATCCATCACATGTAATGGTGACTTGGGAAGACAAATGCCCTCCCTCCAAAACGCCATCCTTTCCTTCTTCATCCCACTTTATATGTTGACCTTGATGACATATATAATGGAATAGCCCTTTGGTCAGTTGGGGTCACCTGTCCTCACTGTGCCCCCTTCCAATTCCCTGTGCACCCCCAGACCACCCTCTGGCAGCAGAAAAGGCCTTGATTCTCTGATCAAAGCTCAGTTATAATGAAAAATCCCCATGTTATCAACACTGCAGCACAAATCCAAAACACAGCCCCATACAAGTTACCATGAGGAAAATGAACTCTACTCCAGTCAAAACCAGCTCACCCTCATAAGGATTTGGAAGCACATATTTGGATCCAAGCATTTGACCTGGCAAATGTTGCTGGTAGCAGAAGCACAATTTTTTTCCTCATTTTTAAAATTCGTGCTTCATCACTGATCATAAGTGCTGGCAATAGCAGAGCTCAATGTGTCGGTGTTAAGGGCCAAGTCCTACAATCACTGTTGCTATTTCTCCACACAGCAGAGAGGTTTTACTGCAGTGCAACACAGCATCCCCTCTGTGAGCAGAAAGGCTGTGAGATTGTGAGGCTCTATTAGGGTAGTCTTTCTTAACATCAAAATCATCTGAGGTCAAGAGGGCAGAAAAGGAGCTACTAGCAAGATCATTGCAGCTTTTTGTTTCTGTGCTGTGTAGGAGCAATTTTTTTTGTGTCTAAGTTTCCCTTGTTACTGGGGGGTTTGCTGCCCTCCCTCCTGACAGGCACTGCAGCCCCTGATACAGCCCTTGATTGCTCAGACAAAGAATCCACTCTTTGGCTGCAAATGCTTCAAGTCTTTGATATCAAGCAAGCCAAGAAAACTAATGCCTAACTGAATCAATCGCTCAGCTGCAAAATGAAAAGCAGACTAGATTAGAATGGAAAATAAGAGTAGAGGTGACTTTAGAGCCATGACTCTCCCCTCCCTCTGTCCCCATTTTTGTCAGTGGGAAAACTATAATTTCCCTTTTTTTGTTCTCCAATGGCAAAACATGATTTATGACCATTTTTAAGTGTATTTATAGATGTGCTTATGAAAGGTGCCACACTGACAGCTTGCTAGGTCCTTCTTTTTTTTTTTTTTTTTGCCTGCTTCCCCACTCTTCTCCAATATCTGTTCAGTACTGTACAATGTCCCTTCATTCCAAAGTAAATATATACTTAATAATTAAAAGATTTTCAGGAAGACTCTACCCTAATTACCCTGATGTAATTGGAAGTTTTCACACAACCAAAACAGGGTGGAGACAATGGTCATTCATTGAATAAAACTGCAAGAATATCTGCAGTGCAGGGTGAGATATTTAAATTCTACAGCATTTACCACTGTTCCTGGAATAGCAGTTTCTGTGTTCCAAATAGCCAGGATATTCAATTTTCACTGCTTAAAAATAAGAATCTGAATTCATATGTTAACTACAAATGTGTGTTGAAATGTGTAGAGGTAGATATTTGGTCCTTGGTCTGAAGATGGAACAAAACTTTTTTCCCTTATTTTGTTATTCTGGGAGTAAATTTTCTCATGTTACATAAGCACTTAGAAGAAACAAAGGAAATGACTGTAAATTACTTGATCAATTAGAATATGTGTTCTTAAACAAGAGTTTTTCTCTTGTAGCTGTGTGATTTCACAGCTCTGTGATATCTCTATTTGTGTGCTTGGTAGAGTAGATATCAAAGGAACAAGCTACATTCAAAGAAATCCCTTGCATAACTTTGAAGCTATGGGCACTAAAATATTTATGCTCTTCCAATCATGGGAAATTGCAGTATTTTCCTTTTTTTAAGATACTTTTTGAAACAGTAGGAATAAACCAGACAGCCTGATTTGATATTGCTGTATCACTGGCAAAAATATCAAAACTTGTGAAAATACATAACAGGAAAATCAAATGGGTTCAGAGAAGAGGAGACTTAGAACTCACAAATTTAGAAATTATCTAATTGTGTTTCAAGTGAAAATCCTACAAGTTTCACATGCTATGACTTCCTCTCAAAGTAGGGACAATAGGATACTATTTGTGGTTACTTGGCTTCAATCATGTGAAATGCATAGTAAGTGGCACAGTTTTCAGAAGAATGAATTCATGTTAGGAATTGTATAAATAATGAATATTGATATAACTCATGAATGCCAATTTCTGCTTTAGAAGATTGCAGGCAGGAAAAACAGAAATATCCTACAGAATGTATATTCACCTCACCCAATTTCTCCCAAACATGGTCTATTCTGAATTTTGTTTTCTCTTCAAAAGAACATAACACAATGGGATAGAATTAATATGATATAGGAAAAAATGTACAAATTGATATTTAGAAGAAATTTAAAAAGAGTAAGAACCAAACTTATAGATAGCATAATAACTAAGATGCCATATTTCCTGTGCTCTATATAAAATACACATTCAACAGTCCTGTGTTGTGTTCTGTGAATAACAGACTGTCCCCAAAACCCTGAATTCATAAATATGCAGAGACATCACTTCAGATGCCCACAGTGCAAGTTGTTGCAGAGTTCTGAGGAACTACCACTGGCAGAGCACACAAAGAAATACTCTCACAGATTCCTCGCACAGATGCTTCTATATGAGCAGAAGGGGTAGTTAAGCTGTGCCTGAAGGAACTTGGCTCAGATTAAACATGTGGGTATAATAGCTGTTAAATGCAACTGTTCCCAGAGTTTTTGTATAATATAATATGCTGAACACATTTGTGAGATATCCCATATCGAAAGTGAAATACTTAATGAAAGTTCTGGAGCGGCTTAAAGTCACAGGTAATCAATCGAGAAAGACACAGAGAGCAATTTTATAAAATTTTAATTATTGTAGATGGATTAAAGTCTAAGATATTTATGTACCTAGCTGGCTTTTAATATTAATGATTATACTTTACAAGAAGGATATCTTTGCAGCATTTGGGAGGAATGAGAAAAAGTAGGTTTATCTTCCAGTTTCCTCATAAAAGATGGTTGCCATTTTGTCTATTAGGAATAAAATGTCAGCAACCCATTAAGGTAATAATGTAGGAACTATTTGGAAAATAATTCCAATACATTTGCTACTGCTTGAATATAAACTTAAAAAGTACAACAAGCGTGGATTAGTGTAGTGATAAAAGGTCATATATGTATCACTGAAGCTCCCAGGCAGAAAAGAAACTTCAACTAAACCTATTCATCTGTTGAACATTGATTCTGGTCTTACTTTGTTGCCAAGGGTTAATTCAGTATAACTCAGCTCAGTGACACTTAAATATCACTATTTAATTTAAGAAGGCTAAGGTTAAAATGTCAGAACCTTTTGGTGCTTGCATATGATCTGAGCTTGAAGGAAATGAGGTCCATCTGATTAACTACATATGAAAGTAAGACTTGCAGTAAGACTAGTGACAGGAATCCCAATATATCCAAAATGTAGAGCCTGACATTGTTTGCATGGCACTAGCCATGCTCTCTCAGGGATATCGTTGCAGATGACAGTTTTGTGGAAAGCTATAGAAGTTCTTGTGGGCTGTCTGGCTTTTGATTGTCACCAAAAAGACCATGCAAAAGTGGGACAGAGCTAACAACATGTGCAGCAGCCAGACCCAAATATTCTTAATACTATGAGTTCATCTGACTTCCAGTTACAGCTTGTCCTGTAAAGGATAAAAGACATACAGTGCTTTAGATGCAGGGAAAGAATCAGCTGGAATATTCTGTGCTGCTCTGGCTTTAACAGAAAAATTTGTGACCAGATATGATATGCTGCAGCCTGTGGAAGCAATTATGTGCTACCTACATTTCAGCAGTTTTGGTCATTAGGGTTAATCTTTCAGGCCATCTGCAATATGTTATAAAAATATGGGGAACAAAGTGACCCAACCAAAGAAGTCCATTATTGTACTATTATTTTGTCCCTACAATACCACCTGAAATTAAATGCCCTACAAGAAGCCATAAGGGCAAAAGTAATGTTATCAAAAAATGCTGAAACAAACATGCAATAGGATTGCTATCGGGACTTCACCAGAGCTATCTTTTCCGATTATGGATTCAGGTGGTGATTTTGGAAAATTCACAGATAATTCCTGGTTTTGTTGGGTTTTATTCATTGTCAATACAAAAAATAAGCATGCCTTGCTTAGACAGCATTTTTTGGTACTAAAAAGATTAAAAAATATTCACCCTGTGTTTTGTCAAAGCTTAGCTATTAAAAATTCAGTGGGACATATTCTTTCCTAAGAACCATAACAAATGTTGATATAACGCTTCAATGTCTAAAGCAACATATTTTATTTAATTCCACCTACATGAAAGTAAGATTGTTAGCGCCTTTCAAAAACTTTCTCCTTCATTTTGCTCTCAATAGGGAAGATTTCTGCTGCAAACTGAGGACCTGCCTCACATCATACAATGAGTAACTTTGGCTTTCAGCCATCAGTCTGTACCACACTGTTACACAGCCACAGGACCTTACCAATACGGCAACTATCCAACTAATGACACTGCTGATGAAGCCTGCTGTCAAATTCTGTCCCCTATTTAAGCTTTCCAGAAGACCTTACTTAATTAAACTGGCTGAACAAGTAAAAAAAAAATTTCCCTGGACTTCCGTGATCGCATTTTATCCAACTTCATTATGACTTTTATCATGATGCACCTGTGTTCGAACTTGCAATTAACACCAAAATTAAAAGGATCACAAACACAGGCAAAGAAAAGGGTTGTTGAAAAATAAACTGGGAAAATAAGATGCAGCTAGACCATGTTCAATGAAAATGGAGTCCGTCAGCTGTTCTGTTAAAATATAATCAAGTAGCTCAAATATCTGTGTGAAACTAAATTTTTATTGAATCAGTTGTCATTTCAAGGTCCTAATGCCATTGTCTGTAAGAGAGTGAAGCACTGTATTCTCCTTAAATAAAATCTGGCCCAAAAGGAAAGCAGTCATGAATGGACAAAAAATTGTCCACAATATGAAAGAACTTGAGAATTACTTCGATGCATAATCATTTGAAACAGTGTAGCAACAACAATGCATTAGTTTGTTAAGGCTTGTTTTGTGGAGGTGTCTTGGTTAGGAGAATATACTTATCTCTGAACAGAATTCCCTGAGTTTCAGAGATTAAAATGTCCAGAAGGCAACTCTAAGATCATCCTAGTCAATATTCTGTAATATTAATCAATAGTCAATATTATGCAATGGAGAGGACAAAACTGCTCTGGGTTTATATCCAAAACACGTTTTTTATTTTAAATTTTAGCTTTAAGTGCAAAGATAATATCATCAGAAACTATAGGTGCTGGTGACAAAAAGACATTCAAGGATATGGTGCAGGACAGCAAAAAATTTCCTTAGTATTTTCTGGAGAGGAAGAGAAAAACATCATGCTATACCGACTCCTAAAGCCCAGTCGCTTAGCAAGTCATACAGTCTTCACAAAACATCATGCATTCTACTCTGGTAGCTTAATTTTATTTTTAATTTTATTTTGTTTAGGAATTTCTAATTGTCACTGCAGAGTACTGATCATTTATCAAAATGAAAATGAAAGAGATTTTACTTTATTTCAACTGCACTTCATGCTATAACTCCAAGAGAAAGACCTGAGAATCACATGGAAGAAGTGCTTCAATCCTTGCTGAGAACACCTAAGGTGTTGTTACACTCTCCTGCCAAATGGATTGCTTCTGTTAATGGAATACCTCTCAAAGTCCCATAGTCACAAGTACTTTTGGTTTGTTTTTTTTTTTTTATTGGTTGATTGGGTTTTTATGTTTTGGTTTGGTTTTTGTTTGTTTTCATTTGTTTGTTTGTTTTGAGGGCTTTGGTTTGTTTGGATTTACTTTGGTTTTTGTTTGAATGTTATTATTAGTTGCTTTTCCAGCTCATCTATGAATTTTCCATTGTTTGAAGGTTACACATTACTAAGAAATCTTTTTGCTTAAACTTTTATATTGCAAATATAATAAGGGTATTCTTTTTATTTTTTTTTCCAGTGAGGAACACTTGATGAGCCTGATTAGATTTGAATGGTTTATCAGTTAGAGTAATCAGTAAGAGTAGTCTCTTATCTATTAGACTGCATGTTCCTTTTTTTTTTTGTCCTTTTTTTTTGTGAAGTACAACTTCTCTATGTTAGGACTGCAGGCTTGGGAAAGATTTTGTGATTTTTGTCAAGGACATTCATGTTCATTGATTTATTTATGTTGTGGTGTACACTACAGAAAATCTTGTATTATTTTATATTCCAGAGAAAGGTTTTACCTACATGAGGACCCATGCCAGTTTAAAGCTGGCGCTTTCAGAAATACTTTGGCATTGCCAACAGGTTTAATAAATAAGTTGTTGATTTTTTTTTGGTCCTACTGGAAACTTTGGTCAATTTTGTAAAAAAACCCAAGCTTGCTGGTAGTTCCTGCAGTCCCATATTCTAAATTTTGTTTATTTCTTAAATAAAATAGATTAATGAATCTGTGTAGTTATTATTGAATAACATCTTACCTTGATTCTTCTTCTGAAATTAGTCCCATGCATGGATTTAGTGTAATCCAGCTGTATTTAACTTGACTCTAGGATGATGTTCTCATTCTAATAAGGGTAATTAATTAAAAATCACTAACATTTTTTACTAATAGATAGGAAAAAAAAATCATTTGATCATGAATTCCCCAACGCAGTGCAATAAAAAGGATTAGGAAGAATCTTGTAGTTCTCCACCTAGAAAAGTATATTTCTTTAAACTATGTCAACAATATAAATATGAATGGGATAAATACAAAGTTAAATTTACCATCAAGTTCATATTATATTTTCTTATGTCACACCTGACAAAAGCTAATTCATAACAACATTCATGAGTTGAGTATGAGTATTGCTCACAGAAAATGTAACACTTGAAAACAAATTTGTAAATTATTTTGCTTTATGTACAGATAAGAGCACAAATACATGTACCAAGCACCCTTATGGTAAGAAGCAACATAAACACCTAAAATGAATAATCTATAATTAAGATTTTAAAGTGAATTTCCTCTTACGGTTCCTATTTTTTTACCTTCTAAAGATATAATTATGGAGTAAACTGTTGTAGATGTTCAATGATGGGATGTATCAAATATTTACAGTTCCACTTAAATTTTTAGGGAAAATATGTGACATCAAAAAGGCAAATTTTAAAAGAAGAAACCAAATAATTGTGTTACCTCATTTTCTATTGTGGACCAACTGGGAATTTATGCTTAGAGATAGTTTACCAAAACTATTAAGTCAAAAGAGGTAATTTATTATTAACATTAAAAAAAACCCCAAAAACCTAGTGGTCAAAACGTTCTTTTTTTCTAGGTGAGTATGAGTATATGCAAGAAAGAAAGAAGTTCAGTGATGCCTTATATTATAAATTAATAAGATGAATAAGAACAGAATAAGAATAGAAAGCACTGAGAGTTTCACTGATAGCTCATAGCCTTTGACTGTACTTTACAGATTTCACATTTTATACTGACAGGAAGAATTGTCAATAGTACATTTAGAATCTGTAATACCTGCAGCATATTTTTCACTTGGAAAAAAATCAACCCAGCTCATTCACAATAGAAACAATATCACTAAATTATCTGCTGCAATAAGTATTAAAGACGTCTTGCAGTCCTCAGTGTAAAATGTCCTCTGTTAATGATAATCCTTATGGCTATTTAGCTTCTCTAAAGAAAACAACAAACAAACAAATAAACAAACACATATTGGAGCTGTTTTGAAATTATTTATACTCACAGCAAAGGCCTTAAGGTACAAGAACAAGGAAGTATTTTGTAAAGAGAGCGAAGAACTAAAATAGAGGGTAAGTTTAAGGACTGAAATAAAAATTTAAATTCCATTCTAATAATACATTTAAAGGATGCAGTATATTTTTGGATTCAGATTTTGGTATTTCAATTTTTATGAGAAATCAAAGTTTTATGAACTTGGAAAAGAGAGAACTTGTATATAAGCCATGATATATGAATTTAAAACAACAGAGGGTGATTTTAGAGCTATTTATTTATTTATTTAATTCATTTTAGATTCTAAATCTCAGCAATGGTGAAAGACAAAAGTATGTAAGCAATGGCCCAGGGCAGACCAATTTTTCATCATCAGGTATATGCTCCCTCCCACAGTGACAGAGAAAAGGTCAGGAGATAACAGAGATCTGGGCAATGTGGAGTTACAGATGTCAGCTTGTGGCCAGCAGGACCAGGGCAGTGACCATCTGCTGTGCTGAGCACTGGTGAGGCCAAACCTCAAATCCTGTGTTCATTTTTGGACCCCTCACTGCTAGAAGGACATTGAGGGGCTGGAGTGTGTCCAGGGAACAGATCTGGGGAAGGGAAGAACACAAGTCTGATGAGGAACAGCTGAGGTAGCTGGGGGCACTTAGACTGGAGAAAGGAAGTTTGGGGGGGAATCTTATCACTTGCTAAAATTCCCTGAGAGGAGGGTGGAACCAGGTGAGGGTCAGTTTCTTCTCCCAAATAAAAAGTCTCAGAGCATGAGGAAATGGCCTCAAATACTGCCAGAAGAGGCTTAGACTGGATGTTAAGAATAATTTTTTCATTGAAAGGGTCATTAAGCATTGGAACAGGCTGCCTGGAGAAGTGGTGAAGTCTCCATTCCTGGAAGTGTTCAAAAAAAGGTGTGGATCTGGCACTTGAGAACATGCTTCTGTGGTGAACATGGTGATGGTGATAGATTAACTGTAGGACTTGAGGATTTTCAGGGTCTTTTCCACCCTTAACAATTCTATGATCCTGTGATTCTATATCCCTGCCAAGACAGTTTTCATGTGTTAGAGTGAAGTTGCTTCCTGGGAATGCTCCCAGGCCCTTTCTGCCCCTGCTGCTACAGCTCTGTCTGGTATCAACAGGTCCCAAGAGTTTGCCACTGGCTGCATAAGTGACTTCTTTTTATAAAAAACAACTGCTTTAACATACATGGATTTTCTCCAGCACAAAAATACAGCATAAATAAAGTCCTTTTCTTTAGAGACATCAGCCGGGCATAGCACTAAAAGGGAGAAGATCTTATAATGATCCCTGGAGGAAAAACTATAAGCTGTGAAATTTCCTGGAAGGATCAGATGAATGCGTGGTTAAACACATGCCACCACTGGACTACAGCTCCTGCTTTCATGGGAGCTGCTTTCATATTTTCCTCTGAATTTCCTGCTCTCTTCAACAGAAGCCCATTGCAGATAATGATTAAGGCTTATCAAACACCAGCAAACCCAAAGAAAGTAGAGGAAAAGCCTGGCTGCTGCTGCTGGAGCTCAGCCATCCTCTTGCCAATCCACGTACAGATCTGCTACTTTTTGGAGGGGGGCAAGACTTTACCCAGGTTGACAATGAAGAACAGATCAGTGCACTGAGTGTTTACATTGATAATTGGACTATTGGCAAAAAACTACATCAGAAGATTTGGATCAAGCTTGTGTGGAACATGAAATAATGAAATACTTGTTAACAAGAAATTATTATATAACTGTCGCCAAGTCATCTGAGTGATAATGGCAATCATAATTGCTTACAGGCACAACATGGTTTCATAAATATAATTGTCTGATTATTATTGATCTGCTAATATAGAAGTATGAATACTGCTCTGAAATAATTTAGTTTAGTACAGATAGGATTGACAAAACTACTGACAGGGAAATGACAACATTAATTTGTATTTCTTTATTCTAGCCATTTCAGAGAGATCTTTAATTGTCCCTCTGTCTGACTAAATTTGCTAATTTTTCATTTTTCCATTTCTCTTTCCTTATCTGTTTTGGCTCCCCCCCCCACCACTATATTTTATCCAAGGCCATTTCATTTTCCTTTCATTGTTTTTTTGCCATTCCCACCCCATTCACTATCTACTGATAAGAGAGATAATAAACAACCACAGAAATGGGTTGGAAGCAGCAGGGAACTGGGCATGTGATGAACAGGCAGACAAAAAAAATGAATACCAAAGAAATGTAAATTTATGTATCTGGAAAAGACCAGAAGGACTCTCTGACCCAGGCTTTTAAAGGAAACATTCTGCCCTCTCCTCTGTCATGTGCTATTCTGAAATCTGTCTGCCTGTGTCCCTCATTTAAACCAGAAAATTTCACATTTAGGGTAACATTACTGATCAAAATTTAATTGAAGCTCTCAGTGAAAGTGTCAAGATATTTCAAGCTTTCTGCAATGAAAGCTCTTAGTGAAAAATTTCTCAGTGTCTTGACTGCAAATGTACAAGTTGTTGCACTTCATGTTTGATAAAGAATGCAGCAAATTATTTAGGCGAAGGGATGGAGGACAAAAAGGTTAATGACAGACTTGGTTTTGAAGATGAACTACGAATTAATGGATTCAGCTCAGATCCTGTTGGTCACGGTCCAGTGGTAATTCATTTGTAAAGACAGTTATCTCATCATCAGCTTTAAACGTGGGAAGAACAGGAGATGGCTTCTTTAAATTAAAACCTGGGTGCACTGCATTAAGATTAAATTATTGTTTAAAAGCCATCATAAACTTAATGAAAATATGACAGGAGACAAATTTATGCAAATAAAGCCTATTGCAAGCAGTGATTACAGCACACTTTCTGAGGCTTTCATTTTTTGCATTCTGCATTACTCACAAAAACCATTTTCACATCATGTTGTTCAAGAATCCTAATCACAGAGGTGGAGAAGACAGCAGCAGGAAAAAAATCACTAGCAGATAAAAACTGTGTTATACTTAGCTTTACTAGACTGGCATGTTGAATGTGAAGGTCTGCATCCAGAGTCCTACTCACAGTAGGTTTCCCACCCTGCCACTCTAGTATTGTGTCATGGTAAAGTGGGACAAATAAGGGTGTGAAACCCCTAAAAAATCCATAAAATAAAACATGAGTTAAAGGCAAACATGACAAATTTCTGAAATTCATGTAGATGAAGTCTCAGGTGCACTCATCAAAGGATAAAAAATATATAGTAAGAAAATCCGTTCATAGGTTTGATAATATTTTCATTATGTTTCTATTTTTTTTTCCTTGTTGACTATAAGAAGGATTTCCCATTCTTAATAACTCATCCCCACTGGATTTTTTTTCATTTGTTTGCTTTTTTGCTTTTTGCTTCATAGATTGCATTGGTGATCCTGATTGATTTCCTGATTGTATTACAATATACACTGCACCACTGGATGCCATGTCCTGTCCTCCCCCTGGAAATAAGTTTTCATATTCCTTAGGAAATAGGAGATGTGTTGTTTGAGCGTGGTTCCTGATGTGAGGTTATTTCCATGTCCAGTCCCTCCTACTCGTGGAGGTGGTGAAACCATCTGCAGACAAGAGAGTTGGGCTCCTCATCCTCTGCTCTTGCTTTGGAACCTCTGTACAAACTCCAGCTGGCTCTGTTGTGCAGCAGACACATTCACTAAGACATAAATTTGGCAGAAATACTAATATTTCTCTCTCTCTGTAATTAAAGTGCACGTGCTAATGGTTACACAGGAAATGCAGTTTTAAAAATGGTGCATAAGAGTTTTGTGATTTAAATAGTGGTCTGTCACTTGGAGTTCTGTAATTTGACAGATGTGGATGAGCAGAGGCAGGCAGGGCTGGCCATATCCTCAGGGCCCCAGCAAAGGAGGCAAGAAGGTCCAAAAATGCCATTGGACATAGCAAGTGACAATTTGGAAAAAGCGACTTCTTCTTCCACCCTCAAACCCTTGTCCCATGTCGTCATGCATTGTTACAGAGGTAAAAACTCTGCTGGTCTTCCCCTGGCACTCAGCAGAGCCTTTTTTTTCCTCGTGGTGGCAGTCTGGTCCTCGCATCTCGGCGAGGCTTTAGGCAGGATGCCACAGCTTCCCTGGAGAAGGGAAGTGTGTAAGGGGAGCAGCAGCATTTAGGGCAGTGCGTGCCAGCAGCAGCTGAGTGCACCTGGGGCAGGGACAAGGCAGCCCAAAAGTGTCAGCTGAGGCTGCAAATAATGAAGGTGTCACTAAAAGAGTTATTTTGTTCAAGAAAAGGTTACAGGAATTTTTCATAAGACAGGCTGATAGGTAATTTGGTAATGATATCTTTCAACTGCACTGACAAGACACAAGTTTTATTTCCTCTTTTTCTGGGCAACAGTGTCAGTAACAGCACTTTGGTGACAGTAAGACCATATTCTTCTATATTTTACTTTTGACTTATGGTAGCATAATTTGTTTTCTGAATTGTCACCAAACTGATCTGCCCCACTCTGACAATAGGTTTTCAGTATACATCCAAGTAAGCTACCAGCAGCACAAAATATATTTGGATTTGCAAAACCCACAGAGATAATAGACGAGTTTATCTTTTTTTTTTTTTAACAAAGTTTTGCTCAGCACTTTTCAATAAATTATGCCTGAGGTATTTCCTCCAGATAGTAGAAGCATAGGTAATCTGCTACAACATATCAAGTACCACATTGAACTTGAAGAGCATGCATTACTTAATGCTTAGACATTGTAAATTAAGATTCAGTGAAGTTGAAATAAAACTATGACTCTATCAAATAAAAGAAAAATTAAGTATATAGATATTTATTCTCTTCTGGAGATTAAAACTTTCTTAATTATCTGACATGATATACATAAATACTATAATGAACAAAATTGAATTAAATAAGAAACTCATCTATTGACAGAGCAACAAAGCCTGCCTAGAGTCTTGATAAACATTTAGAGTCAAGCTCTGACTTTCCTCTCGGGAAAAAAATGCACAAACAATAAAACGAGATAAAAATTTAAGTTGTTCTAACAACCTAATGCAGTGGCCACATTCTACAGGTCCTGAAAAAGAAACACATGCATGTTATGCCACACTTAAAATTTCTGAAGTTGCAGCATTTTTACTGTTATCAGAACTGCAATCAAAACAAGTTAATTAAAACTATGCTGTTTACCTCTTAACACAGCACTGTAAGCACATGTAAATGTAGGTTATTGTAGAGTTTTCCAAGAAGGTTTCAAAGCACAAAGGGATTCATAACTGTAGATACTGGCCGTGTGTGAAAGGGTGATAACTTTGTGTGTAACAGACCATCACCACCATCCCACTCACAGGGAAGAATTTCTTCCTTTGATCCAATCTAAACCTACTCTTGCTCAGCTTGAAGCCACTCCCTTTTGTGCTAGCACTCCATGTCACTGTAAATTCTCTCTCTCCATGTTTCCTGTGGGCTCCCCTGCACTGGAAGGCTACAATCAGGTCACCCCAAAATCTTCTCTTCTCCAAGCTGAATGTTCCCAATCCTATCAGCCTTTGGAGCACACCAAGATAATCAGAGGGATGGAGCACCTCTCCTATAGCATAGGAGAGGTGCTCCATCCCTCTGATTATCTTGGTGTGCTCCTCTGAACTTGCTTCAACAGGTGGATGTAACATCTAGGACGTGGTGGAGAAATTCCTTTGGCATTCATCCCCCATTCTGTTTTGTAAGGCTGTATCTATTTTCATTAGGAAATGCACTTTGTAAAACAGATGTTGCATCTCCCTGCTTTTTACAGAAAGAATAACATCTCCAGGTGAACTAAGCACTTGTATTTAAATATAATGGAATAGTTCCCAAGTTGCCATCTCCTGGACTGAAACAATCAAAACCAATAAATACTTAAAAATATTTATCTTACCCAAGAGGAAATATGAAAATAACACTATACCTCAGAAATACCTGTTTTTCTGCAGAGACTGTAAAGTTATGAAAAAAATTTCTTTGCAGAACTAAATCTTATCCAAGGTAATAATAGAAATTTCACCTCAAATAGACAGCCAAGTGCTTTTCCTATTACTGCGATTCCCTCTATCATCAGTGGCCTTCACTGAGTAAAAGGTTTTAGAGGAAAACTGCAAGATTTTTACCCAGACTTCACTCAGCAAACCAACAGCTGAGCAAACAGATTCAAGCACTCAGCTCTCTTCCCCCTTTACCATTAATTTTTAATAAACTAGAAACACTTGCCTAAGTGGAGACACCCTTGGAGGATGTGGGAGAGTCTGTTTGCAACATGCTGAGAGACCTATTTGTGTTTGGCTCTTCTGACCAAATGACAGAAACCTTCACCTAATACCATATGCACCACACAGAGCTTTTTGGCTTCAGACACAACCTGATAATAGCAATGATAATAAAATAGTTTTTTAGCATCTTAACGCTTTCAGTCTTTTAAAATGTATTTTGTATTTCAAAGAATAATTCAGATACTTAAACAAGAAAGTAATAAAACATGCAGGCATCCAGGTTGTCTTTTTTCATTTCTTCCCCCTTCTTTTTAATATAAATGGGGGATCAAATTTTTTAGTGTGAATGGTGACAAATCAATTTCTTTCTGACAGCTGTTTTGTTCAAATTTCATTTTTTACAGCATTTGTTGAAAACTTAGTTCACTTGCCACCACATCTTAACAGTATCCCCAAACAGATTAACATCATGGCAGGATAGCATGTCATGTAATGATTTTAATAACATTTATTCATAAGATTGTTACTCCTCCCAGCTTCTGCCTCAGGATCTTCCACAATGCCATGTAGTTCATTAGCAAACACACTGAGAAGTCAATGAGGCAGACAAAATGTGTAGATTAAAAAACCCACAACATTAAATTTAACTCTTCTGTAACCTTTTAAACCCCATTTATAGGCTTATTTAATACTAAAATTCAATAATGGGGCATATTGTTTCAAATTATACATATTTAGAAAGAGCAAAACATATACAAGTTCTGTCTCACACAACGTTATTCTGGAACAGGGAAATTTAACAAAAAGAAAAAAAACCCAAACAACAACAACAAAAAATTAGGAAGAAGAGAAAGGGAAAAAATATAACATTAATATCCACAGAAAAGTTATTAAAATGTTTCATAATGTTTTGTCAAAATATTGATGTAAAAATGAGCAGATAAATATTTATCCAGAATAATTAAAGCCAATTTTGTGAGTTATTGCACATTTTATATATCAAAAGACATCTTAAAAGGCAATTTGGGTAGCAAAAGGGCAAAAAAAAGTAAAAAAGGGAAAAAACAAAAAAAATGGGCATATATTGCCTACTATGGAGAAATATGTATTAATCTGTAAGAACTGCTTCCTTTTCTGAAGACAGCTGATATTACACTGTAGATACATAACTGAGCTGTCCCATATAAACGTAAATGTGGTTTATATATACAAATACACCTCATGCATATATTATAATAGATATTTTACTGTAGTAATGTATTTTCCAAACTAAGGAGCAAGAAAATATCTCCAAGATGAACGCTTGTCTATGTCTTCATAACAAACTTCTCAGAAGGTGAAGCCATGGTTCTGCATCAGCCCATTTGACCTGGTCAAGGATTTTTTTCTAGGAGTTATGCAAAGGAGCCTTCCATACATTTACAGAAATACTGTTCAATTATCATTTCTTGGGAAAATAGATCTTTCTGTATAATCAGCTTTTGGGGAACTAAATCAGAAACAGAATCAAAGAAAACGCCACACTTCTCTGCCAACCTAATTTCTTCATCTAGCATGAGACCAATTACCTGCCCAGGTTTTTAATAATAATTTAACCATGCTTTATTTTTCACAACCTTAGGCACCTTGCAAATTAGGAAATTGTTCGTAGAACTCTATTTTTTTTTCTGAGTCTGATCAAAATAATTTTTCCATGTATGTTGTTTCCTTTTTCTTTGGCTCAGATTGAGCTACAGTTGTTAGACTTTAATTTTCAGGAATTGGAAAGAAAGGATTCCTATATTTCTGTTCATGAGAATAGCAAAGCGACCTTCATCTAGAATTCCTTTACAAAAAAGGATCTGATTCTCCAAGGAATGTTCCACGGGTGTTTATTTCTGAAGAGGTAAAATGCTGAAGGGTATTTCACCTCCACTACAAGGACAGGCTGAGAATGTGGAGGTTGATCAGCCTGGAGAAGGAGAAGGTTGCATGAGGACCTCAGAGCACCTTCCCATATCTGAAGGGGCTACAGGTAACCTGGAGAGGGACTCCTTGTCAGGAACTGTGGTGACAGGACAAGGAGGAATGGCTTCAGACTGAAAGAGGAGCATTTATGTTGGGGATAAAGGAGAAGTTATTTACTGTGGGGATGATGAGGTTGTTCAGAGGAGTTGTGGCTGCCCCACGGCTGGAAGTGTTCAAGACCATGTTGGATGGAGCTCTGAGCAACCTGGTCTAGAGAAAGGTTCCCTGCCCATGGCAAGGGAGTCAGAATGAGATGATTTTTAAGGTCCCCTTCAGCTCAAACCATTCCATGATTCCCACCCTGAATACTGAAAAGTCTAATGGCAGTGCTTGGATGTGAGAGACAGAAGCTGATGCCATCTGGTGTGCAATGTTATGGTGACCTTGTTTATCTGAATGAGTAGACCATGTTGTTGTACTCTGAAACAAGGCTTGTGTCAAAACAAAGCAGTGTAGTGATTGCTACCCGCAAGCCATATTTGAATTATTTAAATAAAGACAACAAAATCTAAAAGTAAAATAAACCAAGGAACCAGAAAGGGGCCCCAGCATTGGATGTAGCTTTAGTTTCAAAGCTTTCATGTACCAAAAGCTGAATTTATCAAATCTATGAACATCAACATAAATGAAAATGCATTACTTTTGGCAAATACAGTTTAGGTTTTAAGTTGGCCAGAACAGCAGTGGCAAAATATAAAGACAGAGAACAAAGAGTGAAACAGAGCCAGTGTGGCATCTGCCAAAGTACCACATTAACTCTTATGGTTAGCATACACCATTACTGTGCTTTAGTGGAAACTAGCTGGAATATTTTGGACACAAGTAGTAGAAATATGTAACCAAACACATGTCAAGACATTTGTGAGATACATTGCTATGAGCTATGCCTAACATGGTGTAGATCCTCTCAGGGAAAGTGTGACCTGTCTTGCCTTTGACTAAAAAGGACCAACAATCTTGCTGAGGTCATCTCACAAGCATTCTTCAGGAAAAAATGTGTGGATTTATAAAGCAAATAAATGAGCCAATTGGATGTAATAATTTAGGGGAAAAAAAACCTCCTAAACTCATCCAGGTGATATAAGCTTGATAGAAGATCTCAAATTGTTAAATCAAATTTATTTTATTGATTATGACTACAATACCACATTTTTGTGTGGGTTCACAGCAGGCAAAAAAAAAAAAAAAGCCCACAACAACCAGAGAACAAATCTTTCCCCCACATCCCCCAATTAATGTGATGTTAAAGTACTTTAGAGCCATTGGCTCACATAAGCACTCTTTTGTGTCAGTGTCATATTTGTTGCTTTATTTGGTTTGCATTATTATGAACACAAAACTCCTGTATTTCTTCAAATACATGTCATAATCCAGAAAGCAGCAAAGTGAGGAAAAAAACCCCTTATTACTCTCTTGTGTTAGCCTAAGAAAGATGTAGATACAGAAGACATAGAAAGCTGGTCTTACTGAACACAGCAATAAATGTATAAATAGAATAAATAGAAAATTATTCAAGCTTTTGCTCTATTAAAAATAACTCCACAAAAGCAATGAAGAGCCAAAGAAGCCAGCATCCATCCAAAGGTTTGAAGTTTTTCATCTGGGAGACTTCAGACCTAGTGTCAACTGTTTTTCTGAGAAATGACAAACTTTCCCTTCTCTTTGTACAAAGCCAGATGACGACTCTAAAAATTTCCTCCTACCCATCTGTTCATTCAGCTGGTATGTGGCACCCCTCTCCCCATTTTTTTGGTATTTTTATACAAGATGCACATTTTCAGGTCAGGAAATGGCAATATTTAGAATAAAAAAAAAATCCTTTAGGCTTGACATAAACTCCTGACTCTCAGAAAAAGAGTGTTCTTCATTTAGGTTCTCAGAGATAGAAGCAGAGTAAACTATCATGCCATCCACAATGAATTACTGAAAACATCAGCAAAGAGCAATTACTGTATGTCTGATCTTAATTTGGCTTCCAGTTAGAAATACGATACCTTATGTAAGCCACCTCAGGGAACAGATGCCATCAAAGAGCAGTGAAAAATGTTAAATATTCTGTGGAGAGATTTCACTGCTATAGCAGCTTCCCATGAGAGCAGATGCAAGTTTTCAGGCATTTTCTGAACATTAAGGGCTTGGCAGTATTTTCTAACTCCACCATGAGGATGCTTACCTTCCCCATCATTAGCTTAACATCATGTTATATTGCAGTCTCCATCTCCACAGAGTGGAGAAATCTGGCTGCTTCCTTGGACTGAGATAAACATAGTTTTATTGTGCATCCTACTTATTGTATGGAAGGAATATTTCTTCAACTAAACTATTAGAAACATACTTAAAATATTCATAACTGTAGCAAAACAGGCAGCAGGAAATTTGATAAAAATATGCAGTTCTCTTGAGCTGTGAAAGTGGTTGTTTTGGGAAATGCTTGGTTATGTGAGAACTAATGTATAAAATAAAAATATTTTTTCAAGCCAGTAGAGCTTCTGAGCTCTGCAATTTTTTTTTATATTTTATTTTTTTTCCTGAATATGGTACATTTTTAGCAACAATGAGGACTTTTCATGCGTGTGATTTGGACAGATAATATGAAAGAAGTGGAAGGACCTTAATGTTTGTCTTGTCGGTCTGAGTTTGATTATTTTTTAAAAGTTTCAATTTTTCAGAAAAAAAACTTGCAACAACAAAAAAACCCAGGACTCTAAATTTAATCTTGCAGTAACAGAGGTTTGGCCAAAGGCTGCAATTATTTTGAAAAAGTCAGAATTCAGTGGTTTACAATGTATCATACACTGTATTTCCTAATTAAAATGAAAAAAATCCTATATTCTCTATAACATTGTTACTTCCTTTTCTTCTTTCAAGAACACCTTTGGAAAAAGAAGTCTCACTTTTGTTTCCATGAAACAATTAATCTTTTAAGATCTTCCCAACACTAAGCCCTAGATCAAATAAAACCCAAATGTAGCAAAGTGCGCAGGGTTGCGAGGGCTGGTGTTGTGCTCTGATGTTGGCAAATTACAGCTGATACATCTGGTGCTCCACTTCAAAGGCGAGATTGGTCATGCTCTGTGTGCTGGGAAATTGCATGCTCTGCTGTACATAATAATGATTTTCAATTGGGCTTGTTCTGCATAACATAGATTCAATTATTATATAATTCCTACCTCTGCAAGTGAGTTTATTTCTATTTTCTGGTTGATTTAGGAGCAAAACTTCTTACGAGTTACACAGGAAATTTGGGATAACTCGAATACCCATTTCTCTCTCACGGATTACTCGGACATCTGGAGTATCTGCTTTCTGTACAATCTACAGGTGAAGAGACCAAGTTGCTGAATTTTGCCGCAGAACTCCCAAACACTTCCCTGCAGAACTGGAACTAGACGTGAAACTGGTCACCACTTCTGATGGAAAAGTTATTTTTTGACTAAAATATCCTATACATTTTTGTTGTTTTGTTTTGCCCTCACCCCCCACCAGTTAGATAAAAACCTGGACAAATTTAAGTAGATTTTTATTACTGTTTCTAAAACCTTTTAAAATAAATTTTGCAAATTAAAAGCATCTATGAAAGCTTTTTATTTAAGGCACTGCATAACTAAAAGTCCATTACCCTGCAACATGACTTGATGCAGTCAAGTAAAAAAGTGTACACTTAACCCATTAAAGATTTATTTTGTACTAGTTACCAGTCTCTTCCACTCAGACACCCTATATCTAGTAGAATACAATTCAACAGAAATACACTGAAAGCTTAGTGAAGTATCTTCTTATGTTGCAAGCTGCAAATACATCTTCCTCTTATTTTAAAAATCTCATTCAGAGAAAGAAGCACTTTTTAACAATTGGAAGATACAATCTTGACCTAATATTTCCTTAGACATGTCAATTGAAAATTGTGATGATAGGCTCTATTAGCTCTGTGCATCACAGTAGGAATGCATTGATCAAGCATTCATTGATTACAGCATTCAAGAGTTATTAGATTTCCTTGGGAAAGAAACATGCTCATATGATGAATTAAGGAGAAAAAGCAGTTTAACCTAATTAGTAAAGCACAATTGAGTAAAATATCTATAGCTCTATGTCTTCTGTTATTAGGGTTTTCTGGAATAACACAATGAATCTTTCCTACAAAGTATTTACTAATCTATTGTATTTTTATTTTACAGAAAGCAGAGGAACATTTTTTGTACAGCCTAGAAAATGGAAGGACAAACCTATTGTTCATAACAGCTGTAATGAATGAGAACAGCAAGAAAGAAACTGTTCTTGTTACAGTGTGAAGATACTATTTAAGAGTAAATGCTTAGTTCCTTTTAATGGTATTGAAGACAAATATGGTTGCTATAAAACAGATCTTGGCAATGAAGATGAATATTTTACTTAGAACAATTTTGTCCTACTAGACAAATGAATCAAGATGAAATGAAATAGTTCCACTTGTCTGTTTAAAAGAAGCCACTAAAAATCAACAGGGCTAATCATATTAGATAGGAAGCATTTGAAAAATCAAAATTTACAAGATGACAGGAATTTGTTGAAATAAGCAGAACGTATGACACATACAAGTCTTGTTACTGCCATCTGTATTTGAAAGTTCAGCATTTTTAGCTGTACATGTGGGAAATAAAAGAAAGGTTAAAGGGACAGTCCTGGAAGGGAAGAAAAATCTAACAAATCATTTCACAGCAAATGCTATTTCTAAAAGAATCTGTCAAGAAATAAAATGCTGTGGCAGGCAATCCAATTGATATATCAAGTACTCGGGGCTAGTCTTAGGACTCCATGATCAAATACCTCAGGAGGAAAAACTTTCTTTCACCACAAATATAAACTATAATCAATTCTCACACTGTGTGCTTTTAAGTTAAAAGACAAAAAAGGTTGACTTAATGGAATTCAGCAAATAAAACTAATTTTAACAAGGTCAACTTCTCTATGATTAGGTTTTGCTGGTTAATTAGGATGTACTGAACTGGGAAATCCACTCACAGATGAAGCATTCCCCTAAGATCTGATTACACAGTAGTTTCCAAGATCGGTGGCTGGTGCTTAGTGAGGCTGGCAGCAGACAGAACTAAAATCTGATAGAAGAGAAGAGATCCTTGGAGATGCAGAGATACATTATGAACAAAATATAACAGGAAATCACAGGAAAACTACCATGAAGGCCATAGGGCCAACAGGAAGGATGGAGCAAGACTGCTTACAGAGCATGGCGTGACAGTACAAGGGAGAACAGCTTCAATCTGACAGAGAGGAGGGTTAGATCAGATATTAGGAAAAATTTTTTACTGGGAGTGTGGTGAGGCACTGGAACAGGTTTCCTTGAGAAACTGTGGATACCCCATCCCTCAAGGTGTTCAAGGCCAGTTTGGTTGGAGCTCTGAGCAACCTGGTCTAGTGGAAGGTGTCGCTGCCCATGGCAGGGGGTTGGAAAAAGATGATCTTTAATGTCCCTTCCAACACAACCCATTCTCTGATTCTATGTCTTTGTAAAAATAAAAATATTATGTATGGAGTGTTTTCATTGTTTCCTGTTGATTTGCTTTGTAGGTCATTCCTGTTCCATGGGCTGTGAGGTGTGATGAGGGCCAGTGCTTAACACAGTGCAGTATCTCCTCTCTGAACCAGGCCAGGCACATCAACCTCATCTTCAGGAAGAAGACACTAATAATTAACAACATAATTAAGACTAAAATGTTCTTCTGAGCAGGAATTTTGGATAATTAAACTGAACAGCCATCTTGAGCAACAAAACTCTACAGTACATAAAAGAAAAGAAGCCATTTTAGAAAAGATAAAGGAAAACAACAGCAATATAGGATATCAGCTGACTTCAGCATTTCTACTGAAAGCTTGTGTTGCTGGTGTCCAAATTCCAGGCTCACTTAACAGATTCAAACAAGTGCAATGCCTCTAAAAGTTGTGACTTTTGAAGGTGTAGTCTAGGCAGGAGAGGGAAAATGTTTCTTAATGTTATTATCTGACTATTTGAATGTTGACATTATCTTCACATCAGAGACTTTCACATATGAATTTGACTTAATTAAAGTAGTGGGGCAGATTTCCCTATCTGATTTCTGGCAGGTAAAGATTTAGTAGAAATTGATGATAGGTTACACATTAGATAAAGATATACACTGTGCTTTAAAGTCTTAGTGGGGAGGTTTCATCTGCTGAAACTAACATGTAAAAGACATGTTAGAAGTTAATATATAAGTAAGTATAATCTACAGGATAAGAAATGAAATAAAATACGAAATAAGTAATTAAATATTTATTTTATGCTTCTTATAAGTGTACTGTGTTTTCTGCAGTGGCTTTTCTAGTGGAAATGCAAATGATGTAGTTTGGATTTTTCCACATGTAATCCTTTCTCTCTTAATAATACAAACTGAGATGGAGTTGAATATATTACACAATGTGGGCATGGGCAGAGCAAAATACATCTCTTCCTTCTACTCCATGTTATGGATTTCCAGCCAGGCTTGCTAGATGATCTATTATTTGCATGAAGGCAGAAAGGATTCAAATGAAACAAATATTAGACAAGAATACCTGATAAGTGGCAGCAATATGTTCAGTGAAATGTACCCGACACAGCTATTTCTAGACAAGCACTTCAATAGCCTTAAAACATTACTGGTGAAAAAGTTTAAGAGGAAACAATGCATTTTTTTTTAAGAGAAGAAGAATGAAGTGACACAAATATTTCCTTAAATCCTCAACAACAGGTGTTTCAACCCAGGCAAAAACATGGTACAGATACTCAGCTGAGTATCGCTGTACCCTTTTATGTGGATCAGGCTTTGCATTTTCACTCCTACCCTTAAAAATGTAATAACTAAAAGATGTGCATAGGCCAAAAATATTGTATTAAACTTCAATTTAGAAATGGCATAGATATTTTAGTCTCTGTGACCTGCTTTTCTACAGCTTCAAAGCCAAGCTGGCTCTTTACAGTCTGGGTAATTCTGCTCCTCTCAGAGCAGTATTGACAGTGGGAAACAATAAATTTAGGAATTAAGTCAGCCATTCAAACACCAGCCAGGGAAATCCAACTAATTAGTTTTCATTAATTTCCCTGTGGAACACCTGAAGTCCATGTGGGTGTTATGTACAATTCTTGCTGTTTTGGGAGGTCCACCTTTCCTTCAGCTGCAGCCAAAAGAGCAGATTCCCAACACTTTTCACTACTGATGAAGACCATCTGCAGTAGAAAATTTGATGTAAATTCTCATCCTTTTAAACTTTCTGGAGATAACGATCACATGAGTTTCTCAATTCCATAGAGCTTGCCTCAGTCTCACCAGCTGCAAAACACTGTGACTACTTAAACCTCTGTCAAACTTGTGGGTGGGTACTCAGAGAACAAGGAGTTAAAATGGGAAGACCAGGAGGAGAGGCAAAAATCTTAGAGCAGTAGGTGATATTAACAAAATTTACATGTTTTGAGGGGTTTTCCTTTGCCCTGATGAGGATCATGCCTAGAATGAGAAGAATGAGCACGCCTGTGACAGAGAAACCCAACCTTTAAGTGTGATTATTGTACTATTTTCCTGTAATTGCATCAGGCAGGAGAGAAGTTATGTCAGCTTTGAGAGCCCAGTTTCAGGTGACACCAGAAGAATTGAGGAATCATTTTGACTTGTGCCATACAGCCCTTGACCATGGTTCCTGTCAGTATTTTTGTTAGCTCTCATTCACTGCTGTTTTCCTCCTCATTGGAACTAAAGCTAAATATAGGTATTCCATCGTGTTACAAATAGGAAATTTGATGAAAAATGAAGTTTGGCTCATTCCAAATCTGTTAAGGATTTCATAAAAAGGTCAAATGTAGAGGGTAATCTTGCCCCCCAGTGAGTTGCAGCTGGATCAGTTGCTGAGGATTGGAGGTGGGCCTGATCTTAACAGGCCCTACCTGTAGGCAATAAGAACCAGAAGTATAAAAGAGTGGATTGGTGAGCTTTAGGCTCAGATGACTGCTGCAAGGACCAGGAACAGGCTGTGCCCAGAGGAGCTGTGAGTGAGAAACATCAAGAAGGTATGAAGCCCTGGCAATACAAAATCCTTGCTCTATGATAATGACACTAGAACCTATATTAACAAAGACAACAAATGGTGACCCCGACGTGATTCTGAAATTAAACTGTATTTCCCCGTGGATTCGGGGCTAAACTTCATTACCCCGTGGATTCGGGAGGACCCGTGGATTCGGGATTAAACTGTATTTCCCCATGGATTCGGGGCTAAACTTCATTACCCTGTGGATTCAGGAAAACCCGTGGAATCGGGACTAAACTATACTGCCCCGTGGATTCGGGAGAACCGGACTTGACCAAATAACCCCGTGGATTCGGGGGAAACAGGACTTGACCAAATAACCCCGTGGATTTGGGGGAAACAGGACTTGACCAAATAACCCCGTGGATTCGGGGGAAACTGGATTTGACCAAA
>JANIJU010000001.1:12012737-12078521 GCA_025504685.1 Leucosticte australis
GGGGGAAACTGGATTTGACCAAATAACCCCGTGGATTCGGGGGAAACAGGATTTGACCAAATAACCCCGTGGATTCGGGGGAAACAGGATTTGACCAAATAACCCTATGGATTCCGTAGAAACAGGATTTGACCAAATAACCCCGTAGATTTGAGAGAAACCAGATCTGACTATATAACCCCATGGATTCGGAGAACAAGACTTGAACGCTAAACTATTAGTAAAATATATTAATTATAACTATTAGTGTTTGCTAAATATGAATGTAAAAGACCTTAAAAATAAGTGCCTTTGTAAACTAAGAAAAGCTGTAAAACTGAACTAATATTTGGAAATATATATATATGTCTGTACTATAACATGCTGCTTTGAACACCTGTGTAACTCTTAATTCTAATTGAAATATGTCATAACTTTAATCTATTTGAATATGTATTTCTAGAAATGCTGCAACTCTGTAGTTAAAAGAAAAGGGGGAATTGTAGAGGGTAATCTTGTCCCCCAGTAAGTTGCAGCTGGATCAGTTGCTGAGGATTGGAGGTGGGCCTGATCTTAACAGGCCCCACCTGTAGGCAATAAGAACCAGAAGTATAAAAGAGTGGATTGGTGAGCTTTAGGCTCAGATGACTGCTGCAAGGACCAGGAACAAGCTGTGCCCAGAGGAGCTGTGAGCGAGAAACATCAAGAAGGTATGAAGCCCTGGCAATACAAAATCCTTGCTCTATGATAATGACACTAGAACCTATATTAACTAAGACAACAGTCAAATACTTGAGCTGATGAAGAGAAGAAATTGGAATATAACATGCAGAGAAAAGGCTGTAATAGCTCTCTTTTACCAGCCAGCTAAATATTACAACATGTAGTCTATCTTAGGTCCCTTCTTGACAAAGTGAGCCTACACTTTCCACTTCCTGTGAAAGGGAAGTACAAGGATACATGTTTATAACAGAAAACATAGTATCATTATGAAGAAATAGAGGAAATTTCTCTATTTAATTCTATTTTACTGAAACAATTCAAATTTTGACTCAGTTTGATCCCAAACAGGTCTTTTCCCAGTTCAGCACCAATCAACCAAATAGAAAGGTTAATACAGAAACAGTTATCACAACACCTTCCAGAGAAGGATGAAGAATATTTAACTTCTCTGTTGGAAAGACTGTTTATTACTCTCACAGATGGAATGGGATGGAATCACTTCCTCTCTTTTTTAATTTTTTTTTTTTAATTAAAGTAAGGTCTGTGGAGTCACACCAGTAATTCTTGCTTATGTCCAAACAAGTAGCTGATTCTTTAATTTTCAGATTCAGTGGGGACAGTGCCTCAACCCCCAACAAAACAGGCACCCTTTTAACCTCAAGGATGCGAAAGGAATACGCCAAGCCACCTCTTTCAGAGGCAGAATTGATAAATCTATCAAGCTAGTGAGTGTTGTGCCATCTGCCCCTTATACAGCAGCAGCATTAATCACAGCAGACTTCTCAGCTGGGTCCATCTCCTGTCCTTAACCAGGCCCATGGATCAGTGGGGGAAGCATTAGACAGGACCAATGGTAAAAGTTTCCTAGTTTTGACCAGGGTGGGTTCATGCATGTGAAGTCCCCCGAAATCAGATATGAAAGCTGACTCTTTCTGTTTGTGTCATCAGTGCAATTAATACTATGAGGAGAAAAGCTTCATTCTGTACACTTTGCAGTAAGGGTTAATGCTACTCTTCAATTCACCCCAACTGAGGACAAGAATCATCTACATATTTGTGGTAAAGTTTGGTTTCATGGAATCCTTTTCATTGTATCATTCATTTCCCAGACAGAAGTTCATAAGTGAATGCATCCACAAGTTCAAATTAAATGCATGAAGGGTTTCCTGAAATGTTCCAAGCACTAGGATGTGATAAGTTTTTTCAAACAGAATGAGAAACAGGTATGTTTTTATTGATTTGTCACTCCATCATCCTCCTAGTTACCTCAAGCTAGTCACTCACAGATGTTTTCTATTCCTCTCTCTCTCTCTTTTAAAATCTGTGTTAGACTATGCAAGCCTCATAAAAGACAGTATGTCCCTTAGGCAAAGAAGAGATATATTCCCAGCTGAAATATCACTAACCTTACTTTGCAAGATTTTCAGGAATACTAACACTCTTTCCTCAGTTCCTTCTTTGTGAAAATGCATGGCTGCATCCTTTGGTAATCTAAGTTCCACAGAGCCAGATAAAAAAATATCATGTGATAACTGTAGGGCTTATCAGATAATTAGTATGTAAAAGCAGAAAATTCGTAAAGAACGTTCTTTACAAAATCAAAGTGATTTCATGTTTTGCTCTGATAAAATTTTCTCGGAAAAATGAAAATACTTTATTTTAACCTTATCACTTTGTTGGTCTTTTAGAAAACATCAAAATGATTTATAGGCTAGACTGCAAACCTCTCTTCTTGAACCTCAGCAAAATTGTTTTGGAAGGCTTCTATGGATCATATGGCTTGATGGCATTTCTTGTTCCCTTTTAAAGCATCTGGCAATCTGGGTATTGCAGTACTTGTATATCCCTGGTTTTCTGATATTTCTGGCTCTTTCTGTCCAACTGACCACAGCTACTAGGGAAGTGTTTTAATATGGCTGTTTAGAGTTTTCAAAGGAGCATTTTAGCATTTCAAAATTTCAAATGAGAGTTTGAAATTTTGCTGAGTTACAGCATGGGACTTTCAAGAGTATTATAAATCAAAATTTATTAGCTAAAAGTAGGCACCAAGGTAGAGAAAATAGATGCTCAATGACACATAAATCCTGCCTGATGTTCAGTGATAAAGGAAAATAGAGATACAGGGAAGTTCATTTCCCTTTTTCCATGACCACAGCTGATGAGCATTGCATTCTCACATGCACTATGGCAGCCAAAAACACCTAATATTTTTTTGCCGATTCTGTTTTTGACTGTGCAGTTCTTATTCATCTGCAGTTTATAAATATCTTCTTATTCCTACTCAGCTATTTGCAACAATAGTATAATTTACCAGTAAATTTCACAGTCTAATTATTCATTACATTAAAAACATTTCCATTTATTAATTTGAAATGGTATGCCTGGTAATTTTAACAAATGCCCTTGTGCTCATTTTATCAGCCAGCCTTATTTGCATTCTCTTGAACAATAATTTTAATTATTTTCCCTTTTTCCCCTAAGACAAAACAGAACAATCTGGAGCTCCAGATCTATTCTCCACTAACGTGGGATAAGCAGATGCCTGACTTCAATGGGGGTTAGTCACATGGCTGCATTTGCAAGGTTACAGCCCTAGTGAATGATAGCTGTCATTCCTACAGCACAGATTTTGCACCTGTAGCTGCAAAGTCCATGCACAATTAGCTGAAAGAAGGAGGCTTCTACTTTTGGAGTTTCTGACCATAGGATTCAGCTTATAATTGTCACCAGTATTTTCTCCACATTTCTTTACATAATTATTTTTTATGTGGTCCATTGGTTATTTTTGCTTATTGAATTTTCAATTAATTTTTATTGAAAAACTAATTAGATCAGACCCTAGCTTTTCCCCTTCATACTGCAGTCCAAATTGAAGGAAACTTCTGCTTTTTGATAATAGAATATTTATTTTCACGCTCTGCAAAATTTTTACTGTTGCTGTGCGATACCCATTTTATTCATGGCAACTCTGGGTCTCTGTGGCTTGAAAATGAGGAAGGCAAGGGCCAGCCCACTCCCAGAATTGCAGCCCCAGCCTGGCTGGAAAGGGGCCACACCTGGCCCTGCCATCTGTAAATGGTGTTTTTAGCCTCACTGTTCTGGGACACCAGATTTCAGACTCTCTCTGTTGTTATGTTGGGAGGGCTTTTTTATCATAAATATAATTAAGTCCCAGTCCCTCTCCTGTCTTTCATGCAATAGACAAGTTATAATTCTTTAGGGAATAAGACAAGCATGTTTCGTACAATGCAAGGGCAGCAACCTCAGTCTTCCCAAATCCCTCTCAGTCTCTCTTGCCCTTCTCTCCAACTTTCTTTAAGTGTGATACATATTTGTGTTTTGCAACCCTTAAGCAGTGATGAGAACTAGCAGTTGATCTGAGTTAATGCAGATGAATTGATTGTTTTAGGCTACTGATTTAGTGGCTAGATCAATTACATGTATTAAATAAATAATATTCTTCAGCATGATAAAGAGGAGAAAGGACAAAAGCTCTCTAGCAGAAGACGAGTATGAAGAACTTTCAAATACTTCAAAATGATGCCAATACATCAGTCCCAGACAGCTTTCAGGCATATAAGAAGTATAATAAAATACCTGCATGCTAACACAAGAAGCTTGAAGGACAAACAAGGAGAATTTGGAAGCTGTGACTAACAGGGCAAATTTATGTAGGAGACTTGACAGAAACATGGTGGATGTATGAGCTCAGCAGCTCATAAACATGGTGAGTTAAAGCCTAGCATTACTAGCTGAGGAGGAAATACAAGTGTATAAATTTGAACATTTGGGAAAATTTGAGTTGCGACATGCGAAACAAAGAAGAATTTCAAAGGATTTGTATGAATCCATTCTAAAAATCCTTTCATTGGTTGTGACAGATCCCAGAGCTTCTGCTGAAAAAGAGCATCAAATATGAAGACTAATTTTTAAAGAGCTAAACAGAAGGGTTGGAATTACAACAAGCAAACAAGAATGGATAGATGGGAAAGCAAAGGTGATCAGCATCCTGCAGTGACCACTGAGGTTCAAAGAGGAGGAGGACAAAAACCTAATCTAAAGTTACATACTGACATTCCAATGCAGCCAAAATTCTTGTCCATAAATATTACACAGGAGTTGGTACTTGGCACAGTGTCCTATGGAGGATTACCACACAACAATCCTGTCAATTACTCCTGTCACCTATATTCTTATATCAGATTGAGTGAGAAGAGAATTAGCAGTAAGAAGATAATAAACCTGCCAAGACCCCCCAACTGATTTTGAGCAGTGTATGTAACAAATAATAGTAGATATACTCATTGTTATGAAATATTTTTAAATCAGTTTATCTTGTTTTTCGTTAATAAAATTTTAAAAGCTGAGTCAAAAAAGTTTTACAAAGACAGAAGTCATGAGAATTTAGGCAACATATACATAATTTTTGTTTCAAATATTGGTACAAAAATTTTTTAAAAAATCTAATCTTTTAAGGAAAAACCATTATTATGAGTTCAGATTTTTTTGGCAAATCTGTGCCAAAGTTCAGATTCAGATGCCTAGAAAAAAAAAGTTATTAACAAAACTAGTTGAAACACTTCAAAAAGCTGTCCACACTTTATGAATACAGTAATACAAATACATTTTTTCAGTTATAATATTTCCTGTTTAACTTTTAATTAAAACATGTTAGCAGAATTGCATCAATTTCCCCCTTCAATTTTATCCAACTGCCACTTCCTGTGCAATGAGCAGTTTTTTAAATAGTATCACAGAAAAAGGCAAAAAATAGAAAAATCCAAATTTAAAATATTTATGAACTTGAAAAAGGTAAATAAACCACATTTTTACTCAAGTGAGAAGAATTAAATAGAAAGGATGAAAAACCAAAACCTGAGAACTAAAAAAATGAGTATATTTTTTCTTTAAATGTGTAAAAATTAAATATATGCATGTCTTGAAAATTGTTTCTCACAAAGATACATATTTTCAGAAGACTTGAGAGTATCTCATAACCTTTTAAAAAGGAAAATTTTTAACATAAGATAGCATTGAAATCAACCTATTCTTCACACTGCCTTCAGGGGACTGAGAAACTCCAGCTTCAGCTAATACTAGAATCACAGGAGTATTTTTTAATGTTTTGTTGAACTACATTGAGTCTAAAGCTAAATGGGAGCACAAATGATGATCATTGACATATCTGCTAAAAATCTAGAGCCAATAATATTCTATATCCATATGTTCCATTTACAAATGTACATTTGTTAACATGCAGATTAGAAGAAAATAGATACTCTAGAGGGGAAAAGAGTGTTTTGGGACAATAAATTGTGAGTTAACCAGGGAAACACAATCTTATCTTATAAAGAAACATTTGCAGATAGCTAGGAACTGAAAAATTAAACTATTTATTTTATTAAGAGTAATATCCACATACCCTCTTCTGGATAAGAGTATGATACAGTGAACTTACAGGGGAAATATTAAATGTCTGGATTGCCTGAAAGTCTTAAAAAGAGAAATATCTATAGAAGCTGACATACTCCACCAAAGGGAATTAATGTATGGCCTCAAACACAGGCTTTGTGCACATGATATCCCCCTGCCAGGGGGAGAGAGCAGAGAGCAGCAATGAGTGAGCAAGGGACTGCAAATCACTGAGACCAGAGACACTTTTCCAAGTCAGCTGCTGAGGCTGGACAGAACTACTGTGTCCTTGGTCACCAGAGTGGCCCTGCTCTTTGTCCTTCCTTCCAGCCCCACAGCCCTTCCCTCTGTCCCATCCTGGTGGTGTCTGGGAAAAGGACACAGGTGGATGAGTCACTTTACTGTGCTGTCAGGCACAAGGTGGAGCTCAGAGGAGCCAGGCAAGCAAAACCTGCAGGGTCTGCTTGTAGATGCAGTGTTGTTCTGGATGACAGGTGACCCTATGGAGAAAGTTTCAGCCCTTTGTGTTGGCCATGGATGTGCAGCAGCTGCAACTCAAAATGATCACAGGGAGCACAGGGACCTGTTGGAGCCAGGCCAGAGGAGGCCACCAAGTTGATCAGAGGGATGGAGCAGCTCTGCTGGGAGGAAAGGCTCAGAGAATTGGGATTGTTCAGCCTGGAGCAGGGAGGGTTCCAGGGTGACCTGACTGTGGGCTTCCAGTACAAGGAAGGGCTTCCAGGGTCCAGAAAGGACCCTACAGGAAAGATGGAGAGGGACTAATTGTAAAGGCCTGGAGTGCCAGGACAAGGGGGAATGGCTTCAAACTGAAAGGGTGTAGGGTTAGATTGGATATTATGAATCATTCTTTACTGTGAGGGTGGGGAGGCATTGGAACACATTGTCCAGAGAAGCTGTTGCAGCCCCAATCTTTAAAGGATTCCAGGCCACTTTGGATGGAGCTCCGAGCAACCTGGTCTCATGGAAGGTGTCCCTGCCCATGGAAGAGGGGTTGTAATGAGATGATCTTTAAGGTCCCTGCCAAGCTAAATCATTCTAGGATTCCAGGATTATGGAGTGATAGCTGCGATATACCCCAGGGTTTTGCCTGAGAAATTTACCCACTGTTGTGCTGCTCACACTCCACTGTCAAGAAGGGCATGACCCATCATCCACTCAGATCAGAAATTCGAGTATGTCTTCATCAGTGGAAATAGGTTTTGTTTTGTCTGAACTGACAAAGTGAAAAAGAAATCAAAACACACCATTGGGAACCCTTAAGAGGGGTAAAAAATATACACCACAGACCTTTCTGATATAAATTATGAAATGAATAAAAACTGGGTAATTCCCAACAATAAGAAAGAGCATCAAACAATTATTGAAACAGTAATAAAAGTACTAACAAGCTATTACTAAGACTACCAACCAATGAGCAATAGAATAACACTCACAGGAAAGGCAGACAGTATAAGATAATAAAGAGCTTGATAGCAAATGGTTGATAACACCTTTCAACCCAACTTACCCAAGCAAACCCCTTCACCATCTGGCCTAAGTGGGGTGTGAGGCATGGAATGATATCAAAATATGCTATGAAAAACCAAGTTTTTAATTCATTGTTTTGAGAGGTTACCTACAGCATTTTCATAAGTGCTTTTTTGGAATGGAACAGAGCTCATTTTCTTAACAATTTGCAGTTCTGAACAAGTTTAAAGTTGTAGGAACCGTACTCTATTATACAAAAAATTGGTTTCATGGAGGAGTGCAGTAGCAAAAATCTTTTATTTGGTTCATTAGGAAAACTAATCATGACTAGATAGTCAATGGAGACCTGAATCCAGGGTGAATTGCCTTCTGACCCACTCCTTATTAGATGTGTACAGTTCTCAGGCAGGCATCACCCAAGTCTGGAAAATGGCCAATATTAGTCCAGCTGGGAATAGATTAGCAATGACTTAACAGGGAATTGAGAACACCTTGTGCTATGACAGGAACTTCAGGGAAAACAACTACTAAGCTACTCTCATAAAATGTATTTTAGACTAACTTCTCTTGCAGAAAACAGACTATTTAAATGATTTCTGATCTGTGAATTACCCATTTATTTATTAAAAGAAGATTTCATATATGCCAATTTAGGTGGGGAGAAAACCCAAAATATAATGTTAACACCATTTGGCTTGAATTACCAAGATTATATATATTGGCTGTATCTATACCTTCATTCTGTTTTTTAAAAATAATCTCAATCTCACTTTTCAGAGCTAGGTTCTGCTTTTAATCCATAATATAATATCCTAATTATTTTTCAAATGTCACATGAAAATATTGGTGTTAATTTCCATACTAAGAGACAACATACTTTCCTACAGTTTACTAATTATTGCTCCTTAAAAAATTAGGTCTTATAAAATCCTTCTGTTCTTTAATATACTTAATTTTTAAATGAAAGATTACAGGGGAAAAAAAAAAGATATATGTGGTAAATCTAATACCATAAAATATATCTATTTGGATATCAGGGTGTGGAATTCAGTGTACATGATTGTCTTGTGGCAAGAGAATTCCTGAAACCAAGAGAAGAGGAATTATACTAAAATAAAGGATATTGAACTCAGTCATCAATGGACAGCAAGTATGGTATGAGTTCCCCTAAATTATCCTGCAAACATTTTTAAGTGTCCTTGTTAATCATTTGTTTCTGCTCAAACATTTCAGGAAGATATTGGAATATGGAAATTAATTGTCTGATGAAGTATAAGAGTTTTCTGTTCATAAAATAAAACTAAATGGACTTTCTGTTACAGTATAATTAAGTCCATACTTAGAGGAAGGGAATATAAATATATATTCTTTATGTAAATTGTTTGCATGTTTTTTGGGTTTTTTTTTTTTTCTTTTCCTCAAGTAGTACCACAGTTCCTTAAATGGAATCTGTTTTTTTTCTGCCTTGAGAAAATTTCACTGGCTATATCAAAATTATTCTTTGCTCTTGTTCCCTAGTCAACAAAGGTAATAAAAATACACAAAGCAGCCGCACATAACAGCTTCAGCTGAGATAATGTAAAGTTAAATGTTATTTTTTTCTCACCTCAGTGAAGAATTAGGTTTTTTACAGCAGTTACAGTGGCATATATTATAAACTCACTGACTGACACATGTCACCGACATGTTTTATGAAAAATCCTTTCTTCAGGATTTTTCTCTCTTGAGAAGCTGAGAGGCCTCAAGGACAAACTGTAAACAATTCTTATCTGCTGCTGTGGAATGCACCAGGTGGATCTGGGATTGGTCTCATCTGGTTGTTTCCAATTAAGGGCCAATGACAGTTCACCTGCCCAGACAGTCTCGGTCAGAGACGAGCCTTTGTTTTTCATTCCTTTTCTATTCTTAGTTTAGCCTTCTGATGAAATCCTCTCTTCTACTCTTTTAGTGTAGTTTTAATATATTATCATATAATAATATATTATCATAAAATAATAAATCAAGCTTTTGATACATGGAGTCAACTTTCTCGTCTCTTCCCTCATCCTGGGACCCTTGTGGACAAGACCACAGACACACACACACAAAAAAAATCCATATAATTGCTTTTCCTATCTAACCATGTAGTGAATTACAGATCCTGTAATTAAGGCCATCAGCTGCCTAAAGTACCACATGGACCTATATGCCACCATGGGGAAATGCCATGTACAGGTGATATGAGCCACAGCAAATCAAACTGCAGTGAAAAGCCTGAAATAGCAATTTCACATTCACGTTATTTGGGTTAAAAGTTTTAAGGCAAGTTGTTTAACCAGTTTTGAACCAAAAGGATTTAGGTAACTCTCAACATAAGGAAGTAGATACTTCCATTTTTCTTTGTGGTTTAAACAAAAGCAAATCTCAGGAATGCAGGAAATTCAGATTTCAATGTAGTGTAAGTACAATCTAACCTCTGCAGGAAAAAAAGTGTGCCTTCATCCTTTTATTTTTTACTTGAAAGACATCTTAATGTGTTTCTCTAAGGAGATGTGGCACATGTAATGAATTTTATATATACACATGCCCTTGTCTTTCATTCCTTTTTAATTTCTGAAGTTATCAGTACTCTGTGTCACACAGATCTGATGGAGAACACCATTCTCACAAATTTCATGGAGATAGGCTGCTGAAGAGAGCAAACCCTTCTATATTTCATGACTGAATAAAAGACAGCACCATGAGATTGTTTCTTTTTTTAGCATCAGAGAATTTTCTGCAAGACATGAATTTTTCACCTGGGTAGGAGTTTACTGAGAGCAGTCATAATATTTTTTCATACCTACATTTTCAGAAGGCTTGCTTTAATTCAATCAAAAAGGTAGTCAAGGACAAGATACAGGAAGAAATATTATGAGCTAATAATACTTGTGATATGAGGTCATCTGATAGTAAGAAGTCACTATCCATTAAAAATATATGCCCTCAGCTTTTTGGGGAGAACAGACAAAATCCATATTGGTCCCTTACATTCCTCCAGAACTGAACTTCATCTCTATCTGCAAGAATTGTTAAATACAAAATGTATTAATATAATTAATTTGATAACAGATTTAAGAAGTTCTCCTCTAGTCACAATTTTCATAATTCTCAGTCATTTGTTCTTCCTGCTTATAAGACCTTTTCTCCATTCTGTGTTATAAAATTCTTGTATCCTCTCCTTCACATAGTTTCTGGGTACATGATACAATTAATTCTATGACTAACATTTGTGTATAGCATGATTTCCTAAGGTAGACTGAAGACTACTCTGAGCACTTATTTCCTAGTCAGCAGCTCAATTCATTTCACCCATGCTAGAGAAATGTCCATCAGTTTCACACTGTTTGGAGTTCTAGAAGAAATTTTGCAATTTAAGGAAAAAAGAAAAAAAAACCCCACAAATAAAAATGCCCCCACAAACAAAACAAAACAAAACAAAAACAAGCAAACAAGCAAACAAAGTTGTGGAAGGTATTCTTCCACTAATAAGCCCTAAAACTGAGTTTTAATTTGCAGTATTCATGTCCACCTACTGACAGCACCTCCTTTCCCCTGAAATCTCAGTGGGAATGAAGCTGCAGGCAATTACTTCTAGAGGTTAGCGTTTGACTCTCCTTCTTCCACAACTCTTAACCTTCTGCCTAAGACTCCTTCTAATGAGCTGGGAAAGCCTAACAGCATGAACAAAGGAATCTAGGGATGTTTTACTAGAACATGCATTTATGGTATCTGACAGATTGATGTTTTTGTGGAATGGGACTTTCCTGATAGTTAATAAGCAGCTGAATTAGGGTCCACATCTCCTACACAGAAATAATTGTGCCTGTCTTCTCTGTGCATCACTGGTCAAAGAACAGTTTAGAATTGTTTTACAAACATTAAATAACATCTAAAATTTAATGGTTAACTTTTCTTAAGCTGCTTTATTCCAGAAAAAACTTTTATTGTTTTGCTTAAAGTGTTTCCCTAGGAAAACAAATCCTAATTTTTTCATTTTTCACCAGACTATACAAGCAGCTGGACTATGTTGGTCAATGTTATCTCAAAGACCAGTAATCAGAGGATTGATGATTATTTACACCTTTTATTTTAATGAATCCAAAAGAAATTTTATGACAATTTATGTCAACATTATTACAAGCATATGAATCAAGAAGTGATGTTGTTGGTACCAGTGGGTAGTACAAGAATTCACTTATGATTGTACAAGGTCCAAAACACACAGAAATAGCCATTTTTACTTGCCAAAAGAGCTTGACAAAATAACACTTTTTTTTTTTTTTTTTTTTTTTTATCTCAGAGGAAATAGAATTTTTACAGAAAAATAACATTTGAGCACTTCTGATTATCAGTGGTCTCTGATGGGTCAATTATCTCATTTACCATAAGAGATAAGGACATCCTTTCTGACCCAATACCCTATAATGAAACATACATGTATAAAATGATTTTTGGAATGGTAATAAGCAAAGAGAAATTGAAGAAACCTGTAATCCACGCTAAACTCCAAGGAAGTCAGACAATATAACAAAACAAATTGAAAGTGAAAACATTAGCTACTTTAAATAATCTATGAAATTTGTAATAACATCAAAAATCAATATATTTTCAAATGTATTTCATGTATTGAAATACGTTTTCCTAGATGACTGAAGGTTAGGAAGATTCATGGATTAGATGCTAAAGTTGAGGAGGTGGTCAGTTGGCCTTAATGATCCCCTGGCTGGGGTCACATTGTGTATTTGATGTCAGTCAGTCCTTCCTAAGCCAATGTGGTTTAGTTATCTCATTCCAATAAACTTTAATTTATATTATAAGCAAGATGATTATTACATCAATTTGTGTCACTTGCTTATTTTTTCCAGTGTCTGGCTGTGAAGATTTCAGGTCTCTGTTTGGTTTTGTCCATCTCTGTTGAATTGGTTTGTATCTCTGTTGAATCTCCACCATCTTATATTTCTGCAAGTTCATGACCTTTATACTTTCTGCATATATTTTTAACACTTTTTTTCTCAAAGGAACTTCTGTTCTGACAATATGTTTTGATATTCTGCTCTACTGATGTGTATCTTTTCAGCTAGGCAAGTCTTTATTTGTGAAATAATGAATTAGTCTTGTTACATTTTCCATGGTAGGATAAAGCTACACAATATATTATTGATAACACTCACAAGCCTACTTATAAAAAAAGAAGATAAAAAATGTGAGAGAAGAATGAGCACTTGAAATTGAAAGATATGAGTGCAAAAGGAAACAAAATAAAAGGAATAATAATAGAAATCATAGGCCTGAGGACAAAGATGAACATATTTGAATTCTGGTGGAATTTCATGCTCACAATCCATTTGTTGAGACTATTTGATTCACATTGCACTTTACTGTTCAAGAGCTTTCTCTAGGTGTATTTTTCTATCCCTACAGTTTTAATGTTTTTTTCCTCATTGTTTTCAGCCTTTAGATGTGTTCTTCTGGATGCATTTTATTTAGCTATTTTAAACTCCCAGTAAATATTCTGAATTATTTATTTGCTAGAATATTTAACTTATTACTTGTTACATTTACATTACGGATGAGCTTTTTATTTTTCAGATCTCCAGTAGTCATGAACAATATTGAGAGTAATGAAACTTCTAAGAGAGGAAAATATTTCGTATGAAAGGATAGCTTTTGTTTAATAGTATAAAGTGAGGAGAAAATAGTTAAGATGTTTGTAAAACAAACTCTGAACTACACAGGAAAAGTCATTACTCAGTTTTTTATGTGTAGAATTTGATATTTATGTGGAAAGATCCTGGAGATTTGTACATGCAAGATGTCTGTAATATTGATTTGTTCTCAGATGCAATATTGAAAAAGACATGCTGCTGAAATTTGTCAGTCAGTGAAAGAAAAATACTAAGCCTTGATGTTCCTTCTGAGAGAACTGAGAGGTTGACTCTGAACACAGAGGTAACTCATCTGTTCATGTCCATCCACTTATTTGCTGACAAATGAAGGTAAGAAATTGACAGTCTAAATCATCATGAGAAAAAAATTCTTAAGTTCACTTATCCTTAAGTGAGGAATTAAATACATTTTAAATATCTGTGTTTTGTAATCAGACTATATAGACACATTTCTTCTCCCTCCCCCAAAATACCGCAATCCTGCACTAGCCCAAAGCAGAAGATGAAATAATTCAAATTAAAAAAAAACCCACCAACCAAAAAAAAAACCCTCCACCTCTAAATACACAAAATTTAGCAAGAATAAATGTTTGAGAATCTCAAAGATGCTAATTGATAAAAGCACAATTGCTTCTGAGAGCCAAAAAATGCCCTTTGAAAGCTCCAACATCAAGTTTATTTGGTCCACACACCAAAAAAACCAAAACAAAACCAAACCATACCAAGTCAAGCTATGTGAGTGAAACTGTGCTCCTGGATTTAAATCAATACCATGACTCTATGAATAATAGCAAAGAGTATTAAATACTTTGAAAAAAATGTGCCTTTCAGTAACTTTATGTCATTTACCCAATGACATACAAATAGAAATGCACATGTAAATATTTATATATACAGGTGCCCATGCAACTCTCTAGATCTATACAGGTAATGAAGAAACAGGAATGGCTTTGAGAGTGCACATTAAACACTTCAGTAAGTCCCAGCATGAAAACTGGGTTACTCCCCTTGTACCAGCTCTAGGATCTGCTTTTGTTTAGTTATCCTGTGACATAGGAGGATGTTGTGCCACGGAAAAGTCAGCAATGTAATTTTTTAGGTGGGTTAAGCAGCATCTATCTGGAAGACAAGAGAGCTGTAAAAGCTAAACAGAGTAAACAGACTGTACCTTGCAAGTGCTGCCCATTCTCCAAAGTGTGGGAGGAGATCCAATGCATTTGATCTTATAGGAGCTGTAAAAGAAGATTCTATACAGCCTACAGCATCTATTTTCCAAGACAGCTATAGCAGGCATAGCCCTTAAAAACCTGTAGTCAAATATCTTATTTAATTCAAGATCGAAGTCACTAGGACATCAGAGCTGTGTTTTGTCACTCCATCTATTAAATGTGACAAGCATAACAATGGAAACTCCTGGTTTCTTCTCTCTCAAGTGTAGATCCCTCATAGAAAAGTAATCAGAACTCTACCTTAAGTGGCTTTTACCAGGAAAATATTGAGGCTTGCTGCAATAGCAATTATAAAAATTGTGATTATATAAGAGTATACATGCTACAACAATCAAAAAGTAAATGCATGTGGAGCCAAGTCTCCTAATAGATCCATTTGAGAAGACAGGGTTGAGTACAAGTCATCTGTGTACTGATTTACTGGTTTACCTCTCAAGGCAAGAAGAATTGGCACGGGCTGGTCTGGTTTTGTATTTCATCATATTTATCTCTCTTAGATTTCTTCACCTTCAAAACAAATTTTGATTTTCTTACATATTTTGTAAGAAGCGAGATAAGGGCAATAGGAGGAACTCTTGTTTATTAAGGAATGGAAACCATTATCTTTCCACTGTTAACACAGCTCCTTTCCTGTGTGCCTTGTGATCAGTCTCATCACCATCACAGCAAGCTTGGTACTGATTTTCCTTTTTGCCTTAGCTTTAGGTCACTAATTGTGTGATTAAGGCTTTATGTATTCAAATGATTCCTTGCCAATTCACCATTGCTTGTCACTTTTTGATTTAAAGTCTGTCTCCACTGCTTCTCTGTGTTTTCTCTTAAATTTCCTGCACTGATATTTTTTCTTTGATCTGTTTTCAAGAAAAGCAGATTTTCCATGATTCTCTGCTGGCTTTTTTTTAAATCAAAAACAATTCTGAGAAGCCTATGGCAATGTTAGGTAACATCTCAACTTGTCTGCAAGAAGGATTAAGTCCTCAAATACACACTATGTCAATGCTAAAAGCAGTGTAGATCTCAAGCCTTATTCAACTGCTCCCAGGAGCAGTATCTGTTCTTGTTCTTGCAAAGAATTAGAGAGCCATGAGGAGAAGAAACAACATGCCAGTGGAAAGAGCTTCTGACAACAATTATTTCTTTAACAGTGTCTTTGTACCCTTACCCTCTCAGTGGTGCGGTTCGTGTTTGGTGGGCTTTGGCATCTCAGGGCTCAGGGTTTGCTCAAAACCCTTTTTTTGCATTGTGGTGGATTGACCTGGGGTGTTTGCAAGGTGCTCTATCCCTAGATCTCCTGCTCCAGGGGGATCTATATAATATCCCTTTCCTCAGCAGGGCAGGGCCTGGGAGAAAATAAATAGGAAAAAACCTCATGGGTCAAGGTAAAGGCAGTTTAATAAAGTAAAAGCAAAAGCAAAGATGGGTGCAGAAGCAAAAGAAAAAAGGTCTTATTTCTCCACTTCCCATCAACAACCAATGTCTGCCATGTCCCAGGGAACAGGGCTTCAGTACAGCAGAGGTTGCCCCAAAAGACAAATGTCAGAAAAAACTGAGTGCCTCCAACCTCTGCCTTAGCTTTTATTGCTGAGAAGATGCTGTATGGAATGGAATTTCCCTTTTGTCTGCCTGGGTCAGCTGTCCTGGCTGTGTCCCCTCCCAGGCTCCTGCCCAGACCCACCCTAATGGCCTTTTGGGGCTGGTGGGTGCTGGTTTGGACAGCTGGCCTTGGAGCCGTGGGACCTCTGCCCAGCAGTACCCAAACACTTCTGGATTCTCAACACCTTTCTCTCTGCTCAGCACTGTGAGGGCTGCAGTGGGAAAACTAACTCCATCTCAGCCAAACCTTCATACAGGTCTGGTTTTGTGTCCCACAGTAAATAGCAATGCCCAAAGTACAGCCTGCAGAGATTCTCTCATCTTTGACTCTACCTTGGAGTATCTAGGTGAGAAGATTTGCCTGCCATTGCTCCAAAATAATTAAAATTCATTACCCCTCTCCATTAAATTATGAAGATTTCTTTCCAGGTTCCTCAGGAGACAGTTTTTAAGTCTAGAAATATTAATGTGATGGCAGTGCTTTACTGTGTTTTTTTTGTTTTGTTTTGTTTTGGTTTAGGTTTTTTTTTTCATTTTAACTTCTTGAAGGTGTTGCCCTGACTGCTGTTCTGGGTGAGGAGGAAATTGTGCTAAGTGGCTAAGTGAGAACCACAGGGTCTCTGACCATGACATCACGGTCAGAGCTTGATCATTACCTTTACTGACAGAGACCATCAGAAGAAATCTAACATCTACCATCAGAGAGCTGCAGCAAATACCTTTTGGTTAGAGAAATATGCACTTTCCTATGATGGTAATATTAAAAAAAATTAGGAAAGGTAAAACATACTTGGAAAGGCACAATCTACATGGCATCAGAGCACAAACATTTCAGTTGCATCACATTTTGTCTTTAAATTTGTTTTTACCTCTACACTGCCTAAAAATTAGGAAATAAGGAGAATTTAAAGTAGTGAATGATTCACTGATACAAAGACTACTCAGAAGATAATACAGTAATTTTGCAGATGTCAGATCTGAGCTTGTATTGTTATTTATGAATCACTGGCAAGAGGTGGAAAAAAGCAGTGGTTTCAGGTTTTTTCCTTGGGTATTGGTCAGTTTTATTGGTGTGTTTGAAGGTGATATACTGTCTCTCAGAGACCACAGGAAATGGAACTCTTAAATATGCAATTTATTGACAAAGAATGCTGTTTACACAAGTATCTGCCGTGTAGTGGAAGAATCATTATTATCCATGGTTACAACTTTTAATTTTTTTTTCAACTATCTATAAATACTGTGCTATTTTAGTAGATTCTTCTCCAATTAACATGGAGTAGCCTGGGATTGAAATGGCTATTTACTCCAGTATGAAGTAATTAGGGGGGAACTGTGTAAGAAGCAGAGGTTGTTCATCTTCTGGGCCTCTGGGCATGGAGAAGGGAGAGCAAGAAGCTGAACCTTTCTGCTACTCAGGTCTTTCAGAAGAACACCTAGGAGAATCATAGTCTCTAGTTCCACTCACCCATGCAGCATTTTCCAAAGCTTCCAGGAATTTCCTGTCATTCCTGGAATCCAACAGGTTGTTTTTCCCAACTTCATGTACACAGGAGCTCTCCCAGTCTGGCACAACATCAGCCTTATGGCCATCACAGATTTAATTCTTACGATATAAAGGTGTCTGTAGTACCACTTGGTTCAGAAAAGAAATGGATTTATTATTTAAAAAACCCTAAAACACCAGAGATCTGTATGTAGCTATGCTATTGCTTCTTAGATTTTTTTTAAAGGTTCAAAAATGTCAAAATGAAAGAAAAATCAGGAAAGCTGTTAACTGCTTTTAACTTTGCCTTTTTCATCCTTGGAAAGAGGCAACTAAATTTTTCTTTTGAAAGTTACAGAAACAGAACCAATGTTCTTGCTGATGTTACAAAAGATGCTTGTCTTTTTATTTTCTTTGAAATGGCATATTTTTATAAAGGTGATTTTATGAGTGTACTTAGGCAAGATGTGTAGAAGGTATTTAGCTGCTATTTGTCTGCCTTGTTACTGTAGTTTCACTCTTTTTTTTCTCTGCTATTACTTATATGTGCTTGAACAGGGGGTTTATGATCTAATTTCAGAAAATAAGAATGAATCCCTTCCAGTTTTCTAACCTCTTCTATTGCTGACTCATTTAATATTTTCTGTTAAGGGAAAAGGTGTTAAAAACATCTCGACTGAACACCCAAAAGTGTAAGTAAGTTTATAAACTCTGAATATATTCTGCTTTATTGCAAACCTACTGTCATTATTTGATTTTTACATAGTTCAAATTTCGGACTCCATAATCAACACAAAGCACATTTTAATTGGATATATTTTTTTATATATACTTAAATATATATATAGCTTAGCTAAAAGGTTTCTGTACTTAGATCAGCATATCTAGCTGAAAAAAGAAGCAACAGTTTGAGGTTTTGCTTTTAATAACTGAAACTGCTCTCATAAATGCTCGTAAAAGTAACATTTAATCTCTTTCAGTGGCCCAAAAAATATTGAAAAGATCACTGTTCCTCTGTAAAATGAAATTTTAGAAGCTCTTCAGAACACTCAGACTGTTAATTGTATTAAAGTACATGCAGTAAATGGTTATAGTGTGCTATTTTGTTTTTATTGAAGACTAAGTGGAGTTTAAATTACCCCTTCAGACAGATAGCTTTGTAATGTTTATTATGTTTTTATATAAATCTCAGTAATTCTGTTTCTAAGGTAAAGATAAAGAATTTTTTATCTGTTTAGAATGTTACAAAGAAACCAATTCCTGCATATATTTAAATGACAGTAAATGAGGCATTGCAGAATCTCAGCAAAAATTCAAGTGCTTGGTGATTTTGAGTAGAGCTGAGCTGGACATTATACTCATGCCCTCTGCTTTTTGAAAGATGAAGATGTGTAAGAAAGGTGGAAAATTGCAAAGATCTTGCAAGTGACACTGGTTGAGGCAGACCTGAAAAGCAGAACACCTGTGCAAAAGCCCATTTCTCTTCCTGTTTCAGCTCAGCACCTGATCCCTCACTAATGCTCAGGACTGGTGACTTCCAGCCTGTGCTTCTTCCGAGGCAGGTCTCTTCCAGTCTCTTGTCTGGGTGACATTTTCCTGTATTTACTGACATTGAAGAGTTGTACTCCAGCCTTCTCTTGCTCAGGTGAATCCTTGAAATACAGAGCTTAAGAGCCAAGAAACTGTCTCTCCCTTTGTCCTTACCTAGCTGCTCAGAGGGGAGCAGCTTTAAAGATGATAGAACAAGAAAGGAGCCTGTGCTGTAGCCAAAGAGGCACCTGAAGTGGAGGGCTGGACTCAATCTCTTACAAGGTGCTGCCCTCCACCCATTTGTGTTCTTGTAAATGTGTCATAAATAACCAATAATCAAAAAAAAAATTATAATCTGCTCCCAGCTGGCTGGCAAGAGGTCATTCAAGGACCTCTTCTGTACTTTCCCATAGTGATGTCCCCCAGCTGGGAGCACTGTCCCAGGAGAGAGAGAGAGAGAGAGAGAGAGAGAGAGAGAAAGAAACAAAAAAGGAGAAGGGGCAGGGAGAGAAAGGGAGTGATGGAGAGACTCTGGATCCTGACAGCATCCAGTTGGTCCCTTTCTTCTGGTCTCCTTGGAGGGTTCCTGTGTAACCCAGGAGCTCAGTGGGTTAATGCATCCAGGTATCTGTGGGAATGCCCAGGTACCTCCCATGGGAGGCAGGCAAGTTTTACACTGCTTTCTGCAACAGACTCAGATCTGTAGCAACACTTGTGGGTCACATGCAGTCCTCTGGTAAAAAGGAATGTCCTCAGGAATGAGCAGGGGGTAGTTTTTTGGGAGCCTTTGGTGGTTTATGACACCTTCTAAGACATGACAGCTGCCTCTCACGTGAATGTTCAGGGTGAATGTGAGCTGGCAGGAGAGACAGTTTGTGTAAGGGAGGACTCTGCAGGGTCTGCTTCTTTATTTGGCTTTTGGCCCCTGGTGATGGGTGTTCACCTACTCTGTACCAGAGGTTTTGCCATCACAATGTCAAAACTCTCTCTCCCCCTCAGCTGAGGGCAGACTGTGTGCAAACCTGGCCTCAGCAGATGAGTCAGGGGGCTTTGGGCTCCCCCAGTCCCAGACAGAGCTGGTTTTCAGCAGAATTTCTGGGTTTGGCTTTCCTTGTGGATACATTCTTCTCCCCCAGCCCTGTTTAAGTCTCCTTAGACAAAGAGCCACCAAGCATGGAACATGCAAAGAGGGAAAGCATCACATGGCTTGAGAAACAGAGAAAGAGGGGAAAGGAAGTGAGCCTTCCCTTTTTCCCACAGTAGCAGATTCCTGGCTTTATTTAAATTGCAGTTTGATTCAGCCATAACATGAAACAGCACAGCTGGCTTTTTCCTTCCTAAGAACCAGCTGACTTTTTCCTTCTTTAGCATCGTTAGGCTGTTCTCCACAAAGGAGGTTTAGAGAAACACAGGCTTCTGATATTCTCCTGCATTTTAAGCAGGTGTTCATCATAGATAACTTTTGCAGGCAGTTTGCAATATTATTAAGAAACTGAAGTTCCAGACAAAACCTACATCTTGCAATGAATTCACTGCAAGATGCAGGTTTGCATCATTGCAAGATGCATTTAATTGCTTGATATTTAAAGAGATTTTAAATAAATTTCCCACCAAATCAGCCTCATTTAGTCAATTGTGTCCAAAGCCAGCCATCCACAAGCTAAACCACCAGTTTATTTCTAATAGTTTTATAGCTAAACACAAAATTAATTCAGTTTTTTTTTCCTTTACTTCTCTTTCATTTTACTTCTGAAATATTTCAAGGTCTGCCTTGCTGTTATTTCAGGTAAGGTCAAAAAGAAGTGCATAGCTTCTTCAAAATCAGAGATTGCATTTGCTGTACTAATTACAAGTGCAATCAAAACCATCACTTAAGTTCTGCAGGTACAGACTAGAGAATTCCATGCTACTTTCCTTGAATATTAGATTAAAAACTGTTGTTCATTTTACTTATATCAGCCAGATAGGAGGCAAACCAACCACAGATGTCATGATAAACAATTCTGATACGTAAATTTTGAACATTGTGAATTTCTGGTTAATTTCTTTAGTTGTGTTTTAGGAATTAAATTTATGGAAATGTTAAGAGATCGCTGAAGTATCTGCACCATTTTTCTTATTTTTTAATCATATTTTTTTCAATTTTTATGGGCATGGAGACAACTGTATTTGATTGTAAACTTGTCTACCTCTTCTGGTGCCATGGAAATAACCCAGGGAATAGATATTAAGCACATTAAACATTTCAAACTATTTTTCAAAAAGCGTTGTCATAAAAAAATCTTCTTTACTGCATAGACATGAAAATACAAAATTATGTATCTATACAAGGTTTTTTCTGGATTTTTTTTTTTGTCTGATTGGCTGGGATTTTTTATGGCCTGAGTGGGAAGGAATCCTAAAGACTATTTTGTTCTAATCCCCCTGCTGTGGGCAGCACCTAACACAGGACCAGGTTGCTCAAAGCTCCATCCAACCTGGCCTTGAGCACTTCCAGGGATGGGACAGCCACAGCTTCTCTGGAAAACCTCTGCCAGTGCCTCAGCACCCTTATAGCAAGGAATGTTTTCCTAGAATCTAATTTAAATCTACTCTCTGCCAGTTTGAAGCTGCTCCCCCTGGACCTGTCACTCCAGGCCCTTGTAAATACTCTCTCTCCACTCTTCTTGCAGGCTGCCTTCAGGTACCTGAAGGCCACAAAGAGATCACCCCAAAGGCTCTGAAGTGTTCAGCTCAAAATGAAAGATTTTGGTTTTGAAACTATTTCATAGTCAGAAAGATACAAACTCTCCTTTATTAAAACAAAACAAAACAACAAAAAACCAACCAAACAAAAAATCCCACAAAAACAAACCCACAAACAAACAAACACCCACAAACTTAAAAGATGCCTGAGATTAACACGTGAAAAAAAATTACAAAGACACTTCACTGCTATGTTGAAAAATCACCTTTATATTACATAGAGATTTTCAGGGACTGAGAAACATCTGCTTGACTCTCCTCTGCTATTCTTGTTGTAGACACAGCAAGAAGCATCATGAGATAGCTGAGCTCCTGTGTGTCTCGGGGGAAAAAGTGTGTGTACAATTAGCATGGTTACCTTCTCTGAAAAGTAAATTAGGGGTAGGCATCAGGAAAAGCCAGCATGCAGCTGGATGGAGTAGACAGTCAGTCAGCACTTTGCTGTGGTTCTTCAGTCAGCCACAGGACAGTGGAAGGAGTCAGGGTCCATCCCAGGAGAGTGAGAGTGTGTGTGTGTGTGTGGGTGTGTACATATTTGTGGGGCTCTGGAGTGGTTAATTACACAGGGATACATTTTCCCTCTGTCTGATCAGTAGTCTGGGAGAACTGTTTGCAAAAGCATAGCAATCCTGAAATCATTTGCACTGTCCTACAAAACCCCCTACCTTACAAGCTTCTCCCATGTGTATTTTAATAGCTGGTAGCTCACAAACACTGGAGTGAAAGGTTAATATTTTATGTTACCTGGAAACTGAGATTACAAGCTTACTCGTGGAATTAAAATGGACTTTTCTAGTTCTAACACTTCAGGAAATAATGCATCTTCAGGCTGTGATGGTTTTCTAAGTATAGTCAGTTTTTACTGTTGGTTTTAAACCACCTTATTCCCAAATCATGCCAGAAAAAGAAGAGAAAGGGTAACAAAATCAGAAAGCAATCATAATACAATTATCTTAAGGTCTGATCTCAAGTCTTTCTGACATTAAAAAAAAATGTTTAAAGCTAGAAATGTCATCCTCGCTGGGTAGGAAAAAAAAAAATTCCATTTATTGTAGTTCTCAGGATATTAGATCAGAACAAATAATAGCTTTGTGGTTTCTCAGTACTTTTTGTCATTATAAAAGCAGTAAATATAGCACGAACTGGTCTTTTACACCCATGAATTTTTCCCATTCCCACAACGATGAAATAAAATAGGAATGAAAGCACTTTCTATTGAAAACAACCTCTGAGCCCCTGCCTGAAAAGCAGAGGGGGTGGGTCCTGCAGGCTGGCTGGCAGTGTCTGGGACAGGCAGGCAGGGCTGCATCCATCCCTCCGAGAGGGAGCCAGAAGCCCCTCTGGTTCATTCCTCTCTCCCAGGCAGCTGGGGACATGGGGACAGGGTGAGCCTGGTGCCTTGTTTTCTGGCAAGCAGTGAAATCCCAACCTGGCTCAGCACAGGAAGCTAATAAGGCAATTTATAGCTTGTCATTTTTCATTGCTTTTGGTAGTATCTTCCAAAAACAAAGTGACGTTTCTTGTTTATCTCTGCATTAGACAGATAAATGCAGCAATATTGCTTTCTCCTGGCATGGAGGGATGTGCTGCTTTGCAAACATTAATGGTGTGACAAATGTCTCTAAATATGGACTGAAAAATGCTGGCTAGACATGGAATTCTTCAACTACTCTTTTTCCTCGCTGTCAAGGTAGCTTCAGAGTGGCAAAAAAGCTTCAAAATTTTTGTCAAATTCATTGAATGATTTGCATGAATGACAGAATCATTAAGGTTGGAAAAGACTTCCAAGTTCATCAAGTCCAACATTAGATCACCATGACAACTATACTTTGGCAGTAAGTGCCACATCCAGTAGTTTCCTGAACACCTCCAGGGATGGGATCTCCACCACCTCCCTTGGCAGCACATCCAAAGCCTAACAACATTTTCTGTGAAGAAATTCCTCCTGGTGTCCAACCTGAACCTTCCCTGGTGCAGCTTGAGGCCGTGTCCTCTTGTCCTGTCGCTGTTGCCTGGCAGAAGAGGCTGACCCCCACCTTTCAGGTAGCTGTAGAAAGGTGAGGAGAACATCAAAGCAAGTTTCAGAGCTTTCATGCTGAAATGTTCTACTTCAGATTATGCTGACATCTTAAACAAAAGATATCATAGTAGCAAAAAAGAAAGTGGATGAAACAGATTATTTTCTTAGGCATTAAATATTTTTTCGTGGGTTCTAAAGGATCGTACTGACAAGTTAAAGAAATCATTTCATATTAATAACTAGCTACTCTCCCACTCCAAAATATTCTGTTGTGACAAGAAACAGGATAAAGAGAGAGAGAGATCAGTATAAGTCAACCCTCACCTTGGTGCATCCCATCTCAGAAGGCCTTGACAGATGCACAGTTTGAGATGTGTAGGCGCTTTAGGTTGTCTGTCTGCTGCTCCTGCCCTGACACAGCTGTGAAATCTAATGGTGCAGGGGAATTTGCCAGCATGGCTTCCACACATCACTGCTTTTCACCTGTAAATTAATGCTTTCAGGTCATCACAGAAAGAGATATGCTTTGAAGAAACCAGCCCTCACTAGGATCCCTGAGGGAAGATAGGCACCTCAAGCAGCATTTCACCATAGGAACAGGATTTTATATTCTCCCCAGAGGGTCTGTCTCTTTCTGTAAGCTATAAAAGAAAGCCAGGGAGACTATTTAAGCTGCAGGTACCACTTAATTTCCCAAAGTTTTCTCTTTTCCCACCTGGAAAGTATATTTATACATCATAAATATTTAAAAAATGTTCGTATTTTTCAATTCATGATTTTTAAAAAAAAACCTCAAAGCTCAAGAAGCAAAAAATTGTATCCACTGTGGAGACTTACCCTAGGTAAAGAGCAGAAGTGTTCTTTTCCACGTACAATATGTTCATGAGAAGAGAGAGGCTGTGCACGTGGAATAACATGATACATTATTCTTTTCTTTCCCTTCTAGATTGCATCCTGTCCCCCTTTTTTATCATCAGTCCTGAGGTTTGCTCTGGCTGGAAGTGTGGCTGTGTCCACTCTGTGAGTATGACAGGACTCCATCACAGCCCTTCATCACCTTGACAAGAAATGGGCAGAGGAATGCCCAATAAATCTCAAGGCAGAACTTTGGCCTTGGCTATCCAGGCATTCAGTGAGTTCTATCAATCACTGAAAGTCCAGGTTCTCTTTAATACCAGCTGTCCCACCACAGCTTGTTTGAACCAGGAGGGAGGACTGGCACTGAAGGATTGCTTCCAAGTTCACACTCAGTTGTCTGCACACTGCTGGCTCTGGCCTGAGCAATCCTTGCATGGCAGAGGTGGAAGGAAACTTTGGAAGAAGTTTCCTTCCTTTTGGCAAGGGAGACCTGGCAGCAGCACTCGCTGACATCAGCTGCTGCCCTTTCAGAGCCAGGCAGATGGCATGTGGATACCCCTAACTTCACAATTTGGTCTGATAAGAATGCCAAGCTCAAGAAAAACTCTGCTGATCATTTGCATGGGTTTTAGGACTCTCCCAGGGCAAGAAAATTGGTTACAAAGATGCATTTGAGAAAGGCACAAGCAGGACAGTGTTGTGTGTGCATACCCCAAAGAGCTCTTGATTAATGTCAATGAGTCTGACTTGGGTCTGCTCCAGCTCACATTGAGCAAGGTAGAATATTGCTTAATCCAAGGCTAAAAAACTTAAAGATAGCTGTGCCTTCAGCAGTGATTATGGCTGATTTGTGTCTGTCATTTAATGCACAGGAATAATGAAAAATTGCACCTGTGTCTGTGTCTGCATTAGATGATTTGCTAAGGTCAGGTTCTTTTCAGTGGCCATTACCTAATTTCAGACAGAAAGGACAAAGGTAGTGTGTGTCTTCAATCTGCAGTTCTTAACCTACCAGCTCAGTGAAGCTTTAATTAGAGACAAGGCTATGCAAATTTCTCATCCATATTTTCTTGTGTGACCTACAGCTATGTTCTGGAAATGAATGTTTGTGCTGGATTCATTGCTGCAGCTCTCAGCACTTCTTACAGCTATGTCCTGGTGACAATGCAGCATTCAATCAGTTCCATGACTCTCTGCCGCTCTAATGACAGGCAGATGTCCCCTTGACTCCGTTAATTCCTTGGACCAGCTCCATCTGCCTCACAAAGCAACCTACAAAAATATCAAAATGAACCCCACAAGGGCCCCGTGTTTTTCCATATCCTGAGACATTTTTGTCTTTCTAAAATACATAGAAAAGGGCTGTCAAAAAGCCATGAACACACTTGTATTTCTAAATTTGACAAGACTATATATGTAGCGCCATAGACATTAAACAGAATTTTCCTGTTTCTTTCTTTTAGCACATTTTAACAACACTAAACTTCATAAGGGGCACTATGCAGCAAACAGTAGAAGAATGAACGATGTATTTTTTTCCTAAGTTTTAAAGTTTTAGCTTTATGCAGTGACTAATCTCTCAGGGTGATGGGAAACATGCTGTCATTGTTGTGGTAGAGAGATCATCTCAAAGGTCTTTTCCAGCCTAGTTAATTCTGTGATTCTGTGACCATAAAATCATTTATCGCAAACATCAAATCATAAAATATCCTGAGCTGGGAGGGACCCACCAGGATCATGGAGTCCAACTCCTGGCCCTGCACAGGACATGCCAACAATACCACCCTGTGCCTGAGAGCACTGTCCAAGTGCTTTTTGAGCTCTGTCAGGTTTGGTGCTGTGACCACTTCCCTGGGGAGCCCATTCCAGAGCCCAGCCACCCTCTGGGTGACAAACCTTTTCCTGATATCCAACCTGAACCTCCCCTGACACAGCTCCAGCCATTCCCTCATGTCCTGTCACTGATCACCAGAGAGAAGTGTCTGCACTAGAGTGTCTGCACCTCCTCTTCCCCTCATGGAGGGGATATGGGAAAATTCTCCTGGGATGTATGAAACAGTTCTATATCACCCTTAGTGACTGTGTTTGGGAAGAGATAATTGGAACAATAAGAAAATAAGAATAAAATATAAGAAGAGCAGAAATCTCTCTGATGAATTGTCCAACTGTCTGAAGACTCAGAGGTCAGAGAAAAACAGGCATAACTCTTAGTATTCAAATATATACAAGTCATCAGGCACTGTTTCCTCTTAATGCAGGTTTGGGTTTTTTCTTAGTATTACTCCTTTGTATTTTTCTTCAGTATTGCCAATAGACAGCTTTTGAAAATATATATATGAGATAAAGATTGCTGCTCTTCTGTTTTACAACGTCCTATGTAAATGTCAAAGTAATTTAAAGAGTTTTGCTTAACTCTAAAATGTAAACCTCTAAACTTTGCCGTGGAACTAGTAACGTAACAATGCATAGAATATAACTATCTTATAAAGTGCCAGAAGCAAGAAATACCAACCTTCCTGGGTTTGCAATCTAATATTTTATCATAATTAATTGTTAATGTATTAATTAACTTTTTTGGCCTGAGTTTTGTACAGTATTGTTATTACTAGCTTTTTATTAGAGTGCAGAAATTTCCACTTGTATTGAAGAGAAACTGTCATGGCATCTAACTTCAGCAACCTGTTTAGAAATTGCTTACTGAAAAGGCAAATATAAAATATATCGTGCTGCTTTCCCCATTACCTATCAAAATATGTTTTTTGCATTGTGACAAGTGCTTTTTAGGTAAAAACATCACAGCACAAGCCAAAGGCTCATTTTTATATTTCCCTTGCCAATACTAGTAACATGATGATTTTTATTACCTTTTTTTTTATTTAGCAGTGCCTAAAATTAAGTAGGCTTTCAGTAATGGTGACAGTCATAAACCACAAAAAGTTCATTTTCTTCTTGTCTTGCTTTATGTTCTGTGATCTGAACTCCTCCCCCTGCAGTTGCTCTGAATTTCACAAACACACAACTTCCAATGTCCTCCTACAGAGCTGTGGTTTCCTATTTGAAACCTGTCTTGCTCTCTGGCAAGTACCTTGGCCCATTCTCCACACACCACCCCCATCTAATAAAAATTCCACAAAAATAAATAGCACCTACTGCAGTACCAGTCACAAAAAACCTGCACATCAATGGCATAGATTCAGGATCAGACCCTGATGATATCTATGGGAAAAGTCTCTGTCAATTGTGATTCTATTTGCTTGTTTTTATGGGACTTTTTTTTTTTTAGATTTCACTAAACATACATAGTGAGAAATTTTATTTTATAGTTATAAAACATTAAAACACATAAGACAGCAAAAACTGACATCAACAGCAGCTGTTCAGCATTTTGGTCATCTGTCACTCATCCTGATTCCTTCTGTCACATTCTGGCAGGTGAGATCACTGAGAGTTATGCTCAGACCACGAGGATTGAGTATGCTAATGCACAGAAGAGAGAAAACATTCAGGAATATGTTCACCTTAGATGCTATTCCAGGCATGAAAATAAGGAAGATCTTACATTTTCTAGCAGAATTCATAGAAAATTTGCACTGCTGCAAATAGCATAAGAAGATAAATTCTCTACCAAACTAGTTAGAAAAAAAATAGTGAAACTGCTATCAGAGTTTCTCAGGAAATGCTATTTGCATTTAAACATTAAAAATTCTGAGAAATTCATTTATATTATTTAATTTAAAGGGTTGTTTACTTTAAAAAGAAAAAGTTCAAGTCCTTGACTATATTGATGATTTTTTAAAAGCCAAATTTTGTTTTTAAAATTAATGAACACTTTTCAAATACTAATTTGCACTTAGATTTATTTTAGATGTAAACAGTGGCTAGGAAATACATGGAAAAATTTTCAGCAGGCATATACAAAGTATATGAGGTGGCTACCTAAAAAAACCTAAAAAACACAAAAGGATGTAACACTCTCTAGTTCTTCATTGGTAGTTTCTGCTTGTTAATAAAAGAGAACTTGCTCCAGCTGCATGGATGAAAGAAGGATGTGTGTTGCTGAAAGACTTGGAGGGTTTTTGCTGCCTACATTTTGTTATATCACTTTCCTCTGTCACAGGGAAGACTTTAATACTCACTAATCTCCTTCTTACATCTGCAATAGGGCCTTGCCAGCATGAATATGAGTCAGCAGTGCCCTGGCAGCCAGGAGGGACATCCTTGTCCTGGGGGGCATCAGGCCCAGCATGGCCAGCTGTGAAAAAGAGGGGATTGTCCTGCTCTGCTCTGTTCTGCACTGGGGCAGCCTCACCTCGAGTGCTGGAGGCAGTTTTGGGTCCCACAATATAGAAAAAAGGTATAAAGGTATTAGAGAGCATTCAAAGTATAGTCACAAGGATGGTGAAGGGTCAGGAGGGGAAGCCCTATGAGGTCCCTTGGTCTGTTCAGCCTGGACAAGAGGAGACTGAGGGGAGACCTCACTGCAGTTACAATGTCTTTGTGAGGGAAGAGGAGGGGCAGTCACTGATCTCTTCATTCTTGTGACCAATGACAGAACCCTGGGGAATGACCTGAAGCTGAGGCAGTGGAGGTATAGGCTGGGTATCAGGAAAAGATTTTTCACCCAGCATGTGGCTGGGTGCTGAACAGCCTCCAGGGCAGTGGTCACAGCAACAAGACTGGGATCGTTCAAGAAGAATTTGGACAATGCTCTCAGGCACATCGTGCATGGGATTCACATGCCCTCTGAACAGAGAGAGGCTGTGAGAGAAGCAGCAAAAGGAATGATCAAAACAATTCTCATCTCATCTGCTGCTGCTGTGTTTTTGCACATGTGGAATGTGTTGGAAGATTACCTGAAGGAATTTGGTAATTGGATTCTGCTGTGGATTGTTTTGTTTCCTTGGACAATCACAAAAGGCTGTGTCCTGACTGTCATGAGTTTTCTTTAGTATTCTTTACTACTCTTTGTACTATATCTATAGTACAATACAGTATAATAAAGTAATTATTTAGCCTTCTGGTATCATGGAGTTCTGTGCCTCATTCTTCCCAGAGGTCGGGCATCATAGCACCAATACATAGTGGGGTGTCCTGCACAAGGCCAGGGCTTGGGACTCTCTATATCCCCATATCTGTCTTTATCCATGCTTCACCATTCCAAATGTCCACTAACAGGACAAACTTACATGACCACACAGCTGCACTCATTCTACAATGCCCTATTGGACTTTCTCCTTCCTTCTCCTCCCAACGGGTAGTACCTGAAAACTCACAGTAGATGTTTGAGTAGAAGGTTGGAGTCTGCTCTCATGTGTCCTGGCTTGGTACATGGCATGGGAAATTTCTAAGGCTTACCTAAAAAAGGGGTTGGAATGGCTCAGTACCTAATCCTCAAAGAATGTACAATTACTAAGCTGTAAGAACTGCTTTCACAGTAGTGCACTGAACACAATTTGCACTGACAAGTTAAATATGTTTTAGTATGTGTTAGGAATTTGATAGCAGATTTCGAGTGGTTCTTGCTTCCTACACCAACAGACTCTAGTGGATGTGGTCAGTGAATCACACACGTGGTGACCAGTGATTCTGGGATGGATCACCATCCTGGGTTTTTGAGGTTGTGGTCCATCATTCTGGGGTTTTAGCACTTTATTTTTTAAATCTTTCTGTAAGACTAATCCTTGGTTTTTAAAATAGAATAATTATTTTATTAAACTGTAGCAGACTAGTTGTGAAGAATTGAAATAATTAGTTTCTCAAATGGCAAATTTAAGATAATCATATAGTTGTAACTCCTTAATAGTTTAAAGTAATGCTAGGTATACATTTATTGCTAAGAAGGAACAAAAGTGATTTTCTATTCTGAAAAGGACCTGATTTTGTTTATTTCCTTGTAAAAGTCTTAGTGTTTACATTATTTCAAAATATTTCACACCTTCATACTATATTTCATCACAAGTACTTTGTGGGAAAAAAACACACCAAACCCCCAAACCCTACAAATTAATACTCCTATCATTGTGTGTGTATGATTGTGTGAGAAGTGTGTATAATATTAAGAAAAACAAACAAACAAACAAAACCTCAAAAAATCCCAAACTCCTTCATTTTATATGTTTGAACTTGGGGTCAAAAGTAGTGAGCAGATTAGAAAAGTGAAAGGCTTTTCAGCAGGTCTAACATTCACTGGAAAGGATTGTCTATATATTAAAAGGCCCAAAAGATAAACATATTTCTCCCATACCATAAAGAAAATGTCATTAAAAGTTTGACATAGAACTGGCCAGCTGCTAGCTAATATTGGATTCAAATAACCACAATTGTCTTCAGCTTTCATTATACGTGGTTGGAAGCCCCTTGTTATAATGGAAAGCATTGACATAAAATAAATATTTTTCTCAATTTGATAAATTAAGGAAATGTGCTAGGGCATACCACTGAGAAAATTTAGGAAAAAGATGTCCATTCCAAAAACTTATCATCCATACACATTCCCTTTTCTCATGGTGTTTAATGTTGCTGGAGATCAGAGATTAGACTACCTCATCTGTTGCAAAATGACAATCACTCTGCATTTCCTTGAGAGAATAATTTGTGGAACTAGTTGCTTATCCCTTTCTATTGGTACATTATTGACTGATGTCTATCTTCACTTTTAGTTTCCTTCTGTGATGTAAGAGGACATGACACTCACAACTTGATAAAATGTAATGAATTCACAAGGCAGAAGTATTTATAGTGTTAGACTCTGATAAGGCCTTGGTAAAAGGTGTAGCACACATGACAGCTGCTACCATAAGCTGTCTGAAACAAATATCTTTTGACTTCTTAAGCTGCTCCCCATTTCTCCTCATTCTTCCCAGTCTAGTTGCAATGCTCTTGTAAAATTGTGCAGTGTACTGTTAAGTGTTTCACCAGAAAAAAAGGTTAAGTGTCTATCTGCCACTGCAGCATCAGCAGTCAGAAAGGACTGGTCACAACCTGTTCTGAAGAAGGTCAGCAGAAAACTCAACCACCCAAAGGAAGTGAAGACCTCCTCAGGGAAGTGTATTTCTGTGAGGAAGAAGACAAAGACAGCTCCCATTTAAAGAGGAATTTACTTTCTGCAATCATGCCAAAGGCTCAGGTAGTGCTACGAAGTTAATTTTTCTTTTGGAAGTGCTGTGTGCAAGGTCAGGGAGAGACACTTTGGGATAACATTTGGCCATGCATTTCCAGTCTGAGGTGTGTGCTCTATGGCTTTGGGCCAGCTGACATTGTCCACAGGTCCGTGACTTCTCCAGCCTGCAATGGGAAGTGGAGCCAAAGGCCAGGGTGCATTGTTAGCCTGGCAAGGGCAGCATTTGCTGACACTAAAGCACAGACACATATTCTTGGCCTGATGGTCAAAAATTCATTCAGAGGCTTGCTGCAATTTTCTTTTTTCAGCATGGTGGAAAGGAGAGGTTTTACCAGAGCAGAGAGTGTCTCCTATCTGCCAGGAAAAATATACTTAATGCAAATTATAACAGCAGACATTATAAATTACCAAAACTAGCAAAGAGCTCCCTACAAGAGTAGCAATTGCACTGTAGAACAAAGGCAGATGCTATTTGTGAAAACAGATGCCAACTAAAAAACCATTAATAAGAAGCAATTTTTCTTCTCTAACTTGCCCTTCAGCTTGAGAAATATCTAAGATTGCCTTGTTTTCAGCTATATCACTTGAGAAATAAAGAGCAATTTATGTAATTCATCCTTTATTGACATAGATTGTGCAATCAGCAGACTTATATTAAGTCATTTTCAACATTGTATTTATACACAGATAAAGTTAGACCAACTAAAAGAAAGATAAGCAAATAAAAGTTAATTAATTCTGTCACTGAAATGACAAAATAGACAACCTTCTTGGTAAAATTGCAGCTGTAGGTGATGTTTTAATAGAATTAAAGGACAATTTGACAAAATTATTTTGCTTTGTCTCAAGAAAAAAGAACAGCTAATATGTTTTCACTTCTATTTTCCACTGCATATCTAGAGGCTATCTAAAAAAAAAAGAGAGAGAAAAAAATAGCACTTTTAATTGGTGTTTTGGTTTTTTTTTTTGTAGAATTGGAAAGGGAGGATTTTTCTAAATTAAAGTTATCTCTATATTATTGTGGCATTTATGTCTAGAGTGAAAAACATAACATTTTTCCTCAAAATAAAAAGCCATTTGATGCAATGAAAGTTATTTGTCTTAAATATAATATCTGACTTTATGAAAATTCAGAGCAGCTTTTTTCTCACAGACTGAAAAATAAGCTTTGCACAAGCATGCTTTCTGTCTCTGAATTATAAGTATGTGAAAATAAAGGAAAATACTGATCAAGAAAAAGCAACTATCATCTGCAGGTATAAAAATAAGAAGTGCCTTATAATGTGTTTGAGTGTTTGGGAAACATTTAATTGTGATTAAATTTAATCTAAGCAAAAAGAAAACATTTAAAAGTGTCTGCAGGCTTTTTTATCTCTTTAAATCTACTTTGCACACTAATAGGCACACAACTATAGCATTTCCTAATGTGCATTCTGGTTTTGGATACGCTTATTTGTTCAATATAGATAAACATCACTTCATATTAGTTTCAATTGCTGAATACAAATATTATGGCTGAATGCCTCTGCTTCTAGAAACAAGGCTGTGAGACCAATCATTGCAGTTCTTGTTTCTGGCATATTTCAACTCTCATATGTCAACTCTGTAAATCTTAGAACAGTTTCTTTTCCCTTCTTTTTCCTCTATAAAGTAAGAATATAATTGCCATTTTTATTCCCTGCTCCATAATAACTGTCATTGGATAATGGAAGAATCAATCAAACATCTTTTTTTCATGTCCCTGCGGCAACAGAACTTTATTATTTTTTACTTCACTGACACTGAGAAGCCTGAATCAATATTGACAAAACATCAAATCGTTTTGAAAAGTTTAGCTATGATTTGCTCAACTTAACCATTTCATGTCTGCCACAAATGCAAAGAGTGAAGTCCCAATCTTCCTTTCAGACATGAAAGTCCCTAATGCAAGGAATTGAAGTCTCCTTGTATGACTCCTGGAATGATGGCTTTTTTGAAAATTTCTTTATCTAGGACTAGTGCAAGATATTAATTGTCAAAACTCCCAGGCAGGTCTGGTTTGTATGAAACAAGGCTAGAGGAGCATTACACACTCAGCAGCCTTGAAAAGTGCAGTGCCTTAGCTTACACGTGAATTTGCAGGGGTACCCAATATTTTTTCAGTACATTTGGTGGAAGACTCCAGTTATTTTTTAAATCTCTGGTGATCCACAATTGTGCACATATTTTGGAAGTGCAGAATATTTTGATATCCACCAGCATGTCCTTAATTTTTTTCCATAGGGTCCCAAAGTTGACAACATCAGTTAAAAAAAGATAGTCTTTCCCTCATTTTGGACTATCTAAAGAACAGTTGTCCTCCAAACAGGATGGCATATTGTGTCAGGTATCTGCAAATGTATATGCTGTAAATTAGCATTCAAGGAAAAACACAAATATTTCCCTGCAAAGACTTCCTCTCTCCTTTTACCACATGGAGTGTCCCAAGAGTTCTTTCTTTTGCTTGCAACATAAATCAAGAGCTGGTCTCATATCAGAGATGCCAAGCAAGTTTCATGTAGCATCCAGTTCTCTAGAACAACTCCCAAGGGTTTTGAAAGACTATTCCTGAACCTGTCAAACTCTTGCATTTCTGGCACAGGTGTTCTGAATCTATCCTGCTTCAGTCTCAAAGGTTAAATAAAGCAGTTTCTGCAAAGCCAGGATTCGCTTATTAAAATTAATGCTACAAAGACAGCTTAGTAACCAATGTTTTATGTTTTAGACTGAGTAGCACAAGAATATGCTTTTAAGCATTCTTTAAACTGCACTCTTGGGTTGTTTTGACTGTTGTGTAGCATAGCTGTTCTTGGTTGAGGTGATTTCATCCACTGCTCCTCAATTCTCTCTGCTGGTTGTTGTAGAACTTATATTTTCTGTGTTAATATAAAGGTTTATAATTTGACTTGCTTAAAATATAATATCATACTCTATGAGTTAGTAAAAGTTACTTTCCCCCTTATCTTGTATGTCCTAAACCAGCAGGAAAATAAGACCAACAGTGACTAAAATTATAGTGATATTTGTCATACTTTTAAAAATACATGAGAGAGTACTGACAAGCAAGACTTTATTCAGAAGTAGCAAATTTTACTCTGTAAGCCACAACATTTATGTCACTCCTTTACTGCATTATGATTACAGTATTTAAACATTGCCAAATAATATTTTCAAGCCCTAGGATCATTTAATACAGATGCCTTGCAGGGAACATTTTTCTTTTTCCATACCACTGAGATAATGGAGTTCATGCAGATGCTTGGGCTGCCTACATACACAGAGTTTATCTAGTAAATTTAGGAAATCTTGTAAGTCACTGTTTTTCTAAACATTGTTCAATAAATGACGTAGATAAAGACTGATGGCTTAAAATATTTTTTTTGATTCTTGCTTTTACATAGGCATTCTGAGCATCAAGGTGCAGAAAAGTGAGCGGGAGAGTTAAACAGCACTGGGCTTGAGAGTTGTATTTTAGAGACGCAAAAAGTTTCCTCTTTTTGGTAAGGCCACAAGTTTTTCCTGGTGAAGTCAACAAGCTTATGCTATAGGTAAAGCATTTAAAGTCAAAGTGGGTCTCAGGAGGGTCCCATGGCCTTAGAGAAGTAACTTAGGAAGTTTTGCTATAGTTTTCTGTCTTCAGAAGAAAGGAAGGGAGGAAATTGACTTGATTTCTTCATCCTTGTCTGTATTCTGGGGTAAATAATGTATTTGATTAATATTTGCAGAAAAAAAACCCACCAGATTTTTTTCTTGGCTGTATCCCACCAAGGCTGCAATCTTTTAATTACTACTCAAGAAAAAAAAAAGTATAAAGCCAGTAATTTTTCAAAATAACAAATTAAAACTGTTGTTGCAAATACTAGTTAAAAATATGCTACAATTTGCACTAATGTTTCTGTCTGAAAGGTCAGTCATTAGGAAGGAAACTCTTGAAAGGCATAGCAAACCATGCAATTCACAAGTAATTAACAGTAACAGTGATGTAGATCGGGCTCCCTACAATAAATACAGCTATAATGGGAAAAAGAGTTTTGAAAGACAATAAAAAAGATTAAACCAAACAGGGATATAAATAAAGAGCATGCAAAAAGAGATACCACAATTAACAGATTTTGATGCCATTATGTTTGTGTGTCTGAAAACATAAATTGTTTCATAAATGGAGGAAGTAGCATGATTTAAGCACTTCTGAAGCAGAAAACTCATTTAGCTATTTTATGAGGTAAAGACACTTACTGTAAATCATTTCCACACTTGTAGGAGGGCAATATAAATTGCCTTGATAAGATACGACTGATTTAAAATACACTTCTTGAATAGCACTGGCTGAATATAAAGCACCTTATAACTGGATGTGCTCTGAATTCTGAAACTGGGAGTTCATCAGTGTGTATAAGTGCTTGAAAACTTTTTATTGGTGAGTCCAAAAGCATGCTTCTAGGACTTCTTTCACATTACTGTTATCATTGGACAAAGCTGCAGGAAATAATTTCAAATAAACCTAAAAGCAAAAAAAAAAAAAAAAAAAAAATTTCAGTATACTGTCTTAATGTATTGTACCTCTTTCCAGCATATATATATCCAAAACAAACAGCAGTAAATTATAAATATACTCATCAGGACAGCTTGCTCTGAACCTGGATATAAAAGTATTGTGGAAATTGAACAAACCACATTGTGCATTTCGTTCCTCTGTGATGGCAACATCATTCAGAAATGTCTCACATAAGCACATGAGCAATGTGACCCCTGAAGGGGCAAACAAGGATGGGTCTTGTGGCACAAATGAGGTGTCCAAGGAACCAAAAGCTGCAAGATAGAGAAGAAGATAAGCATGAGGGACAAATGGGCCAGAAATGATGCTGGAAGCAGAGGATGACTGGTATCAAAAAATAATAAAAGATACAGGGAGCAGATGGCATTTCGTTTGATAGTATCAAATTCTAGATATCAGCAAGGAAACTCAGGGAAGACAATCCCACCCAAGTTTCAATTTCTGCCACCAATGAGATCTCAACCAAACTCAAACTTGGCAAAGAACCACCGAGGACTCCAGCTGCTATTGATAACCATATGGCATCATGGTGGTGGGTCCTCACAGCTAATTTAAAGCTTAACTGCTAAAGGCAAAAAAATCTGTTTAATCATGATGATGACTAATAACATAGAGTGACAACTAGCAAGGAAAATGTTGATGAAAAATTAATTTATTATTATTTTAGAGTTTAAAATACAGTTTTGCCGGCCTTCAAAATATTCCCATGACAGAAATTTCAAATTCTCTGGTACATATGTGTATATATATACACACACATAAAACAAATTAAAGGAAATGTCTCCAGTGTAGGAACAATTTCATTTGGAGCTGGTTTTGGTTTTTGATTTTGCTTTTGTAAATTTTTTTTTCTTTACATGAGATCCATATGTCTGATAAAATCTGTCAGAGTTAAATATTTGTTTCTCTTTTCTGATGATGTATAGCAATCCAAAGGGTGAGATCTGATAGAACAATGAAGATTGTTTATACCTCAAAGTAGAGTTATCTTTCAGTCACCCTCTTGATTGACAATTGTGTTTGGTTTTGTACTGTGATACTTGAATCTTTCCCTCAGTCATAGCTACAAAATTCATGTACTTTAACTGACTTTGGTAGAACTACATTCATTTATCTCATCTAAAATAGTGGCTTATTTTTTCTGATAAGAACAACAGGCTATTCTGTTAGAGTTCTAAAAACTCCTTATCAGTCTTCACTATAGAAATCATTTCAGATATGGACCCTTAAGCATTAGTAGAATATTAAAGCTTCCATAAGTCTTAGAAAAACAGATTTATTAGATAAAATGTCATATAAATGACATTCCAGTTCATTGTATAGTAATGAAGGTAGTAGAATAAAACTGCTGAAGAAAACAGTAAGACTAGATTTAATGAAATGTCTAACAGCAGAAAGGGAGGAAACAGATCATAGAGACTTTTTAAAACAAACAAATAAATATTATGTAAAAGATTTTTGCAGTACTTTTGAATGGACTTTGTTTGCTGAAAGGACACTGACCTTAAACAATTCTTTTTTATAGTATGCCTGCCCAAAAATAAACAAAAATGATTGTTCTCAGTTTGCAGAATGAAAATTATCCAAAGGGGAAAGGTCTATCAAAAAAAAAAAAAAAGTTAATGTGCCCTTACATGATAAAAAGAGAAGAGCCCAATAATTAAGAACTCTGAGCAGATTTTCTCCCCTTTCCAATCTATTTAAGCACCTGCCCATCCCTAACTACCCTCTTCACAGAGCAATGGCTCATTAGAATTAGGTGAGATTTTTCAGGCCTGTCTGTTTCTACAGGTTTCACAAGCAGCCTGAGTGTGCCACACACAAAACCAGTAGCTATTTCTGCATTGCATGATTTACAGAGAATAACATACTGCCTGTGCCATATTCTCCTCCTGATCAAAGAGGATGTGATGCTTTTCCTGCATTCTCTTGTCAGTTCTGGTTTGGGGTACTGCTGGAAATGAGAAAGTACAGACCTGGATAAAAATGAGGTAGTGGCCAAGAGTATTCAAAAAATTTGTTCAAAAAGTGTAGCTTGAATGAGGTTTGAGTTTCTGGAATGAGAAACAGACTTTTATTCTCTTGTAGTGCAATTGGTGATGAACCCTGAGAAGTGAAGTGGTGAGAGCACTACAAATAGTACAAAACAGCCATATTATTACAATACTTTAATGAAAAAAAAGGATGGGATGGATCTAGGTTTTGTTTTGTTGTAAACTCACTGTGAAGTATTGCTTCTATCTGACACTTGTGTAAGCTGATTAATGCATTCCAGATAGCCATTTTATGGGAAAACAAAAGTATTATTGAAAACATGGGATGTGCTTCCTACCTAGTAAATCAAAAATTACAGCATTTATATTGAAAAAAAAATATAAGTAGTAATTTTAAAAATTCGTGGGTAAATGTTCTTGTCAAGGACCAGCTATGAAAAAAAAGACAACTATTATCAATGGAGTCCTGAACCACTTTGCTTTAATTATGCAACAGATAGTCCCTGAATTTGGGGACATTTTATTTACTGTAACCAATAACCTCAAATTTAAAAGGAGCATTTACTGGCTTTAGAAAAGTAACATTCACATGTACAAACCACATACAATACCCCTTGCATTATGTGCTTTATGTTCAGAATTTCATTTCTCAGTGTTGTTTTTCAAAATCCTCCCTGGACCATGTGCTTTTGATCATTTTGCTTGATGTCCCATGAGAAAGTCAGCTACACAAGGCTTCTGCTCCCCTTCCTGAACCCCCTTCCCTCTGCCACACTGGCTTACTTTGAACTGTGAAACACCAATCCTAATTGATGCCCTACGCAAAATATATTGATCTGCTGAACCGAACTCTTCACAAAAATCCCCTGGAAAACTTGTTGAAAATAGTCACTCATTAAGTTAAAATGAGAAAGAATAACTGGATATATCTGTTTATAGAAGTCTGCAGGTCATCTGGTTCAGCTTGTTTCTGATTTGTACTATTTATTTTGACTGCTTATGACAAGAACACATTTTCCTTTTGTGTAGGACCAAGCAAAAGGTTGCTTTGGAGTCCATGCTTTGGAAGCAAAAAGGGAATGCCACCAATAAATATACAACCAGTTGTTGGATTATATTCAGATTATCAGTGCTGGTTGAGAGAGAAGACAAAACAGGAAAATAATTTGAATAGTATCTTAATCATGGCTTGCCAATTTTTTTTTTTTCTTGTAACTTAAAAGATCCTTGCACTTCTGGAGGTGGTAACAAGGAATTAAGAATCTCTTTCAATTTCTTCAGAGGCATGAATGTGAAACCATCCTACAAAGAAATAACTTTCTTTACTAGGCTTGGTTGATTTTGTTTTGTTTTTTTGGTTTGGGTTTTTTTTTCTAAATTTGATGAAATTTCACCATCTTTAAGATTTTCTTTGACCTTTTATAAAAGAAATGTACTTTAAAACATATTGAAAAATCTATGTAGCAACAATTTCAGATTGTTTTCCTTGAAAATAGATTTTTAATATGGGCCAAAATTACAAATCAGAATATCAGCAACAGATGGATTAACCTACTACTGCTACTACTCCTACTACTACTCCTCCTACTACTATATAATTATAGTTATAATTATAATTATAATAATTAATATACATATTCTGGTGTATGAGGTATCTGAAATCTAAAATTACCCATCTGGAAATCAAATGGAGGATAAAGCTAAATTAACAATCTGTCTTTACTCGGTTCCTGCATGGAACTGGCAAAATAAATGAATCAGCATAGCTGCATCTTATTTTGTGTAACATGAGTTCAGTTCATAGACTGACAAAAATTATTCTATTAGGTCTTAATTAAAAAAAAAAGAAAAAAAAAGAAGATATGGTGAAGTTAGGTGAAAGTAAGAAAAACAAATCCTTTCTCAGTGGTCTTGAAAACCAAAACACAGGATACAACTAATACAAAGTTTTTTCAAATTACTGTATCATAAGTATGCATTCATTAGTATAAAAGACTCAATGATAAACTTTTTCCTATTTATTTGATGGCAGATAAGGTAATTGTATCTGTATATTCTATCTATCTACTTTTTAAAATTATTATTTGGGGTAAAGATTTTAAAACTTGTATTTTCTTAATATTTTCACTAGTCTATGTCATATCTTATTTTAGTTCGTCCTTTTGATTGTATTTTTGATCATGCAATGTGTACTGAGTGGAATTTCAATGAATCCTTATTTGAGCCACTTCTACTTCAATTACCCTTTTTCAATACCTGATGCCTAGTTATGAATCTTGATTTATTCAATAAATTCTCAAAGATTTTATAAACAGAAACACAATGTGGCAGCTGATTTTTTTTTTAAAGGATCTATATTTAATGACTTTTTAGTTGAACTATCTTCAAGTCTTTTTAGTGTATGATCAGGAGTAAATCTCCACTGGTGCAAAGTGGAGATTATAGCTCCCATATTAAGCAAATAAGCAAATGAGAAGGCAGAACTTGCCTGGTGGTTTTCTAGCCCCACATTTTCTGATGTGCTGAGGGCAGTGTGTGCTGGGGGACCTCTGATCTGGGCAAGGGCCAGAAAGGGGAAGCAGCTGTCAACCAGCTGGCAAGAGACATTGCTGATGCATCACTGGTGAGGAAAGGCCAGAGAGATGGGGAAGAGCAGATCCTGGTTCATGAGGCAAAAGGGCAACATGAGGTAAAACTGCAGAACCTGGTGAGAGCAAAGCCAGAGAACTAAATAACAACAGAGCAGATCACAAACTTCTTGGGTTACAGCCTCACGTTTCCAATCTGTGACTGAATTTGATTTTTTAATGCCTGTCTTGATGCAAACTTTGATGCTTCATATTTTATTGATGCTGTTTTTTATTTTCTGCTTTTACATGAGAAAATACTCAAGGAGCCCTTAAGATACTTTATAAAAGGAACCTCACACAGTATTTGTCACCACTTCAGAAGAAAAGAATGAAAGGCCAAGAAAAGATACAAAAATTCGGACTTTTTCTAATGTGTGATGTTTCAATTTAATTCAGTTTTAGTTTTCTATTCTTCTCATGTTTTATGTACATCCCAAAGGGCAATATATGTGCCTCTATTGTGTTTTTTTAAGGAAACTTCCTTGAGGGAAGCTTCAGTATTGTCTCATTCACAAGAAAATTAATAAACATGGTATAAAAAAACAGTTGAATGTTTAAGAAACAAAGCACAAAATGGATTAAATGCATTGAGAAAACAAATCACGAAAATTTAAAACAATACCCCTGTTTGTTTTGCAAATAAATAACCACATTTTACTCATAGAAAACACATATTAAAATCATTGGATCCTTAAGGCTGGAAAAGACTTCTAAAACCATCGAGTTCAGCTGCTAAAATAGCAGCTCCATGTTCACCAATAAACCATGTCCTCAAGACATTTATCTGTGCCAGTGGCGGCAGATTTGTCTTTTCCCACAAAAATCACCCAAGTTGTGACATCTGTCCTCTGAAAACTACCCTGGGCTCAGCAGGAGATGTCACAGACAAGCATTTCTTCATACCCAGGGTGGCCACAAGTGATGTGGCTTCTCCCCAGTAAAGGATCTTTATCTGTTGCGAACTATAAAATACAGAGAAGCTTCTTTAAGCAGTATTTCTAACTAAAATGCCCAACAGCTTGGTTCTGCTTTCAGACTTGCTTCCCTTTGACCACATCTCAGTTCCACCAGGAGGAAGGACATATGGAAGGGAGGGACATGTGGAAGGGATGGACATATGGAAGACCCTTCTGGAGCTTTCCTTCCCCAGAACATGTGCTCTGGGTTTTACTGAGAATGTCTGATTCTATAGTAATTTTTTTAATGTGAATTCCACAACACTGTCCCTTTGGTGGGCTTCAGTGTGAATATTTTAAAATAATATTGATCTGAGGTAATATTTTTATTTTTAGCAAAAGTATAGACCTCACCATGGTACAGAACCAAGACCAGGTTAAATGGTTGCTCTGGAATCTGGTCTAGGTGAAGGTATCCCTGCCCATGGCAAGGAGCTTGCAACTGAATGTTCTTTTAGAATGGTCCATTCTAACCCAAAACATTCTGTGATTCTAGAAATGTAATCATTCTTAATGTTTAGTAGAGCAAGATCCAAACTCTTCACCATCTGAAAGGTTAGTGTTATAACCTCAAACCTTAGTGTTATAATTGAGGCATTAAGAACAGGAAAAAACTCCAGAGAAGGAATAGGAAAAAGACATTAAAAACATTATCATTAATTGCTAATGTACGGCTGTAAGAAGAAAGAGACCTATTTTGCAAGGCTAAAAAAGGAAAAAATCTATCAATTGAATACTGGAATGTTCAATATTAGATAAGAATGATTACAATTATTTGTTCTCAAGTATTTCAGTCCCTTCATCTTTCCTAATGAAGACAAGTGTGTGTGGAAAGTAAAAGGCAGCGGTGACAGGGTGAGCTCTAGGGATTGAACTGAGCTGCATTTGCAAAGCTAATCAGAGATGAAAGAACTTTAAAAACTTTCAAGGTTTCTTTCCAACAGGTCTCCACATGCTGGATTGTTTCTACAGGTAGAAGATGAGGCCAGGGAGAAAGAAACAAAGCTCTCATTGACCTTGTTCAGAAATGGAGAAAAGCAATGATGAGCCAAGCAAAGTGGTTTTATCAAGTACAGAAATTAATTGCCACAGAATTGGCAACTCAGTAGTGTCTATGTCATATCTACGTGCTGTCGTTCTGAAGATCATCACAGTTATTTCTCCTCTTGGCCCAACCTCCTCAAGCACCCATCTGTGGTACTGAACTTTTTTCAGAGGTCCACCTGTTCCTTCTGGCCCATCCTATTCAGACAGGGCTGACTTCAGAAGAGGATGCTCACTTGGCTAATAAATTAGCAAAATCCCTGTAGGCAAACATCAAAGATTCCTCCATCTACTCACTTTTCAAAGGCTCATTACGTCCTTTTAAAGCTCCCCCCAGGAAAGTCTTTACAATCAGAATGGGTTCCACATTCTTTGCAGTCACCAATTATCAAGCACAGGCTTTTTCTTGCTAAGAAAAATAACATTAAAACCCCATCAATCAGCATATCTGGCCAGGATTTCAAAATGTATATAATGGTTTAGTTTGGGATGGTACTTTAGTATTCTTAAAAATTCTCAGCAGAAAACAGCTTTAAAAATGAGAAAGAATTAATTGCAAAGAATTGTCATTAAATTAGTATATATAATAGTAATTACTGAGATTCATCTATAGAGCAATAATTCCTATTTTTTCAGGAAGATGGTTAAAAATTGAAGCATAAATTTGAATAATTGCATTGGCACAGATGCTATAGATGAAACCACAACACATTAAAGAATTACTTTTTAAATTGATAGGAAGGGGTTTTTTTATGGAGGTTGTTGGCTACTGTGATTTCTAATCAGTCGAGTTATGGAGAAAATCCTTACTTTATTTTATATTGCAATTTCCAACGTGATTTTTATTTCCCATGGTTTGGAATAAATTTTTTTCCCTCAGTTTTATATTCATTTCTGTAAATGAAGAACATTTTTTTTTCCTGCTTCTGGATTTTACAAATGGAAGAACTTTTGGAATTTTATCCTCTTCTTTTGTTTTCATTGCAATTCAATTAAAAAATTACCTGTGTTCTTCTGTTAGCCTCTTATACAAAGTGAATTGGCAAAAACAGTTGCTCACTGTTTTTACCGTTTTTTTAAAATTTTATAAAGTGGACTTCTTTTTCTCTAGAAGTTAGGCCATTCACTAGATGCATTAGAACTCTTCCTGTTGTTAATGTCCTATATTCTTTTTTTTTTTTTTGGTGGTTATCAGATTTTAAAGACGTTCCTGAAGGGCAAAAGAACAATGCATCCTGTTTGTTATTTTCCATCTTCTATGTTATTTTTTAGATTACATCTCACAAATAATAGGCAATATGGAGTGGATACTTCTGGAAAATTAAAAAATTCAATTTTTTGTGCCCTTGACATCATAGTCCATCATTCAGAAACTGAAAACATATACTTACAAATGGTGACCTCAACAAGAGTTTAAGCTCACGACAAAAATGTTTCAAGTACCAGCAGCTAATTGGAATTAATTTCAGATATAGATTATCTTCCAATAAAGTAAAAAAAATATAGTCCTAGATCAATTCCTTTGCATGAAAAAAAAAATAAATAAAAATAAATTACTGCACTGAGCTAAAAGTGTAACCATTTTAAGGAAGCATATTTACTATCTACTAAAATGGAGAGCTATGTGTTTTTCAAATCAGCTGGAACAGCTTCACTGTATTTCTTAAGGCTGCTGTAGATTTTGTGCTGGAAACCTTATATCTTGATAAATGGTTTGTTTATCTACTTGCATATTTGGCATCATACACAGTCATTGCCTAAATAGATGGTGATACTAAATCCTCTCCCCTGACTTCAATCAAACATTGCACTTCACCATAACAGACTGAATCATCTTTTGCTACCTTGCCATAATAAACATAGGAAACCTGATGAAATTTGATTAAGCAGGGGAAAAAAAGAGAAAAAAAAGAAAGAAACACACCTTTTCTGAGATTGGAAGACTATACTCAGCGTGGTGAAACCACTTGTGCAGATATAAGAGCAAATATCTGCTTGATGGTGACCAGCTTCAGTTTCTTACAAAAAAATCCACCCAATGAAAGCATTTCAGGAGAAATTGAGTGCTGCCAAGCTGTAATGAGTTCCCTGATATTTTAGGGGCTTACCATGATACAGGTGATCTTTTTATAGCTCTTTCATGGGTGGAAATAGAGCTATTAGATAATAAAAAAAACCCAAATTGTGCAATTCAGATTTGAAAACCAAAAACTTGACTGCACCAGATGCCAAAACTGCTTAGCTACTGCATTGAGGGTTAACTTAGATTTCCTATAAATTTAGTTTCTGAAATAATAAAACTCCTCTATTTGTCTCTTACTGAAAGTGTTTAAACACTGGCAAGGTCTGTTGTCATAGCATTCATGACTGATCTATTTCCTTTGTATAAATCAGTCAAGAGAAAAGTTTTATGTTCAAACTGAATAAAGAAAACCCCACAATAATCTTCTGTTTGTCACCTCCACTCCCCAAGAATACATTTGAAAAACATAAGTGAAAAAGAAAAGACAGAAGGAAAAACAATAAGAAAGAAGAGTGAACAATGTGTGAAAGTCTCAGAATTATTTTATAGACTGTGAACCCTTGGTGCAGGAAATGTTATTTGCTCTGGGCTTATTTACACCTAATAAAATAGTTCATTATTAGAACACCAAAACAATACTACCACTAAGGAACAAACCAATATATTAACAAGTGTTCAGGAAGAGCAACAGATAGGAGTGAATGTCAGAAGAGACCAATAACTAATATGGTAAGTTTCTTTAAGCCACCAGTCATTGATATGAAATCTTATACAAATATTATAAAACAATTTTTCATAATTTGCTAGGGAAAGACAGCTATTTAAACAAAAGGCATATGGATATAAGTAAGAATTTATTTTGTTTGGTGGCAAAAAGTAAAACCAAAAGTCCCTATTGAGTTCTAACTGTTGTTCAAGTACATTCAGAAGTTTCAAATGTAAACTTAGGTGATTGGAACATATATTTTAAGTGGTATTTAATATAATTTACTTCTGATAAAGTAAAAATGAGATTTTTTTATATTATAAAATATAATTTTTTTTCTAGACTTAATTTTTATTTTTACTCCAGAGATTTTTGCATCTATTACCTTATACAATTTTTATATTGCTTCTAACAATCTCTAAATCTTCTTGTATTTGGACTAAATTGCATAATTTTTTGAAAAGTTGATTATATGTATCTCTTTGGACAATTAAGATTGATAAAAGATTGGGACTTTGTATTTCATTGTTTGTCGTGGGCTTCTGGTGGTTTTGGTTATTGTCATCTTTCCTGTCTGACAAATTTATTTTTATGTCTCAGCAGGAACTTGGCCAATTTGGGCAGAGTGTGGAATACCTTGAGTGTGTCCGCTGTAATGTCTTTATTTTTATTAGAGCTTAGTCTGTCACTCCTTTCATTTGATATTTCTACCAAAATGAAGGAATATAACTGTAGATCCCATTTTTCCCCACAATGACCTTCCATTTGCCTAGATGACTTTCAGATTGAATTCTGTTCTCTGATGGGTTAATGTCTTATTCTGTCTTGCCATTATCTGAAAATATAAATATTGATTGAAAATGGATACATTAAATTGCAATCATAGTCGGGTCAGAACATAGAAAAAAAATCACACAGTATTTCACTGCAAACAATGGAGAATAAACTACACTCCAAAACCACAGTGCTAATCAGGCAAACAGCTGTTGTCTACTCCATATAAAAACAAAAAAATCTCATTTCTTAATTTCCATTTTATTTCATTTGAAATTGTTTTCTAAAATCAGTCCAAACTCATAAATAGTTATCCTTTTAATAATGGATCTTTCATGAATAAATAAATATTTCAAAGATAAATAACTATGTTTACAATGACAACTCAGTCTACTGAATGAAACATTAGTTGTCACTTATTCATCCATCATCAACATCAAAATTCTCTATTTGTTCCTTGCCTCTTTTGCTAGTATAAAAAATTATTTTTAGTAATCTGGCTGCTTTAATGACAAATTCCTATGAAAACTGTTGTTTATAATCAAGTGGGGGTCATTTATGCATGAAACTTTGGCTATTAAAATATGGAAATTTACAAAGTTCATTTTTGTCATAATAGAGACCAAAAATAAAATTCAAGCTTTGCACTTACAGCAAGTATTTTAAGTTTTCATCCAATTAAAATTATCAAAATAGACTTGCACCTCTTTTCTCAGGAAAGATTACTTCAGATCTGAATCCAAATAAATATTTTATTATATCAAAGTAAATTTCAGCAAACCACCATCACTACACTTTAGGAAATAAGTACAGAATTATTTGTCCCAAGAAGAAAAATTCTGTAAAAATACATTAAAATATTGTGTAAATAAGTGTGTGTAAATACCAATTATAAGGGCAAAGCATTGTAGATAAATGAAAAAGGATTGAAACATTAAACAATTAGACTGTCTTTTTGGGTAAGGCAACTTTTCAATATGAGTCAGGAACACATTAAGAACTCTGAATACAGAGCAACCAAAATCACAGCACTCTAGACCTAGGTACAAAGAAAGAAATCTAAAGAAATTTTAGGGGGGAAATAGATCAGTTTAGTTGATAATACTCTGAAAGCCTCTTTCCTAATGAGAGACAGAAGAATGAGAGAAGGGAAAAAATGTTTCTGTTGCTGATCTTTAAGCCCCAAGAGAAGACTTCCAAATTATTTACATGTTCATAACAACTTGCTCTTCTGAGTTCAGTTTCTCATGATGTCAGATTCACTCAGGAATTTCAGGGAGAGCTTCTTCAGTTTTAGCATCAGAATAATGTAACATTCCAGTCTTAAGATTTATTTTGAAAATGTTTCTAAAATATATTGGTTATGATTATTCTATCTCTTCAGTGAGTGAGTAATTTTACTAAGAAATCTCAGGGCAATAGTGAACAGACTTCAGAGACTGAGTAAAATAGTTTAAGATTCTCTACATGTCCCCAGACAAAGTTTGGTTGTGAATACATGAGGTGCCACTTCAGTGGCTCTTATTTTGTATGTGCTGAATAGTTCAGCCAACATTTAATTACATGTGAAAGTAGATTAAAATAAAATATTAAAATGTAATCTATTCCAGTGCCAGCACACTCTCTTCTTCAGTTTCCATGATTTTGACAAGAGGAGGATCGGATAAATTCCATCTGAGTGCTTTGATTGGATTTTTTTATAATATTTGTGCCTGGGTATAAAAGTCAAGAACAAATTCCAAATCCCCCTCCAATTATTTTAATTTTTGGAACAAATGAGAATGGCTTGATTCCCTCTTACAACTAAAAAGTTGACAGTATATGAAATGAAGACTTTGTTCCTGCAGAATGCGGTGCAGAAAATAAATGTATTCTAAATAATTATTGTGAAATCAAATAAAAATCTGCATTGTGAACTAGAAAAGCACTTTTCTTCAGTTTTTGTTTCTTCATTTCCTATTTGCACAACCTATTGCCAGCACTATCCTTGAGGTCCTTTCCTGGTAGCCAACGATTACAAGATTCCATTATTATTTTTATATTATTTAATGGCTTTACCCCATTTTAGAGAGTAGACTGATAGAACAGTAATTTACAATACTAGTTTAAGTTCAATTTACATTGAAGCACCTCTAGTAAGTTGCTATATTTCTACTTTTAGTATTACTATAACTCTCCCACAAATTAACAGTTTTGAAAAACACATAATTTAGAATATTTTTAGTTTACTTATACTTTCTTACATGAACAACAGTCCTTATCGAAAACAGTCCCAACTGGCAGAAAAACACAATTTGTTTTGCTAAAGGAACTGAGAGTAATTTGTGAGGATGTGCCTTGGTAAATATCACAAAGAAGCATAATTGCATCTGGTCTTGAATACTTTCATAACAGCAATACAAATCCTGTCACATTAACTAAGTCCTAAATTTTGATGACTCCCTAAAGTGAAGATTAAAAATGTCATATTCTTAATATATTATGAAGCATTGCACAGATTTGCATTGCTACAGGGCTTTCAAATAACCTGAGAAAAATTAATCAGAAAATTGGCTCATCCCTCCTATCAACATAAGATTATAAATCACAGAATACTTTGTCAAATTCTTTAATGCACTTATTGCACATATTTATTTAGAAGAGGTTCCCTTGACTCCTGACATATGGAGCTGCAATACTGAAGCTTCACAGTTAAATGCTAGCTTAAAAATATCATGCTAACCTAATATCCCCCATCTGCAGATATTCTCAGTGTATTTTTATCATGGATGAATTAACTTTAGAAGTCAGATATGAGTAGAGAAGAATTCTTTAGATACACACATTTATGAAATATTTGGTTAAGAGCTTCATGCTAATACCCACTGTGCTGAGCTCCAAAGCCTTACAAAGCAAAACATCTGCACCTTAATTAAGTGATCTCTACAGAAAGCATCTCTTGGAATACCAGAGAAAAACAGAATACAGTCATAAAAGACATATCAAAGACAATCATAGTTTAAACCAAAAAAATTGAACCTTAAATGGTTCCAACAGCAGATGAAAATCTTTGATGACCAAATATTTAAATAACTTAATCTAATTTGGAAACAAAATACTGGGTTCAATTCAGGTATTTTCATTTATGTCTAGCATCTTAGATGAATTTAAGCTTCCAAAACACTAAGAAAAATTTGTGAATAACATTTTTTTCAAACCACATATGTTTTGAAAAAAACACATAAGATCAGGTAGCAATCAGTTTAAGGACTTATAAAATGTTCTCTACCTGTTATATGCCCAAATAACTATGCAACAACTTATTAAATAATTTACTGACTCAAATACTTTCCATTCCAATCAAATTAGTGATTGAATAGTTTAAATAATGATGGGCCAGATCAGGTGAATTTGTGCCTGTTTAGCTATCATTTGACTTTCAGGACTCTTCAATTTAGAGCACAATGGAAACACCACAAGAACCCTTTGTCTTCCAGGGATCTGGTATCTCCTTCCTCAGGATGACTGTGGGTGCTGTATTTTAAGAGTTGCATGGCAAACATTGAGCTGATTGATTTTGCCTTAAATGGCAATGCTATGACTGAGTGACCCCTTCTCATATCATTGGTTTTACTTCAGTCAGAACTTTCAAGCCTATGATTTTCTCATTTTTTTAGCAATATGTCAATAAAATCATAGCCAGAAAGGAATGAGACAGCAGAGACTGCAGTGATTTTGAAGTCTAAGCTAAATATGAATAGTCAAAGTTGCCTGCTTCAGATGTTTTAAAGAACAGTATGTATTTGCTCGAGGAGTTCAAAGAGAAAATGAGTCTTTTAAAACTCCCAGACCATACACGATCACACAGATATTTTGATAAACATGTGCAGATTATGCACATTTCTGTCAGAACTTGCATATCTTAATATTGCACACACTGCAAAGTTTACAACAAGTTCAGCATTCATAAGGTATGAAGGCTACATGCTATTCTGAAAATACTAGTGAAGAAACCCATCTAAAACTCGTTTCTGGTTGCTTCAGAGAAAGCTACAACATATTGATGCAGCATATTATTCCTATACCTGCTTCTCTCTTGGTTGTCCCTAAAATGAACTGCAGAGAACTTTAAAATGAAAAATATTGGATTTTACTGGCTGTCCTTTCTATTTGTTCCTCTTCCTTTATGGCCTTAGAATATTCCTGTGCCTAAATGAAAATGGATAATTTTTGGAAGATTTTGCTGACTTTCTTTCAGGCTTAACACATGCAAAAGATAGCCAAGACAATTCAGATCTGGGATATTCTTGTTATATTTTACTTTCAGTATTATGAAAGTCCCTCTGTTTCTTTTAAATTTTCCAAAACTAAATTTATAAGTATGTGAAATTCTTTTGCTGGAAGAAAACATACTCACAAAAACCAACCAACCAACCAACCAACCAACCAACCAACCAACCAAATGAAGAAAGACAAATTACTTTGAAAGAAAGGTGTATTTTAGCCTCACATTCCATTTGTATTGTACCCATGAAATTAAAAGATTATTTTTTCAGACACAAAAGCGGAATTTAAAGGAGAAAATCTATCATCTCATGCTCATTCTGGGAAGATGTTTTTTAAATTGGAAATGGACCTATGATCCCTCAAATACTATCATCATCACCATCAATCACTACTATTCTTATAAACTAAGATTTCTATTTTTGCTTTCAGTTTTTAATGCATTTATATTTTTCAGATGGAAGATACAATAAAATAAAATATTTTTAATATAAAAAAGAAAAAAAACCAACTCCATTATTAGAAAAAAATCATATTTCAAATCTGCAGGGAAATGCTATGTCAAGCTAGCAATTAGATTTAGAAACTTAGTTAAAGTTTTCCTAGAAAGCTCATGAAACATGCAAAACAGGAAACATTGAGGATGCTTCCACTGTAAGTCAGTCTTTTATTCTGACAAAATATATGACACTCTGTAAGTCTCTGGAAGACCTTAATAACTTCTCAGTCTTCCACAAGAAGTTTGTTCATGTTACTTTACTAAAACTTGTCCTGTTTGAGCACAGCTTTGCTCACTGGGCATGGCATCACTGCCACTTTCTATATCCAACATCTAGCTGGGAGTCAACACCTACTTCTTTCCTTCAAAATTTGTGAGAGAATTTTTTTTCTCTAACTCTTTTGTCAAATACAATTCCTAGTGATTTTGTACCCACATCCTTCCTCTGTGGATTCACCTCAGAGGTTCTAAGCTTCGTTCCCATCCATAGTTATGAATCCATTCCATTTTATCGGCTTTCCTGTTTAGTTGCATGTTTCTTGTGTTTTGTTTTCACTCCCAAATCCCTTTCAGTGCTACCTCTCTGATGCATCTGCCCATTTCTCATCACATTTTCTTCCAGCACTGGGTTTCAGCCCACCTAGATTTTTAAAATCTTTCTTATTTTTTCTTATTTAGACATCTCAGTACTCTCCTGCCTATTTTTACACAACAAGGCTCTTCATCAAATCCAAATTTCAGTTCTCTTCTTTTTTTCATCAGTTGTCAACAGACAGAGGAGGGAGGAGATGGAACATCTGGCATGTTTCTCTGTGAGACAACAATTTATTTACAGGTGTTTTTATGTTTGTTCTTTGCATTTCAAATCCAACACTGAGGACATTGGTGGGTATGACACCTTCAGAACTGCTTCTGCCCACAATGTTTGGGGGCTTCAACTCAGTGATCCCAGAAGTTCACTGGTTGCTTACACAATTTTGTAAAAGAAATAAATATTGTTACATTGTCTGTGTGTGGTTTTTTTTGAGTAGCAAGAGAGTTTAAGCCCAGAAACAAGTAAAAAATATTTATTCCTTTTTTTTTCTTGTACATTATACATTTTTCAGTGTATATTTGAACATTGAAGGGCTAAGTAATACATATGTATTTCTTATTTTCTTGCAACACATTCTATAAGAATTTGCTTTATTTAATACAGGCAATCTAGTATATATTATGTTGAGATTTTAATCCACAATGTCCCCTGCTTATTATAGAGAAGTTTTAGCATGAAAGACTTTATAAATACCAGAGAATAAATAGAATAACAAGAAAAAAAAGAGTCTAATTTTTTATATGGAGTATGTCAGAAATAATGCTATTTATTCAGCAGAACTGGTGAAGGTAGAACAGACAAGTAAATAGAAATTAACTTACTGTTTAAAATGTAAGGTGTACTTTGTCACTTTTTAGCCAGTAAGCAGACAACAATAATAAAATGACTTTGAATTCAGTCATTCAAAGTCAGAATACTGTGATTTTTATATCAATTTGATAATTCACAGCTGGCATAATTTATATTTGCTTACACTGATGAAATTTACACTAAAATTAGACATGATATATCAATGGCTTAAATCCCTCATACCCAGTTCGAAAAGTTATAACTGTTATTTATTTGCACAGCAATGCCATTCTCCTGATGTTGAAGTCTATAAATATTCTCCAGCAGCATTCTGTATTGCTTCCTTATCCAGTTTTTTCTTTTTTCTGAGAATCTGATGAAAAAATCAAGTCTTTTAAAAGGGTGAAAACACTTTAAATTTATTTCCAAAAGCTAGACTGGTAAATACAGCTACTACTGTCAAAGGAAAGGCACAGTACAAACACAACAGCACTAATGGCTGTTTTCATGTTTAACAATGTCTTCAGCAGTAACAAAAGACAGACTAGGAGAGCTTTTATTGAATTTAAAAATAAAATCTAAGAATGTGTATCTTTTTTCTGCTCTTCCTCAGAAAATGAAAAGAAGGTATACCTTTATTCTTCCTGGAATTAAAAAAAAAAAGGAAGAAAGAAAACTGTGGTTTATTGGGTATGATTTTTAACAAACTGATATTATTTTGCTAGCTCTATCCCTTTCACAACAGCTTAAGGCAATGTGCACTCAGAAAGCAACTTCTTCACCAGCATGAAATGAATGAAAAAGAGAGAAGCAGTCTCTGGAGCCAGAGTAAAAGCCTATCAAAGAATAGCTTACTAAAGGTAAGTGAGGATGAAAACTCAGTTTAGTTGGTCAAAAGATTCAAAGAAACCATTCTTAGGCCTACTGAGCTTTCAAACAGAACTGAAGAAGGATCAATAGGAAAGTTTTAAAACAGAAGACAAGTACCCAAAACAAAGAGAAATCTTGAAAGGCTGGGAAATAGCCAAAGCATGAGAATGGAAGTTCAAAGTGGTAGAAAACCAAGGCCAACTTAATACTTGACAAACACCAAACATCTGCAACTCTCAGTGGGCTGAATCTGCAAGTTTGTTTTTATTTGCAAGTCTCATTCCTGAGTGAAAATTTTCGCAAGGTGTAAGTTCTTTAAAAGGCAAAAATCTCTCAGACTCTCCAGTCACAATTAACCTTTATTGCACAATGTGTCAATGCGGTTTTTATATTCTTTGCCATCTCATCCAGATGAAATAAAATAAGAAGCAAATCACCTCCTCCTCACCAAAACCACAGCTCTCCATACTGTCACTGTGAACCTTCTATGGAAACAGAATTGTTATTAGAGGAAAAAAAAGCATGAGATCTTACAGCCTTGGTTCTGCCATTAAATATTTAACAACAGCAATTCAAAATATCCATCTCTGTGCTTTTATCTTACATGAAGTTACGACAGCTCTCAACTCTGTTTGTGTAGCAGCAGCACAAACTACTTTTTCTTCATCTTATTTTTCCCTCCAGTTACGTCAAGTATGAACTCTCTCAGCCAGTCCACAGGAGAAATTATACTTACTGCTGTGCTACAAAGTGCACCTCAAGCAAATCTCTGAGCTCAACCATATTCTTTGTTTGGCAGATGACACTTTTTTATTCAACGAGAGAAATTAAAGAAGCGACATAAAAAGTAAAGCCAAGTACCCAACTCCATTGCTAAGCACAGTCAGTGTGCCTGTTTATATTACTTGAAATAGTACCTTAAAAAATTAAGATACCCTTTGGGTCTTAAGTTTATTAAAAAGGAAAGGTTATAAATGTTTTTGTACTGATCACTTTTGCAGTTTGGGAAATGGGAGTACCTACCTGCTCAAATCAAGGTCCTTTCCTTCATATCAGCTTTATGTATAAAGGGTTTACTTCCTGATTTATTAAATAAGAATTGATTTTAAAAGCCTGAGAATTTTTTTTTAATCCAAGAAAGAAGCATAAGCAGAGAAAGAAAGTAGTTCTTGACCAAAATTAAATGAGTTCATTTGTTCCATGGGGAAGTATTCAAAGCCATTCTTCCCTATCTCACCCATAAAGTAGCTAAGACACCACTGTGAACAAGTCTGAGCTATAAAATCTAGAATGCTCCTTTTAGTTTTATTATTATTTATTATTTTATTACAGTGTTTTGCACAAGATAATATTAAGCAATTCTTTTTGACAGAGTTGCCCTGACTCCCTCACACTAGCTCCAGCCTGATCTACTGGGGCCTTTGAGAGGATGATCTGAGGTCAGCAGAACTCAGGCTCACATCAGTAGTATTACTGCATAGAACTTACTGCAGACGCTCATAAAGAAGAATGATTTAACAGGACCAAGGTGAATACTCATGTTCTTAGTCATGTTTTCATCAAGAAAATATTGTTGATTAGGGAATTCATTATTAAATACTGATTTGTCTTTCTGGTGAGCATCAATTTTGAGCCTTCTTCATATTTGTATACTAAAAAGGCCAGTTGTACACTTATTGGACCTTTAGGGACAATAGCTATATGTAAACACAAAATGAATAAAATCTTTTTTCTAATGTACAGTGGAGATGAAAGCTGTTATTTTCTTGGTGTTTTCTCAGACACAGATGTGCCTGAGTAGCTAAAATGTCAAGGTAGGTGAGTACCAAATCAAACTTAGTTAAATATTTTGTGTTTTCAAAAGAATACCATTAAAGAATATTCTGAGATGCAATAAAACTGCATCTGACTATGACTTACAGCCAGTGGGAAAAATTGATTTGGCTAGTTATTACAGAAGGCTTTATGGCTGGCCTACCAAATGACCTTTGAGATGCAAGAGGTTTGATATGGAGCACAGGAAGGAAGGGAAGTGAACATGAAAGGTAAAAATCAACATATGAAGTTGAAGACCTGTTGCTTATCTGAACTGATTGCAGTAGAGGAGACAGAAGATAAGAAGTGTATGGATCTGTGTCTGATCTCAGCAGGATTTAAGTCAGTGTCAGAATTTCTCTTGTAACCTTGCTCAGGAGCTGTGATAGAAAAGAGATCCTCCTGTTACCAATGGTCATACTAAAATACATTTAGTTTTAGAAAGTGCTGATAAAATGTGGTGTTGCAGTGCACAGACTTAAAGTCACAATTTCATTCTTCAATTATTTCATGGTGCAAAGCATGGAGTAACTTAAAAGAATTATTTGTACTATAGAAGAAAGAATGAGCATTATGTGGTTTCTCACCTACAGCTCTCACTCTCTGTAGAATTGTGTTGGGTGAAAAAGTGTACAAGAAAATAATTTAAATGGCATTTGCACAGAAATATAGACTATTAATCCAATTTTCCTCATATGTCCAATGTGATTTATCAAACAGTAATTAATTTGATCAGGGAGGAGCAGTGGCTTTCATATGGTCCCAGTGGGATCCATCCAGAGCTTTCTATTCCTCATAAAGTTTCTCTGGGTGTTACATTTTTCTTGTGTTGTGTACGTGCACAACCACTGCAGTATAAGGGGATGAGGAGAACAAAACAGGACAGGAATTGAGCAGGACAGAAATACATAAGAAAACAATTCTTCTGCACTGGTCCTCAGTGGGGTCACTGCCTTTTAGTCCAAAGCTTGAAGAGATGGGCACAGGGTAACTGGGGCTGACTGCACACAGAACAGTATGTGCAGTCCTACATACTCTGCAAGCACACATATGCAGCCAGATTACACAAATATCTCTTGTATGCTATTGTTTATATTTTCATTAACCTTCTATAGTGCTTGAATTTGGCAAAATTTGAATGATAATTCGTCATGATTTAAACCAATGCTGTTTAAACCAAGCTGAGGCTGAGCATTTCATCTTGCAAAGTTTGACAGCTGCCACTTTCCTGACTGGCACAACAAATTGACCCTGCTATTGGGTCAATAACCAGTGTGTTTTCCAAAAAATAACTGAGGTCATAGCCCATGTTCCACTGGAATAATTATGTTTCACCATTATTTGGGGTGATGTGGCAACATCAAATGATGCTGCCCTAACAAATACTAAAATGATTTCATGCTGCCACATCAAATACTAAAATACAAATCAGTGTTAGTCCAATTAATTTCCCAGTGAATTGTTATATCCCAATTAGCCTCCCGCTCAGTTCCTGTGCAAGCATTAATTTTCTCTCCACACTCTTCTACTGATTGCAGATGGGAAGAGGAGGGTGCTTCCCTTTTCTCTATTTAAAATAATCTTTCTTCCTCCCAGCGCCTCACACTACTCACCACCTGTATAACCTTGACTCATGTGGACGATCCCCATCACTGGAACTTTCCTTGCTGTGCTACAGAAGTGAGAGAGGAGTAAACAAACCTGAAAGACTACCTTGCCTCTAGTCATTTGTTCTGAAATGAAAAATACATCCAAACAAGAGCAAACTGTGCTGCAAAAGACAAAACAAACTTTTGGGTGTCCTGTGCATGCAACTTGTTATGATGTCTCTGAAACCCTGCTTAGAACCTTGACTGCAGAGGGGAAGAAACAAATACCTTGTACGGCAAAAAACCTGAATATTTTTACCTAAAAAGCAGCACAACTTTAATTTGAAATTTACAGTGATCTTTATGAAAGATCAAAACTTTCAAAAACTCTTTATGAAAAAAAACTCCACCATTGTTTTTCATCATTTCTTTTTTAGATTAGTACAGGTACAGGGTTGCAGAAAATATGTTGAAATGCCTGAAAACAACCCAGGCTGCCTATACATGTGAGACACTTTCCCAGTATGTCTTGACAGTCATAAATCATGACTTGCATATATCCACTTTCTGATTTCAGGGGCTAAATTACACTGCACTGTACATAGAAATCACAACACTAGCCTTTTTTTCTTTAATGTTGGGATTTAGCAATTTGTCATTTTAACAAATGTAGATGGATAAAAATCTAGCAGCAGGATACAAATACTGAAGAGAAATTTAAAGAATCAAACATAACAAGGCACAAATATGTCGCCACAGGAAAGGCAAAGACAAAAATGAGGAAAAAACCCAAATGTGTATTGTTCTCACACTCTGTTGGATATTAAAAACAGCATCAAATTTTTCATGATCATTTCCTTAGCAGTCTATTTCTTTTCTGAACTTAAAGACTACAACCAGTAAAATCCTCCACAACAGATCACCCTTCCTTTGTTTTGAAAATATAAAATTCCATGTCTCAAATATAATCTTTAAATAATTGTATACCTGTATGCTTAGTATCTCCTAACAACCTCTGTTTTTATTGGGAGTTTTTAAAGCAAGTTACTTATCAAATAATTATTTTTTATACTTATATTTAGATAAACTTGCATACTTTATGTGTATATATATATATATATATATATATATATATATATAAAATATATATATGTACGTATGTATGCTGGTAGATATATACATATATATATATATATATACTTATATTTAAGTATTTTTATATTCTTATATACCTAAATTTTGAACAATTTACTTATGAAACTGCAGGAAATTGTTGAGCAAATATAATTTTAATTTCATAGGCTTCAGATATTCTTTAAATTAATATGTCATAAGTGTTTTCGCTTAAATATAACACGGCAAATTCTTTTCAGAAACACACTAAATGTTTCTAATGTAGAGTTCAGAGTTTTTTGAGGGCATGGACCACAAAAATTTAAGCAGTTTTCTTGTCCCCTCACCTGACACTTCAAATGTGATATAATGGGCCAAATCATTCTCTGTTTACTTCCAGTAGGATGTGCCTGGCAAAATGGCTTCAGTGGCTCTCTCCCACAAGAATAATCAGATTTTTAGTTCTATCTGGAAGCAAGGACCACTACACCTGGAATTCAGGCCCTTACTCAGTTCTTTTGGCAGTGTTTTCTTTCTACCAACAGCATAAAATGTAGATGATAAGAAATCTGCACTTCTTTCCATTTCTTTGCTTCTCCTGCACGTTTTGTTAGGAGAAGGAAACACATAAATATTTCTTTCTAAATCTCTTGATTTAAAAAATGATGATCAGTGATAGCTGATAAAAGAATGACCAAATACTCATGTAAATTCCATTAAAAAGTAATGGTAAATCTATATAAATGCTATTTTATCAGATGGAGAGCACAGGGAAGCAATTCAAAGGACAACTGTTTCAGAGTCAGCCCTCTTAACCTGAAATTAATAAATGCTCTGTGGCAAGTAGAGTTGACAGAATATGTCTGAGAGTATGCCTACCCACATCTCCTACTGTTAATCGATTTTAAGGAATTTTTTCAATTTTTTTTTTTTTTAGGATTTAGAATATGTTTATTTACCATCTCCTGTTTAAAATCTAAATTATGTAAAATCCTCGTTCTGCATACAATTATCACATTTTTTAATCTTGTTAAACTAAGCAGTTATTTTTCAGCCTGGTGAGAACTAGTATATAAAAAAAATATACTCTGTATAGAACCTGATTCAAAAAAATAGCTATTCATAAAGGTGTCATAAGGTAGGCACTAAGTTAAGCATATATTCAGGACTTTTTTCTATTAAGAGAGAATAGCAATCTATATTACTCTATATTTCCAAAAATATATACAGGACATTTTCTTTAACCCAGGTTATTTATCAGCACAAGATCCATAAATGTCTTCTGAGGATTTTGAAGAAATCATGAAGTTGTTTTGATTTGTTATGCCAATGTCATGCTGATTAAAGGATTTTTTTTAGAGCAGAACATTTGTCACAATGTTTAGCGATTACCAGTAAGAAGTCAATTTTTTCTCATTATATACTGTAGCATAAACTGTTAATTGATATTGATTTATCATTTTTATTTTTGGCTTTAAGTACATTCCAGATGAGGATATTTGTATCCTTTAAATCAAGACAAAACAGTCATAATTAGAACTGCCCAGTAGACTAAGTGATACAATTAAGAGGAAAGTACAGCCTGGGGAGACAAAGAAAATTCTGGAATAAATTGACAACCCTACAAGTTTGATTCATTCACTAAAAACATCCCTCCTACTTTCAAAACTTTTTATTAACCCAATTAATGGATTTTGTTCAGCCACAAAGTAACTTAGTTGACTGTCTCCTGACTAACAAAAATAATAAAAAATGTACTAAAAATTTTGTCAGAAGAAGAAGAAATACTAAAGATAATATAAATAATTTAAATATATATTTTCCTCAAATTATAATTTTGACAAATGAGAAGGATCTTGGAGCATGAATTGTTAATTAAGAAAAGTGACGTAAAGAAATTATGAAAATAATATTATACTGGCGTAAAAAAAAGAATCGATCTAAACATAATATTCTCAGTTCAAATGTAATATACAAAGATTTTAAAAGTAAAAATGAGAATATTTGTTTTGTCTTTCATGTTCCTAAATCAAAGAATTGCCTGTGTTGGGAGGGACCTTAAAGATCACCTAGTTTCCACCCCTCCGCCACGGACAGGGATTGATTTCAATAAAATTATGGATTTAATGAAATGTTAGGTATAAGAGTTAAAGCAGATTAGAACCACTTAACTTTGAGAAGTCAACATGGCAGATGCTGATTGAACCCTGAACAAATATGACAAGCTGAGGTGAAAGAAGATTTCTTCATATGTGAGTTCAAAGTAACATGATGGCATGCTTATGTTCAGGTTTGTTTCCTTTAACACAATATAACTAAAAGATATTTTTCCAGAGAAACACCTTGGAAGAGAAAACTTCATAGGATCACTCATGACAAGGCTTGAGGCTCTCTTTGTAGCAATATGTCTGAGATTGTCATGCATAACTGTTTCCTAAAGAGAAAATTGCTGCTACTGGGAGACTTTTCATACTTTTTTTGTGTTAATTCATCTCTTGTGTGTGACAAAAGCAAGAACACAGCAGAGATATGAAACGTGTGTTCATGCAGCCCTTTCCCCTCCACCCTGATTATGTGGGTTTTTGCTATTGCTAATAAAATTGTGGGGCCAGTCATAAGTTTTTAAGAGCTTTTGTCAGCCAGAAAGATTAATGGGTAGCAGAACAATAATTAGATTTCATTTCTATTTTCTTTTCAGATAGGCAAATGTGAATTTACTACAATAAGGCCATAATTTTACAGTATCAGAAAATGGTTGAGGTTGAAAGTGAACTTTGAAGGTCACCCCTGCTCAAGCAGGGCCACCTACAGCCAGTTGCCCTGGATCACATCCAAATGGCTTTTGAATATGTCCAAGGAGGGAAATTATAACCTCTCTGGGAGACCTGTGCCTGTGTTCAGTCATTCTCACAGTCAGAAAGGCTCTTCTTGTATCCAGACTGAGGTTTCTGTGTTTAAGCTTGTGTTCTTTTTCTCTTGTTCTGTCACTGGGCACTGCTGAAAAGAGCCTGGATGAGTCTGGTTTTGCTCTCTCCCTTAAGGTGTCTATATACCTTTACAGTACCCTCCCTGAGCATTCCCTTTAGGATCAACAGTCCCAGCTCTCTCAGCTGTCCCTCATTTGTGAGCAGTTCCAGGCTTTTAACCATCTTAGTGCCCTTCACTGGACTCTCTCCAGGATGCCCAGGTCTCCACTGCCACGAGAAACCCAGAAATGGACACAGTACTGCAAGCATGGCCAAATAAAGGGGAATGATCCTTTATCTGCCTAGCACAATGCTCCTCCTTGAACAACCCAGGCAGGTTTGTTTGCAAAGGTCACTGCTGTCCTTTGCAAAATGGTAAAAACCTCTATTAATTAAAAACCTCTTGCAGAATAGCCTCCATTAACTTAAGTTAAATGTGAGTCTGTACCTCAGAAACACTTCCAGATCTTTAAAGAATTCTGTTCTGCTGACTTAGACAAGACAGTAACTTCTAAGTTTTCCTTTGTGTACTATTTGTTCAGGAGACACACAGAATTTGGTTCAAGCAAATGTTTCCACACAGTATGCAAGGTGAACATACCAATATATATCAGACCTCAATATTTGGTAAAAGTTATTTTTCCTCATTTTAGTTTAGATTGGCTCATCTTTAAGACTTCAAGTTCTCCCTGCAGTATTATCTTTCTTAAGATGCAGCAATGGTGTTGCCCATTAGTTTTTCCAATCATTTTGCTGCTTTCATTGGTGAAATAAACGAGAAGTGGTCTTCAGAGCATTAGATGGTGTTCACCTGATGAAGAAACACAAAAAACAACTAGGATCGTGACAAAATTACAATTTTTTTGCAGTGAAATAACAGACCCAAGTGAAAACCAAAAAGGGCACACAGCATGTTGGGATGTGTCTGAGAGTTGTGTTAAAAAAAAATAAAAATTAAAGTGTAGAATGTATGAAGAGGATGTGGTAAATCTGTAAGTTTGTCTTTGCCACTCTAGAGAGAAACATGAAAACCTGGTATGACAAAAGAGCCACACCATACCTATAATTGGATGTCAGGTCCCAGAAGAAGGCATACTGCGTCATTCCATGCAGACTAATTAGCACTGTTTCTCTACAAGTTTAATTAACATCCTTGAGCTGAGGAGTTCCTGTGTTGCTGGGGTACCTCAATGCCTGCACAGCTATTATGTTCCCAAACCCACAGTTAATCCCTTCAGAGCCAGCTCAGGCATCACTGCAGAGCCCTGCAATTACTTCAAAACCCTTTTTAGCTGGTTGCATACAGGAGGAAAAAAGCATCACTGAACAGGTCTGTGGTTTCACAAGTCACATTTCAGGAGCAAGGGCCAAGCTGTGCAAAGATGAGCAGATGGAAAGAGCAGATGATGTCTCTTGAGAACTGTGACAGAATTTTCCCCACAACAAATGATCATCTTATGTTTTTTGGTCTTGTAATGAAATTTAACAGTCTTTGATGTGTCTAACAGGTTTGTCTTCTAACACTCCTTGGAACTTTGCTTAGAACTATTTTTATTTCTTCCCCTGGGTTAAAACAAAGGGAACGGCGTGGGAGGATTTATTATTTTTCAGATATGTTTTAAAATTATAATTTGATAATTATGAACCATGAATAAGAACTAAATGCATTTATATTTAATTACAATATATTATAAAGTCTTCCCCAGTGAGAAAAATCCTACTTCAAAACAAGAAAGTGGAATAATATGCAAAATTTTAAAAATATTTTACCCACAAAGAGAAAACCTGCAGGAATGCTATTAACATCTCAGTATGACACCCATTATACTAATATGTGTATCATTCAGAAAGCCTAAGTAAAGAAAAAAATTAATTTCCATAGATTGAACAGGCTAAGTACACACAGAAAATGTAATTAATTCAAAGATGTGAGGGTATATTGTTTAAGCAATTTTTTCACACTAATATTCAAGATTATGCTTAATTAAGCTTATTGGATGAGGAATTCATATTTAGATATATTGTGTTATATGTTTAAAGGCACTAACACTCAGAAGCTGTTCTAAATGTATTATATTAGGCAAACAATTTGATAGTGCAACAAAATCTTTACTTAATGTAAAGAAAAAACTAATTTAAAAAGTCAAAATATAGTGAAATATGCTTGAAGAACAAGTTATTTAATACAATATATCTCTCTTATACCTTTCAACATTTTTTCTACAAATAAAAAGTAGCATCACACATGCAGAAGAAATTTGTTTTGGTTCTGTTGATGAAAGCAGGAAAATAAATCCTATCTAAACCCTCTGAATATGTCTGTTCAATTCAATAACACATCTAGCTATTAAATAAATACCCCATTGAAAAATCTATCAATCCCAAGCATGTACAGAGATGATCAGCTGTTGACTCAGCACTAGTATGAGGTATGGGAGCTTTCACACAAAAAATGTCATCCCACTCCCTTGCAGTTTCCAGAGACACAAGTTTTAAGTAGACAAATCTAGGGAAATTAGGAATAATTCTTTGAAAACAGTAAACACAAAATGATCCTAAGTTAATTGTGTAGACACAGTCTAAAGGAGTGCTGAAAATCAAACCTGCACTGCATAACAAGTGAAGAGAGACACTCCTATAATCCTGTCTTCCAGGGACATTACCCATGAACAAACATTACCGTGCTGTGTGAAGAATGCTGTGTCTTATAGAAACCTAGGACGGGATCACAAAATGACCTGTAGATAGCAGACTAATCTAGAATTCCTCTTCAATCAATAAATATTATTCAGGTTCAAACAGTGAATTCACAACTACACCCTTCATAACTATGGGCAGATGTCAGTCCTGGATTTGGCTGGGTCAGAGTTGCTTTTTCTTATTAACTGGCGCAGTGTTGTGTTTTGTGTTCAGTATCAAAATAATGTTGATAACACAGGGATCTTTTGGCTGTTGCAACATTGTGCTCACCCTGAGTCAAGGATTTCTCAGTGTCCCATGCTCTGCTAGTGAGGAAGTGCACAAAAAGCTGGGAGAGAGCATGGGCAGGACAGTGTGGGGTTGGCTGTCTGTCTCTGCCCCGACACGCATAGGGTGGTTCTGTTACAGGCCAAGCTTCAAAGGACCAGTCTGGACTCTTTAGCTTTTTGATCTTTGGATTTGTTTATTATTTCTTATCTACAAATTTTTCTCTCTGCCCAGACAGGATCTGACCAGCAAAGCAGCCAAAGGCACTCTGACCGCCCACGGGGCGGCCGTGTCTTTTTATAGTAAAAACTACGTATAACATATTTACCTTTTATTCCCAAGACCTTTCACCCTTGTTAGCAAGTGCACCTTCACCATGAACCAATCCACAAGTGCCAACATCACGCAGAAGATGGATGACAAGAAGAAGAAAGAAGAACCTTGAGACACGCCCTGATCCCTCCGTCTTGTCTCCATAACCCCCCTGTACCAAGACCCTAAAATCTATATTTCACCCTGTAAATATATCCTTCCTGCACCATTCAAACCCGAGTGATTCTCATGTCCTCATACACAGGTGGCACATCCCTAGAAGGGTCAAAGTCAAGCCACCAGGTGCTTTTGGCAACATTCCAGGTCCTCTGAGCCCCCCAAGGGTTCTCTCGGTAACTCTGGACATCCGGAGTGATGTGCTGAGTTCCCACAGGACAGGAGAGCCAAACTGGCCAAAGGGATATTGTGCACAACAGAATATGGTGCACTGTATATAAACTCAGAGGAACTGCCTGGAAAGGGCCTGATTGCTGTTTTATCCTTTCTTTCTAATTCTCCTCCCTGCCAGAGAGGTCGTGGCAGGCAGAGACTGAGGGGCTGTGCGGTGCTTAATTTCTGTCTTGGGTTCAACCACAACAATGTCTTAATATGCTTCACTAAAATCTCAGTGCAAAGTTTACAGTAATACTCAAAGGCAAGGACTGGATCTCCAGGGGCTTCTTACCCAGCTAACAACCTGCTACTTGACTGTTGTGTCTTACAGAGCTGGAAGCTCAGTATGAAAATGCTAATGCTGAGCAGCAAGAGAAGTACCTAGGTAGTCAAGAGGGAAAAGGAATTACTGTCATGCATGTAATTCATAGTCCCAATTCTCTTTACCTCTGACTTAAGCCCCATATGTTACTGGTATCCTTAAGGAACATCTGTTCTTTCTCTTTTCTAGAGCATTGATTAAACACAGACTGAAATCAACACACAGTAAACATCATTCCTAATCATAGGACATTTCCATCAAATATGGTCATATTTTCATCAGGCTTTTTTGAGAGACTATTTCTCCATTTGAGATCCATGCAGTGATAAAGCAGCTATTTTTGTGTAGTTTCTTTTTTACTCATCAAAATCTTTTGTGATAGTCTCTTTAGTTGCACTTCTTTTTTGTTTGTGTCTACACTAACAATGACAGTACTATTATTGTCTCAATTACTGGGAACTGAAAGCTTGGGGATTTTGGATGTGAGGTACTTCTTCTTATTAAAAATTTTATATTAAAGAGGACAGTGCACAAAACTTTTGCAAAAAGGAGAAAACCAAGCCACATGCAACCCAAAAACCAAACACTGACAAATACTTGTCTGTTTTTTTTCTTAATACTGCAGGAAAGGTAACAGATAGGATCTCTCATATCAGTTATATAACTTTGTTGTTGTTGTTGTTGTTGTTGTTGTTGTTGTTGTTGTTGTTGTTGTTGTTGT
>JANIJU010000001.1:12078531-12292599 GCA_025504685.1 Leucosticte australis
GTTGTTGTTGTTGTTGTTGTTGTTGTTGTTGTTGTTGTTGTTGTTGTCAGACACCATAAGTGCAGACTTGTTACTTCCCACACTGGATTAGGTTGCCAAACACAAACCAAAGCAGTAATGATGCCCAGGATGTCAAGGTGTTGAGGTGTACTTATATTAATATGCATCTTTTCTTCAAAGTACTTCTAAAATATTACATTTGTGTGTCTTCAGCATATTGGGCTCTGCTTCACTGAAAATTATGTGTTAAAGTTGGTTGAACTTGGAGTAGTTCAGGTACATCCAAAAGTGTACAGAGAAGCTGTGGAATCTCCATCCCTGCAGATGCATGGCACTTGACTGCACGTGACCCTGAAAAACCACTTGTAGTGTCAAAACTGACCCTGCTCTGACAGGGGAATTGTGTCAGACTACCTTCTAAGGTTCATTTCATCCCAAATGTTTCTGTGACTCTGAAAAGTTTCCACCACATCTGTTACTCTTGCCATTTCCTTGCGAACAAAATTTTTAAGTTTTGCAAAGAAAATTTGGTAGTGTGAGAGATGAGATTGGATTACAAGTCAGGGATGTTTTGTTTCACTTACTTGGATTCAACCCATGGAGATTTGTGCTCCTCCATTTTTATTTTCCTCTCTTTGTTCAAAGTCTGTAGAGATTAGTTAAATCAAATCAGGAAGTCATCACAATTCCTGAAACTCACTTTAGAGCTCATTATATTCTCTACATCAAGGCTTGTCTCATTTGTTCTGCAAACCATAACTGAGAAGAACAAAGAAATTTTTCTAACTTTGTGTTTAAGTAATTTGAAAACTTAGTCTTCCAAATGATTGCTTTAAGCAAATTTCTTTTTTAAAAAAACCTTTAATTTTTATATAGAAATTCAAGCAAAAAAAATTTAAAACCTCAGGACTCTTCACTAACAGCCTGTAAGTACCATGAACTACAATTTTGACATCCCCACCAACAACTTTTGAAGCAGAAAATGTAATTTTTAGACTTTTGCATCATTATAGAAAATAGCAGCCAAATTGCATAATAATTTGCTGAATTACAAGCAAATGGTACTCTGAGAACTTTATCCTCTCTTCCACAATAAACTGATCTCAAGGAAATTTAAAATCATTTCCTAAGGTAATGCTTACTGTGTCATTTGGGCAAGAAAGTATCCTGCAAATCAGTCTGAAATTATGATATACAATTATAAGAGAACTTTATATGCAAATAAATTTACTGCGGCCATTGTTTTTATCCTGTCTCTGCTCAACAAAACCTGCCATTTTGACACAGCCAGGAAATCACATTATCTCTGGGAGTTCATATTTAAATATGCTCTTCACGTCTACTTAGGGAAAAATGCTCAGATTTCAAATATTTTTGATGGAATACTTCATAAGCAAAGCACACACTCCCTGAGGGATTATGCCACTATTTCCATTTAATTAAATTGATTAAATTAAAATGAATGGTGGTCTAACCTCAAAAGGAAAATATATTTCATTTATGAAAAATGTTACCATTTATTCTGCTCCATTGCATGTACAACACATAATGTCTTCAGTATGAGAGTCCAGCTTTTCTAACAAGTTATTTGTTATATAAGGTGATCTTTAAGGTGATCTTGAAAATTTGAAAAACTTCTTTATGTCTCAAACCTTAAAAATACCAGAATCTTTCTCCTACCCTCTAGTTACACCTACAGATGGCAGCTGGGCTAGTGAGCCTGTTAAGACACCTTTAAAAATGCTACAGTTTTGTACAGCTGCTGTGTATGCATTTAACCAAGGAAAAAAACCTGTTGTCAGAGTTCCTCTGCTACCCTCAGGACCGAGAAGAATCTCCAAGGAAGCACCACAGCATCCCTCAAGGGATATATTGTAAGCAAACTGAATATGATGCATCTAGGTCACACACTAGGATGAAAGAAACATGTTTAAAGACTTCTGATCTAGACCCCATAATCATTTAGTCTGTTTCTGAAAGGCTTAATTTGCCTGTATTTCATACAATAATCACTGTGATTTTTTATTTTCTGTTCTTCTTCTTCTTGTTTGTTTTTTTCCTTTTGGTTTTATTTTGCACATTTTTCTGCTTTGTTTTTATTTTTAATGATCGTGTGATTTTTACCAAAAGGAAAATAAACAAGGTTAATACCAAACTGTGGGCTGATGAGGTAGAAGGGGAAAACAGAATCACAGAAACTGAAGGGATCTCTTGAGATCAGCTGGTCAAACCCCACGCTCAGGCAGGGCCAGCCAGAGCACATAATCCAGGACTGTGTCTATTACATTAAAATCCACATGTTCTGTGGGGTCGGTGGTCAGAGATGGGGATGACACACACACCCCAAAGCTCCACGTGACAAACAGCCTGTTTTATTGTTGAGAGCCCTCTTATACAGGGAGTTCAAAACTCATTGCTCTGATCCCACACAGCCCAGCTCCTGACCAGTGAGATGTCAGCAGCCCAGGATGGAATGTGATAGGTGCAGGTCCCTGTCTGCCATCCCAGGGCCCAATTTATGAAACTGGGCTGGGTTTCTTATTTATCAGCACAAGCCAGCTTGTACAGTAACATATGTCCAGTCATGTTTTAGAGATCCACATAGACAGAGATTCCATAGACTCTCTGAGCTACCTGTTCCAGTGTTTGATCAGCATTACAAGTATAAAGGTACTTCCTTGAATTCACATGAAATTTCATCTGTTTCTGTCTGTAGCCATTGCAATTTGTTCTTGTCATCTGATATTGCTGAGAAGAGGAGCATCTTCTTTCACTGCTTCAGGCTAGAATCCCATCTGTCTCTCTGTTTCTCATCATATGAAAGGTGCTCAATCCCTTAATAACCCTAATGATCCTGTGTTAAACTCATTCAAGATGTCCAGAGAAGTTGTATCCCCAGAAATCTTCAAAGACAGGTTTGATGAGACTCTGAATAACAGTAGAATTATTTGATATTTCCTAAAATTTTCCTTATTTTAAAATTGATTTTTAAAAGCAGAAATATATGTCACCCCAGTTACCTCATATTTTCAAGAGAGAAACATCTTTCACTCCAAAGTTCTGCATTCAGCAACCAGGGAGGTGAAAAGATTCCTTTTATTTTATATTCCCTCCTTCTTTTTCTATTGTACTCTGGAAATGTTAAAAAGAAAACATTATTAACAGATTGATCTGCCCTTACAGTCTGTATGTAACACTGTGAGTTCCATCAGCACCTTATTGGAGCATTCCCCTGCAAGGGTGATTAGCAGACTGCGTAGAGAGGAAGAACACAACCCTAATTCTTCAGTTGCAGGTTTCATCTGCATGCATTTACAAAAAAAAAATGAATTCAAGGTGTCTTTTTTATTAGTTTGTCTTTGCAGCATCAACAATTAATCATAAGCAATAATATTAATAATGAAAAGCATGTCTTGCATTCAAATTTTTAAAGGAAGAAAAACCCAAACGATTATCCTAAAGGCAACATTTTTAAAAAAACAGATTTAAAATATGATTACAGTTAGAATATAAAGAATATAAAGAGCATCTGAAAATCAGCATGGACAGTTTCCCCCAAAAAATAAATCCTAGTTGATAGACCACTCTTCATATATTTTTTTCAAGCAATACATTAGAAAATATTGGTTTATGGTATTAAATTGGAGGAAAACCAAATAACATACCTGCTTGTTAAAATTTATTTTCTATAGATTTTTTTAGTCAGGAACTCTGGTTTATTTTCCTGCCCAAAATTGTGTCAAAATACAATGCTGTATTTAGCACAAGTGTGACCTCACCTTGATTTTGTGAGCACTCTGGATCCCACCACTTAAGAAGGATGTGTCCAGTGGAGGGCTGGGGAAAGGGCTGGAAGGCAGGTCCTATGGGGAGGTGCTGAGGGTTACAAGTTTGTCTAGTTTGGGGAAAAAGAGGCTGAGGGACACATCCTTGCTTCTTTCTACAGCTTCCAAAGACAGGGAAGTGGAGAGGGAGGAGTGGAGCTCCTCTCCCAGCTGCCCAAGGATAAGACGTGGCTTCAAAGATGCATCAGGGCACGTCAGAACTGGCATTAGCAAACATTTGTTTGCCAGCAGGTGGTGTGTGGTATTTTCTGGGTCCCCCATGCCAGGAAGGAAAGATGAATCTGACTCCATGTTCTTAGAAGGTTTATTTATTATTTTATGATCTATATTATGTTAAAGAACGCTATACTAAACTATACTAAGGAACAGAGAAAGGATACAGACAGAAGGCTAAAAGATAATAAAGAAAAACTCGTGACTCTCTCTAGAGCCTTGTCACAGCTGGACCGTGAATGGTCATTAAGTAAAACAATTCACCTGTTGGTAAACAATCTCCAAACACATTCCAAAGCAGCAAAACACAGGAGAAGCAAATGACATAATATTGTTTTCCTTTCTCTCTGAGGTTTCTCAGCTTCCCAGGAGAGAAATTCTGGGCAAGGGGATTTTTCCAGAAAATATGCTCGTGACAATGGTGTAACCCTGGAACAGCCTTCCATGGAGAGATGATTGGTATCCCAAGCCTGCCAGTATTTCAGAGGCATCTGGACAATGCCCTTAACAACATGCTGAACTTTTGTTCTGCTGTGAAGTGGCCACCAGGTTGGACAAGATGATTGTTGAATGTCCTTTCCAACTGAAATTAGTATCTTCTTTTCTGTTCAATTCCGTGCCATTCTAAATATTGGATTCTATTTCCAGACATCACCGGTGAACTTTCCACTAATTTCCATTTCATTTTGACTGGCTACTTGGCTAAATTATAATTATTTTATTTCATGACCCATGTAGAATTGTTGAAGAAAATTACTAACACTCTTAAAAGCTGGGTTTTATGTGTAATTTTGGTCTAGTTTGAAGTAATATGAATAAAATCCTCTTTTATGATATATCTTACATATAGCAAGAAAAATATATAAAGAAAAACTGTTAGTATGAAATGAAGAAAATGTTACCTTTAAAGAAAACTTCCCACAGGAAAAAAACTTTAATGCAGCTGAACACATGTCCTAAACCTTCATGTAAAAATATGTCCTAAGGAAATTAAAGGGAATTCCGGTGCAAAAGATATTAAACAGCAGAAGGATCACTGACTAGAGCTAGGAGTTAGTTTGTTCCCATAACATTTCTCTTCCTGGATATACAGGATTAGGGCAGCAGCAAACAAGGGAAAACTCCTCCAATTTTTGATTAAGACATTTGCAAGAAGGGAAGAATGACATGAGAAAAGAAAGAAGGGAAAAAACAAGTTTTCTTTCTGTGCATTTCATGTGTTCCACAGAGGACACACACGATATTCAGGAAGTGTCTATGAATATGTAGTTTAAACTATTTCTGTTGATTTGGAATGACCCTTGGCTGTCATGAATTCTGCTCTTCCTGGAAGAGAAACAATTCCTGCATTAATGCACTTCCTGGAATCAGGCTGATTCCAAAGATAGCAGATATTTAAAAGGGAATTAAAAAGGACCATGAAAAAAAGTTATTGAACAATACATGTAAAAGTGACATAAAGCTGGAATTTAATGTTTTCTTTCCTTTATCAATGCATAACTATTTAAGTAGGTATCTTGATTTGTGGCACACATGTCAAGATGCAGACTTCTGAGTCCAACAGTTATTTGTATTCTCGAATGACAATCTACATCTTGAAATAAAATTTACATTTTAAAACTTTCTTGAAATAGATCAAGAGCTGTAAATTTTTAACATCAACCACTGATCTTACACTGACAGCTAGAAGAATAAAATTTGCTAAGCTAGACAAATATGAGGTATAATCTCCCCTCAGTGCTTCCTAAAAGAATAAAATTAGCTAAGCTAGACATACATGAGGTATAATCTCCCCTCAGTGCTTCCTCTAGGAACCCTAGAATTTAATAAACTGAGAGGAAGAACTATCAATTTTTGTTTCACCTTTGTCCACCTTTTAGAGCATATTCATAATTTTTGTCCTTTAAATTATTCACAATAACATAAAGGATATGTGTGATAACAAAAGTGTGTGGTTGAAGGCTCTTCTAGCCTAAAACCTCCGAGTCTACAGCTCAGAAGAGTTTTTTGAGTGATTCATTTGATCTGGGTAATTCCAGAATGAAGAAGTTGAGCCTCTTCAGCCTTAAGAGGAGAAATCTCAGGCAGACCTTCCTTATCAATATCTGACCAGAGGATACAGAGAAGATAGAGGCAGATCCTCTTCAGAGGTGCACAGAACTAGGATGAGAGTCAAAAACATGAGCTGAAGTATGGGAATGTATGACTAAATATAAGGAATAAACATTTTCTAGCACAAGGTGAAGCATTAATGGAAAAGTGTTTCCTTCTAGAAAAAAAAATATGGGAGAGGGAGGGGCTAAAATAAATAAAGAATGCTTTTTCATTTAGATAGAAACTTTTTACACACTTTACATTTCATAGCGACAGTGTAATCTGTTTTAAAAATCTCCTATTGTGCACAAGAGTGGCTAGTCTGATTTAAAATTCACTTGACATGCAGCTTGCATCCTGACAACTGATGCATATACAATGCTAGATAGACATCTGGAAATGTAGCAGGCATGTAATCACATAATAACTTCTACAGGCAGGCTGAGATAGGAGCTAGCTGGGAATCAAACCTATCAGAGCAGCAGGCACAGAGGTTTGGGCTGATAAGCTGCAGGCAGTAACGTGGGGCAAGGTGGAGGAGAGAGGACTGGCAGCCAAAGTCAGGCAGCTACTGAGTGCAGAGAATGGATTTATTTGGTCAGAGACCCTGAGAGGATCCTGCTCAGGACACAACCACAGCCAGCATTATCTCAGCCTCCCTGGAATAGCAGTAAATCTGTAAACTGCCCAAAAATTGCATTTACTAGGCAATTGCTATTTTCTCTAGGGGATGGCTGCTGAACAGAGTGTTGTATAAATGTAAAGCACATTTTCTGAATTTAAAGGTGTTTTATAATTTTTTATATTCCATCTATTTTCCTTCTCCTCCTCCTTCTAAGAGACTTTTGTTTACTTAAACTCAAAAACATGCACACCTTTATTTTGATTTTAAGTTCTTAGACCCAAAGGTGCCTGAGGCTATATTGAAGTTAGTTTTATGGAACTTCAGTAATATTTGGAAGGAAAGGTTTCCTCAGGGAACTACCAAAAATCCCCATATAACAGGGAAAAAAATTGAGAAATGCTGCAGAAATTTATGAAAGAATAGAAAATTGCTCAGGAATTTACCAAGTACAAGCTGACTTTTCTCCTAGAATAACAAGAAATATGAATTTACTGAGACAGTTTTATATGCAATGATAGCACAGGCCAACATGCAGGCATAAAGGAGTTAAGTTTAATCACTCAGTAGGAGAATGATGTGTACTGTGGAAGGGAAAAGTTTGAGAGGAAAATGTATTAGTTGGGCATAAAAGGTATATTTAATTAATAGTGAGTTGTAGACTAGATATTTCCAGCCAGTAGTGGTGATTTCACAGACCAGTTGGAAGGTCTTTTGAGACGAGTGTCTGAAACAGATGTTTGATACTTCTTCCACTAACAGAAAACAAAACACAACAATTTACAGTGTCTTTATGCTTGTTTGCATGTTTATTGCCTAATTCATATCCATGACATTTCTGAATGAGTTGACTATTACTTATCCTTCTTTTAAAATTATAATTATACTAATTAAAATCTCTAACAAGTTTTGCACTCTGCTTTTGCAGGATGAAAGATAATAAGGTTTGATTCCCTCCAAAAAAAAAAAATCTCTAAAACTCTTTATTGACCTTACATTTTTTAAAGTTACAGTAAGGCCAAAAAAAATCCTTCATTTGTATTTTTTTTAACAATAATGTCACTTTGCATTGAGTGCTTCTTGTTGTTTACTGTGTCTGAACTACATTTTAAACACGATTCTCTGTCTCATATCAAATGCTGGAATTGCTTCATAATATGTGTTCATCCTTTTATAACATTTTCAAAACACAAATGCAGATCTATTATTTTGTTGGTTTACTCTGGATAACTTCTATCTTTACTTGAGTTATCAGCAGCTTATGGATAGGCACAGAAAAGCTATAAAAAATTACTGCCCTATGTACATACACACAGAGAGAATATATGTCTACATATAAAATACTGAAAAAATAAACATTTAAGGTGTTTAATACTCTCATGCTCTGGCAATGGAGTCATAGACACCTAATACTTCAAACCTTACAGCACATTAAACCAGGAAAATACAGTCCCATCTTTACTCTGCAAACAGCAGAATAAAGACGTGTGAAAGGCAAATGTCTTCTGAAGTTCAAGCTCAGACCCTATGTGGAGATAGAGGGAAGGATTGCAGCTCATGCCATCAGTTCCTTTTTCATTAGAAAAGCCTTTAAAAAAAAAAAATCAAAGAGAATATTTGTAGCTCTTTTCTCCCTCTACAATAAAATGTATGTTTCTGAGAGAAGAACAGACATGCTGGCTCTCTTGTGTTTTAGCTCTGTGCCAGAAGTGCCAGTGCAATCACCATCTCCCATTAAGAGATAAAAACTCTGAAGAGTTGAGCCTGTCAAAATAGATGGAAAAAGAACCTTTTGCTGTGTGTTCAAGTAACAGATGCAGCATAAAAAAGCTACTGCTCAAGAACAGCCCCAATAATTCTTACATTGCAATTAAGTTTTATAGTGAAAAAGTAGACTTCTGAAAAGTAATATTTTTAGATTGGGCAGAAAAAAATCATTAAGATCTATAAATATTAGATATCTTATTGATATGACAAGAAGTTTTTTGTGCTGAATAATAAGAAGACTATGGAGGAGAAAAAGGTTAATGAATATACTGAACTGCAGTTGCCATGGGAACCAGCAATGACTTTTACCTATGATTAGAAACTGAGATAAATCAGGTCCATGTTTGTATCTGTATGCTGGTGGGAGGAAGGTTATTTAACTTGAAGAAATAAATTCATGAGAGACGGACAAGAAAATGCACTCTTTCATATTCCATTTACATCCTGAATTGCCCACCCTCAAAACTGTGCCAGCAATTTATCTGTTTCAGAGAAATAGCTGTGGGTTGGGAAAATCAGCAGCTGCTCTTCTCCAAGGTCAGATGACTCAGCAGAGTAAAATCTCCTCACAAATAAACTAGGTTTAAATAAACTCTATTTTAAAAAATCTACAGGTTGCTTGCTGAGTTTCATGTATGCCTGCCTCAAACACCTTCAAGTCTATAGCTGTTAGATGTGTTCAGCTACTCTGGATTTGCCCTAGATCTTGGAATACATGCTTTATTGGTAATCTAAATCTCAATGAAAAGTTAGAAACATACCTTTATCAGTACACTCCTTTGGCACACAATCTCAAAAGCACTGTAAATGTTCTGGTAACTCTTTATCTGATTATCTCTACTAAGCAAGGGGAAAAGGTACTTTGAAAGTAATGTCACTTTCTAGCAGACAGCTTCTTCAACTTTTTCATCAAATATAAGATATTCAAATTCAATATCACAGAGCCTTTGTCTGCATTAAAAACAATCAATAAATCCTCCTTCTTCTATCAGTACACCAATGACAGATGATTCGATATTGAGTCAATTTTATCATCCAGGTTTTGCTTTTCTATCTTATTATTATTTCAAAGATAGTTTCATTACTTGTAATGTCACTCTAATACCCATACTTGTAGGTCATGGAGAATTTCCAGTAGAGTTTTAATTTATTATGCCATTTTCTTTTCTTCAAATTCTGGCACAGGAAAATTGTAGTAATTAACTTAAATCTAGTAGTACATTCATAGCATGAAATGGACTGTAATAATAATAAAATCAGAATTTGAAATAAAAAGCAAAGCACAAAGACCTATAGAGCAGATCCTGATCTAAATGTTGCTTTTAGTACACTATTATTTGCACATGAGAAGAAAAATGCAGTTGTGAGGAAGACAGCATGTGAGGAAACAGAAAGGGCATTCAATACCCTTCCCCCTTTTTTTTTTCCTGCCACTGAGACATTCCATTTTCCTCTCTACCCAGATAATATTCCTTTATGAGACCACACAGGAGGACCTCAGCTGCAGACAGTCACAACCACCTTTTTATTGCTGTTGGTTGCTTCCTAGATTTTTTTCCAGTGTGACAGAGTTCAGTGTGGAAAGTATTAGGTGTTGCCTGACCAGTTTGAGATACACCAGTTCTGTGTAATGTAGGATAAAATGAATAAAGAGTGAATTGCACCATGCACACACAGTGCTTCAAAAGTTGCTTTCACAAAGGAAATGGAAAAACTGCCAAGATTTTTTTTCTGGTGGTGATATATTAAGCAAACGTAGGGCATAAGTAATGTGCATAGAATTACATTGTTGTTCTTTAGCCTATGTCTGTCTAACATAAATCAACCAGTGCTGTAAGCATATGGACCTGTTTGGTTCATTTGCTTTATTTTTTAAGGATGTAGGCCATTGTTTACATCACATAATATAGGAAAACCAGAAATTTCTTCTACATTTAACATGCTATAAATCATTCATAAAAATCTCCTCCTGAAAGATTAATCAATTCAGATGAAGAAATTAGAGAAGATTATTTATTTTATTTCAAAATCTGTAACAAAATTGGCTTCTAAAGCAATTTTTCTCGCATTCAAAACTTTTTTTTTTAAGGTTAACTTAATAAAAATATGCAATCAGCATTTGTTCTAGGAGAATCAGAATTTTTAATACTTTAATTTATTATTGGTCTGCAAGTATTCAAATGACCATATTATTGGCATAATCTCACATACTATTTTTGTGCATAAAGAATGTAACCTAGAGCAGGAATCAGAAATGGAGGAGGAATGTCAAAACTATCCTTTCTGTTTATCCTATTTATCTTGTGACATCAACAAAATAAATCTCTGTTATTCATATTCCACATAGCAGATTCTAACAATGATACACATGTAGACTTCCATAATCCATTCTGTACTTTTTTTACACTGTAAGAAATATCTTGTCTAATGCTTTATTACAGACTATTAAAAATCAAGTGTCTGAAATTGCAGCACTGTTTTAGGAATGTAAAAACAAACACTTACGATTGTATCAGTCATTAATCCTAAAATAATTTGATATAAATAATCTGCCTGTCCATCTCCAAAATTCAAGCAAGTACTAAAATGAAATAAAACTTAGTATATAAGTACATCACTACAGATCTGCTAGCTCCTTTTGTGATGATTTTTGAATAAAGAGCTAATATTTTCAAGCTTTAGGTGGCCTGGTGATGGAAATATCCTAGAGCAGAACTGTTTGCATTCATATTAGTGTTGAAACATCCTACTGCAGCCTAATAAAGTAAAAGAAACTTACCAACATTTACATAAAGTAGCCTAATAAAGTTCTGATTGATGTATTAATCTACTTCATTAAATCTAAAATATCTGTTTTAAGAAACCTGAAGTTTCATAGTCAAGTCTTATTCAATAATTCGAATCAGAAAATAGACCCAGAAGACATGAGGGTCTTTAGAAAAAACTTCCTCTAGTGCCCATCAGATGCAGGATGGTAGAAGAGAGCTTTCTAGTGACAGTTATTACTTCAAATTTTGAAAATAAAATCTGAGTCACTCATGTGACTTTCACACTAAAGGGTGACATAACAAAGAGAGCTGAGTATCTGTATGTAATGGAAATCAATTATTTTTTCAATGCCCATTGTAAGAGACTTTAAAGTCCTTTTTTAATACCATGAATGGATTTTTTAGTAAAATTTTGTGCTATATTTTAGTTCTGTGATTTGCAAGCACTACACAAACTGCATTCTCCACCTTTTTTACTTAGATTTTGAGCTTAAAAGTGCTTAAAGTGGAATATTAAAGCCTGAAAAAATTATTGTCACAAAGTGAGTTTTCAAAGCAGAATAATAAAAGCATTTTAAAAAGAAGAAATAATAGGTTTATCTTCTTCTTTGTATTTAAAGAGAATATCATTCAGATGGCTACTTCTACTTAATATTTCACTCTTCATTGCCATAAGCTTTAATGACAACCCTGCCTTGCATTGTGGCTTTTTCCTCCAGACAACAACACCCCAAAAATGAGAGGAATCAAATGATTATATGTTATGATTTTAGTTTACTTAATACCTTTACACCTTTTTTCTCCCTTCTTCCTATAGACAAGGGCAGCTCTGAAACCTGAAATAAAAGCTGAGCAGCCAAGGTCTGTTTTTTCCTAGGTAATATATAATCTAATACTCTGATAAAATATTATAATGGTGGGATTGATTATGGCTCTAAAAAATGTTCTCATATTTGTGGTTTTTTTTTAAGACAGATGTGTTAATTTACATGCTTAGCTTTTGCCTGGGACAGTTATTTTTTGTATGTAATATCTGCTGTGGGGTGGGGGAATCCATACAATCAGAGGGTTTTGGGAAAGCTGCAAATGCAGGCCTCAGAGACAGCAGAACTGTGATTAGAGCTGAGCAGTAGCCATGAGATAGGTCAGCAGAAAAATTATGTGAAAAGTAGAAAAGTAAGAACAAATAGAAGAATGGTCTGTGTATTAATGCTTGTCTAGAATAACTCCCTAAGCTACAGATAAGTTTATCTAGCAAGGTATTAGGAAGTTCTAGGCTTAATAATGGAGCTCTGTCATTGTGTTTTAAGGCTTACAAGCAGGTATTGTATTTGAAATAAGCAAGCATTGTTTAAACTGACGGTATGTGTGCTATAGTGGTTGGATGGAACTATCAGTATGCTTTTGCTTTGTGTGATTGGTCAAAAAACTTATACAGTAAGTTGTAACATTAAGTTCTTGGTCTGCTGCCTGGGATGTGAGCTGCTGGCATCTTCCCATTGTCATAGCCATGTAACAATGAGACTGATGCTGGCAAATAAAACAGCTCAAGGCACATTCCTAGCAGTCCCATCCTGTTTGTGATTTGTACATTGACCTTGCCTGGCAACAGTGGGGCTGTGGTTTGGGTTTTTGCTGGGAGCAGTGCTGATAACACAGAGGTGTTGTTGCTATCAGTATTTGTGATAAGTTCTCTGGCAGTCCTGGCAGTCATGGTCACCTCTCAAACAGCCTTTCAAAGCTCTGCATGGTCCTCACAGCACCACCTTTCCCACCCACTGACTCTGAGGTAGATTTCCTCAAGTGGTGTCCAGCTCAGACTCCTGATGTGAGTGGAGGATCAAAACCTCGAGAATTTATAACTCATGAGCTGTGAAGAATATGTGCAATATTCAAAAGCAACCAAGGAGATAATGATGTTTGGCCTTAACTTGCCAAACAGAAAAGGCAGGCACACTTTCATGCTTGAATTGTTCTTACATTTTCATTTTGCTTCATATTTTCAAATAGCCAAGGACAGTAGGAAAAGCAGTAAAAACATAGTTAATATTTACAGTTCTCTTAAAGATCTCTTCCTTTTATGACAACACACAGGGTAAAACAAAAGCTTTTAAAATGCTAAAATTGCTTGATGCACTGCAGGCTTTAGCAATTCTGCCATTCCCCTGGATCTTTCTTCCTGTCAAAAGATTAGAGAGGGAGAAGAGGAAAAGCATGCATGTATTGGTTGGCTAGTCTTTCCAGCCTTTATCAAGATCTTCACTCTACCAGCAAATTTCAGATTTATGAAATGATGCTCCTTCAGAAACTACAGGAACTGATATTTTATATTTCCCTACTTGCAGGGAGCTGTACAGAAAATTTATACTTTGAGTGCATGAACATTCAGGATGCATAAAAATGATTAAGCATCCTTTTTGCCTTGTATTTGTGTTTTAATTGAGAATCAAAGCCAAGCTGGGAAAACATATCATTGTTTATACAACCACTCAGCTTGACAGGGCAGATGGAAAATTGGGCTAAAAATAGAAAGCGCTGGAAAGCAGTTCTTGCTGGGTGAATTTCAAATACAGAGGTAAGTTAGAGGTGTATGCACCAAGCACAGCACAGAGAAAACCACTGGTTAACAAATACACAGCTTGAGCAGGAAAATTTAATGGCAACCTTCAAACAAGTAGAAGTGATAAAAAAGGAATGACAGTCTGCAATGCTTGATTTCTTGCTGATTAAATCTTCAAGATACATTAAGAATATGTAGTTTACATGAATCATCTCTTAATACCATTTTTTTTCCTTAGCAGCACAGTTAAAAAAAAAAAAAAAAAAAAAAAAAAGGCCCCCCCCCCCCCCCCCCCAAAAAAAAAAAAACCCTTAAAAAAAGGGAGAGGATAGATACTAAATACTTGGAATACTTAAAATATCCTCCTCTGGAGTTTTTGCTTCACACATATGCCTAGTGAAGTGCTACTTCTTTTGTCCAATTAATGAGGTTTCCTAGAGATTTATATATAGAAAAACTGACCTTAGTCACTCAATATGTTTCTCTGCAACAGAAGAGATATCCTTTCCTGTCTAGTTTTTTTCAAGAAATTCACTATGAAATAATATGAATTGATTGAAATTCACTATGAAATAATATGAATTGATATAATCAAAGCCTGGAGATAAGAAACATGTGGCTCAATTTATCCTGAAGCAAACTGTGAAGGGAAGCACTTCACAGACAGCAGGTATTTTTCAAGGAACATCTACCCCACACCTCAACTCACCACATGCCACAAATTACTTCCCAAAACCCTTTAACACAGATAAAATTCGTTACAAAAGCCACATCTCCAGCATTTCCAGGGAAGGTAAAGGTCATTCTAATGCCTCAGATTTCTGAAGAACCAGGAAACATCACTATCTAATTGCAAAGTTTCTGTCATTTTGACTGTAAAACAAAGTGACAGTCTGTCAAAAGAGAGAGACAGATTACAGAGAATAGAAACTCTGTGTTTTATAGATATCACATGTAGAGGGCCATACAGAGGAATGCACACTTGCACACACCCTTAACATCTCTCACACCCAATGGAGTTGCTTACTTTCCAGGTTTGACTTCAAATAAGCACTCCCAATACTAAAACTACATTGACTGAGCTATCATGCTCTCTGAAGGGTTTTTTTTTCCCCTCATTTCAGTGTGTAGTTGAACAGATATTAAATCAGATTGGTAAAAGACAGCCTAAAGAAGATAATAAAGAAAATGATGAAAGAGATGTTAGCTCATTAAAGGAAGAGTCTGATTGTAGGCAGCCAGAGATTCTCACAGCAGCTGTTTTGTAGCAGGTGATAGGTGATATGAGGTCTGAAAAAGAAGGATCCAATTGCTGACAAACAGAATAGAAAGTTGTGGGTTTTTTTCCCCAATTTACTAACAAGGTATTGAATACATAAAATAGGATGGCAGTTCCTGATTATCACCAGTAATTTTTTGTGTTTTTGTAGTACATACATAACAATACAAAATTTCTTTCACTTAAAAGTTCCCTTTAACCTCAGTTAGCTTTGATTTACTTCCTGTCTGTCAGAGAATTGCTCAAAAAGGCCACCACTGGTTGTCAAGTCACAAGTTCCCATCTGTCTGGGACTGTATCTGAAGATACAGGAATGCTCAAACTGGAACAGAACAAAATTTAGAACAAAAGTAGAAGGACTTTCTTGCTACTAAAAGTATAAATACTTGTATTCAGAAAATTAAAAAAAAAAAAAAGGTTTGCCAGCAGGTGAAGAGGCTTTAAATTAAAATTGCTGGGGAAAGGGAACTCAGTCCATCACACATCTACCAATTTGATGTCAGGGACAGCAAGAGATGCCAGGCCCTAGAAAGGGATCACAGGTCAACATCACAAAGGAACTACAGCCACCCCAGCCAGCAAGTCAGCTCCACCAGGGCCCAACTTAAATATGAATACATGTTGGATAGGGAATAAACAGGAGGAGTAGGAAGAGATTCTTCCCTGTCAGGGTGGTGGGGCCAGGTTGCCCAGAGAATCTGTGAATGTCCCATTCCTGGAAGTGTCCAAGGCCAGGTTGGATGGGGCTCTGAGCAATGAGGTCCAGTTGAAGGAGTTGGTATGGGATGATTTTTAAGGTTCATTCCAACCCATGATTCTTTGACTTCAGTAAATAACACACGTATTACAAAATACATTACAGTTTCTTAAGACCTAAGCTACACAGTCAGTTCTTTTCCCTTTCTTGCCTACCTTTGGTCTGTTGACCTTTCAGAGAGAACTGAACAGTCAAACATTATAACCAAAGCAGACAAGCATATAATTTCTGTCACACCAGTTCAATGTGTGAATAGAATGATTCTGTCTGGGTAATTCTGATAATAATAGTTATTAAAACAGTCCAGAAATAAAGCAAATCTCCCCAATTAAGCAGGTACACAAGCTAAAACAATTGTGATGTTTCAAAGCTATTTAAGGATGGACTACAATTCTTTTGAATAAATGGACTGGAAAAAATTTTCCTCTCCATACATGTGAGAAGAATCCAATAAAAACAGTATTTAGCAAAAAAAAATTAAACTTGTCAGTCAACAAAATTTAAAAAGCTAAGAGAGAACATTAAATGCAAATGGTAAAAATATGCAACAAAGTATTATAGAAATGATCAGATTATAAAAAGGAAAAAAATTAAGCACACTTACAAGGCAAACTATATTTGTATTAGTAGTAGTTCACTAAGTTAAAATCTATTAAACCAGTAACAAGAACAGAGTTCCTTCATTGGAATATTAGAAAACACTGAAGGAATTCAATTCATGCATGTCATGAAATAGTGCAAATTAAAATTTTATTTTGTCTCTTAATTCTTAAGTTATATTTAAATTAACATTATAAATATTGTTTTTGTTATTCTTTCCATGTAGGTAATAATGTTATGTGTAATAAACTTTGAACACAGCAATGAATTATACTTTTTGTCCTGAAAACTTGCCCGTTATTGCAGGTATTTTAAATATGAGTCAGTTTACTGTCATTGAACCAGTCATCATTACTGTTTCTCTGTTCCTTGTTATAATAAAATTAGCATTTTATAGGCAGGCCACATAATGTGACATTTGCACAGTCCAAAATGTGTGGGGGAGAGGCAGCGTTCCAGGGCTGAAATGGGATGGGAATGAGGAATGATTGTCTTTGCACATCTGCCAAAGCAGGCACCTCTTCCCAAAAATGCTTTCAGGAAAAAAAAAAAACAAACTATAACATTTCTGCTGATCAAACAGCTAAGATTGAAAGAGGTTGCACATAACAGAGAGAGCATTTCACAAAAAAAAAAAAAAAAAAAAAAAAGGCAATAATCTAGGCAAAAGGAATGAAGACTGACATAAACCTGCAAACAGAGATTTTCCATGCTCAATCCACAGCACACCTGAGAATTTGAAAGTCTGGCAAAAAAAAAGGTACATAAGGAAATAAATATGATATGTTTCTAAATAGTCATTTTTCTGCATAAAAATACAAACTTCATTCCCAAAACTTTGGAGCAAACATAACAAAAAGGGATTTTCAGAAAGGAAAATGGAATGAGAAACATTTGATTTTTGCATTTTAAAGGTGAGTTGTTCTGATTTTCTATCTTAGGTAGCTAAAAATAGGTATTTGTGGGAGAAAAAAAATGAAAATTTTTGCATTTCAAAAGCACAAGACTTTTCACAGAAAATTGCATGCATTTCATCTTGGCTAAATAATTTTTAGTTTTGTAGGATCAAAAAAACTGTTTTTCTTTTCAATAAGCCCCTACCAAAACACTACACATAATCCATATTTAATAGTCTAGAAGCATTGGTAACCACTGTGTAGGAAGAAAATGCCAGATGAACAACTTTTCAAACAATTAATTTAAAAATCCACGCAGAAAATCAGAACATAACAAAGATATAATAGAGAATTACACTGAAATTTACATCCATATGCTTCCTCTGCCCCCACTCTGCCATCCTACAGCGAGTCAAAAATTTACTGCAACATTTTGGCAAGAAATTCTGGGTGATTTTGAGTTCTGGGGTACTTAAAGTGTCTGATAGAAGATATTTGTTTTTCTGATGCAGAGGCAAACTCCTGGGAAGGGGAGAGAGAAACAGCTCCATCTGTGAGCAAAGGGTCCTGCAGTGGTGGCTTAGGGTTGCAGAAAGATGGTGATCACTGCCCAGGTACAAAAAAAAGACTTTTGGACTTCCCATCACAGGAGAAAAATGACCCTGGCAACCTTTGGTGCCAGTTCCATTGTTTCCCAGCAAAACATTGCTCAAAACAGCCAAAAAATATGTGAGAGACAGAGGATGCAGAGGGTGTGTTTTCTGCTCCCAAATAATGTCTCCAATTAACTTTTCCCTTCATTTCAAAGGTAAAATTTGCATTTCAATAATTTTTATCTTCTTACTCTGAGTATTTCTTTATCTTCTTTCTCTAAGTATTTTCCATCCATAGTAACAAGAAGTTTAATGTTAATATCCATTTTGAACATACATTGGACATTAACAGTGCCAGAGACTTCATTCAGAACCCTGCTAACACAACATTGTCAGTGTTTGTAGGTAGTTTGAGATGTTGTGAAGATTGTCTTTAAATTCATAGAAAGCATTCCTTTTTTTTTAAGCTTCATCTTATAATTTCTATGACTTTCTAAATGAGATTTTAGCTTACTTTAGTCACAAAATTCGAGCCTGCGTTTTCTACCTTCATTACCTGATATAACTAAAATGCAAAACAGAAAAAAAAAAGAAAGAAATGTATCAGAGGTTTTCAAAGAGTTTCACTGAAAAAAGAAACTTCTTATAATTGTTTCATCTCCTAACACACACTGACAGTTTCAGTATTTGTCTTTCAATCTGTCAGTGCACAGTGAATAAAAGCTATAAACAGGCATCAATTTGCCACCTATACTTTTAAATGCTTTTTATGGTATAGAATCCTCCACTACAAGAATTGTACACCTGTTTGAGAATTTCCACAGCCCCTTCCCTACTTTGAGCCATCCTTTAGCAGTGACACTGTCACCCCTGGTCTCAAGGGTCTTCACTAGTTCCTATCACCTTTCTAGGTACAGTTCAAGGCACTCATTTTACAGTTCAAACATCTCTTTCTCTGTGGACTATTGCTAAGTCTAAAGCTTCATTTCCTCTGTAGTAGTAAAGATGTACTGAAATACAGAACCCAAGGTGCACTTTATTTCAACAAGAAGAAGCTGACAAAATACTGGTAATCTTTAGTAAGGCATCCTCAGGGCATAATAAACTTTCTGCTTTGATCTCAATAAATGGGCATTTTGACTGGTAAAGTATCCACTGAAGTGGATAAGTACTTTCTCTCACAGACTTTTGAACGAGGCCATTTAAGAAGACACTGAAAGTCTAAACTTACTGCATATCTTTGTGTCCTGCTGTTTAAATGGTAAAAAGAAAACTGTATTTCTGAGTCAAAAAGAGAAAAAAAAATGAAAGCAGAAGTCACATAGATCCTCCTAAGAATACTATACTCAGGAAACAGAGCATAAATTTCTTCCTTTTTCTCTGCAGCAAAACCACAGAAAATGCAACCAAATAGAATGTGTATGAAGAGATGGTAAAAAACTTGTACTGAAAGCTAAGGGAAGGAGTATAGTATGCGCAATTTAAATTATGAAACAATTCATGACTCTGGATTTAACCATCTGAACAAGCAACAGAGTAGAAAATACCTGTTAAAACACCTTCTAAAATGAAGACAGCTAAGTGACATTTTCAGAGTGTGTAACATTTCAGTTTGCACCACTGAAAATTTTCTTTCCTGCAAATGTTTCTGTTCTCCAGATTTAAGCTTCACCTTCTGAGGGTAAATTTTTCTCCTTTTATCTGCACTGTAAAAGACAGGAGCTGAAAAGGAAAAGATGCAATTAAGATTTAGTGGTCCTGTAAGAAATGACACAGAGCATTCTGGAAGAAGCAGAAAGAACGTGGGAAACAGATTCAGGGAAGTTGAAAGGGTGGAGAAGCTGAGTTTGGTGACAGAGTCATAATGTGAGTGGAACAACAAAACAATGTGTATGAAAGGGAAGAAGGTGGGAAGGAGGATGCAGAAGGAATTGAAATGAAGACTTCTGAGGTAAGCAGAAGGTAGAATCTCAGAGAAGAAAGGAGATGCTTGGTTCAAACAGCAGACATAAGGCAGAGAAAACTGTGTAGAATCAAGACTATCAACAAATGGAAGAGAAAATGAGTGGGGTAGGGAGGTGGGGGGGAAGGGGGAAGAGGGAATTGCAGATTTACAAAGGCAGAAATATACTGTAACAAAAACAAGTGAGTGAAAAATGTGTCAGACAGAAACTGTCTGTGCTCATTTTCATACCCAAACCTGACGGAACTGAATGCATGTTACTCCAAACAGAACTGACTGCCAGTATCACTAACTCAGAGATTGTTGGCTCTGGGAAAACTTGAAGGGTCTTGTCTTGCAGATGCCACAGGAGATCTTGCAGGCTGGCAGTAGGTAAAGCAGCCTACCTGCAGCCTTGAGAGCTGCAATGCAACAGAGCAGAAGGGGCCTTGAAGTAAAGTTTATGGTTTGTTTGTATTCCCTTGGATGTGTCATTTCAGGAAAATAATAGCCTGCTACAGAGGCCACTTCTAACAGGTTTATTTCTATAACACAAATATATTGAGTTTATTGACCACATTATCCCAACTACTTTACAAATGATTTAGGGATGTAAAGCTGTACACCTGTGTTCAGTGGTCAGGTCTGCATCTTCTCATGTACAGCAAACAGGTAGCTCAAGACAGAGGGGGTAAAATGAGAAATTTATTTTTTTGTGTGTGTACTCCTCCACCCTAATGCCTTCTCAAGTGTCTGCTCAGCTCTGATTTAATAGAAGACACTGATATGTGCTGAGAAAACAAGTCAGATATGGATGATTACTTAGGGGACTGTTTACACAAAAGCCCATATCTGCCCTGCTCTAAGATGTTAAGTGCAGACAAGAAAATAAGCCAAAGAGAGAAGCACAACTGACCTGGTAACTGGTTTCTTTTCCTCCACAAATAAATTTGTGGGGATGAGGGAGAACCAGGAGGTAAACAGTACCTAGTCAATAACTACTAATTGGCTTTGGAAATGGAGCAAGTTTCAGCCAAGTTTCAGTTTCTAAGCTGAGAGCAATAGTGATGGTGAGAGCACTGGGGACAGGGGGAATGTCCATTCCTCCATTCCCAGGGCTTGCCATGGTAGAGAGCCTGAGCCTTTGGAGAGATGTTAATGTGTGGAAGCTTGGACAGACCAAAGGACAGCAGTGAATGCCCCCTTTCCTTGAGACTGTGGCAGAAATGAGTACTGGAACAGAGGATCTCATTCCAGTCAGCATATACTAAATACAATGGGTAACCATGTTGCCAGATAGTATTTGTTGTTTACCTGACGTTCCCATCCCCTCTCTCAGGTACGTTAAAAATGTCAAATCTCTGAACAGTACGCCTCTGTCCTTATGGTTAGCTCACTCTAAGTTCCCCTTGTCATATACATATTTGTATAAAATGATCAGAGAACATGTGATAAACAACAAAAAATACCTGATGTCTTCATAATGACAATTTTAAAACTCTGTGTAATACAGAAGATTGCTGTATTTAAAAATATGCTTGCAATAAAATACATTTTACTGCAGCAGTGAGCAGAAGCCTTTTCCATCACACCAGGGAATGTGTTGTTTGCTGCACCAAGATTAGTTATTTGATACTGACCTCACCAGTTTGATGTCAAGCCTCTTTGATCCATGCAACTCCTGTTTACAGAAGTGCCCAGAAGAAACAAAATATGCTTCAAAAGTAATTTGAGACTAATTTTCCAAAAAAAAGTAAAATAAAAAAGATTATAAAGGGCAAGTTTGGGCTGAAAGGTAATTACTCACCAAGGTCTCTGAGAGTGAAACAAGTTTCATCTACGCTAATAGCCTGCATGCAGCAGTGGGCAAAGGGCACAGGGAGAGATTTTACTGCTATTATTTGTTAATGCATAAACTATGAAATTTGACTTCAGAGAAATTTGGGATGTCTCATTTCCAGTGACTGCTATAAAAACCTTGAAAAAGCTGACAGAATATTAATGATAACCCCTGACTATAATCTTTAAGGAAGATGTAGTGTGACCACAACTGGCAAATGTGGCTCAGAAGGGATTCATTGTAGCTTCAAGCTAAGAAAGAGTGAACAAAACACTTCAATAATAATATCCCCCAAATACCTTTACTGTAATCTCCCAAAGTTCTGTTTTGTATCATCACATCCATCTGGCAATAAAAAAAATGGCCAGGTGATATAGGAAATAGCTGGCATGCAGTTACTTTGAATAATATACAATGTTAAATAGGAAAAACAAGAAAAAGGAAATTATAAAATTAGCAAGAAAACACCAGAGAGGCTTAAGCAAATATGATTTTTTTTCTCAAAAGGCTTGACGTATTAAGGGGAAAAAGTACACCAGAAAAATATCTTGAAGTGGTTCTGGGGAGAACTCATTGAAACCTTTCAGGACTTGAAGCGGGGCTTATTAAACTGAGTGACTTTTTACATAGGCAGATAGTGATAGGATAAGGAGAAGCAGTTTCAATTGGAAAAAAATTCCCAAAATCCAAAAACCAACAGGTTTAGATTAGATGCCAGAAAGAAATTCTTTCCTGTGAGGGTGGTGAGGCCCTGGCACAGGTTGTCCACAGAAGCTGTGTCTGCTCCATCCCTGGAAGTGTTTAAGGCCAGCTTGGATCGGGCTCTGAGCAACCTGGTCACGTGCAGGTGTCTCTGCCCATGGCAGGGATGTTGGAATGAGATGGTCTTAAAGGCCCCTTCCTACTCAAACAATTCTTTGATTCTATGAACTTGAAAAATACTCTAAAAATATCTTAACATAAACTAAATAGCTTGTACTAGGCAAAAGTCTTTTTACCTGTTTAAATGAACACTTTTTCATGAGGATTATTTACTTTTCTTAAAAAACCTTCATTTTTTTTTCTGATACTTTTCTTTTTCCTCTTTTAAAGGAAAAAATAAAATCCAGGAAAAATCAAGACCAGCTTCCACCACTGAAAGAAATAATGTAGATTTCAAGAAAAGTTTGTCAGATTAATGTTTCACAAAAAAATTAAACCTTATATTATCTTTGCCACACCAGCAAATGCTATAACAAATGGGGGGTTTGAAAGGTAATACTGTATTATTTATGTATCCTTGGCTGCTCATTAGTTATTGTTTTGACCATTCTATCTTCTCTACTTGTTGCTGTGACAAAAATTCTCACTGCCAATATTTTTTTTTCTGTTTTTAATATTAGTGTTTCTGCTGTGATGGATTTGTGCTGATGATAAATCATCCTTGTAAAACACTTGGCTGAAAATAAAAAAAAAAATGCACAGTTGAAAATATACTGAATACACAGCATTCAGCTTGAGAAAAGGTTTGAAAACTAACAATTTTTGAACTAAGGAAGGGGTCATGTAAAAAGCAGTCACAGCACTGTACAAGAGCTCAGAGGTTTTAGAGAGTGGTTTCACACATCTCAGCAGTGTGAGTACAGACCTGGGCCAATGGGGTGCTCACGAGTCAGCCCCAAGCCCCAGAAGTGCCCTACAAAGTGCTGACCTGTTCCCTCCCATTTAAAGTTGATGTAGCCACGGTGAGCAGTAGTGGGAATGTGTAGCTGCCAGCCTGCTCTTGTTTCAGATGGAATTTGTGCCCACTGACATCAGCCTGGAGGTCTCTGTACTCTGCTCAGTGTAGAGAGAGCAGCTCTGTTGGGAAGAACCTGGCATTCTTTGTGGATGACAGCTTGACAACGAGCCAGCAGTGTGTCCTTGTGTCCGGGAGGGCCAATGGGATTCTGGGGTGGATCAGGAAGAGTGTGGTCAGTAGGTCAAGGGAGGTGATTCTGCCCTAGAGAGGCCATATCTGATGTTCTGCATCCAGTTCTGGGCTCCTCAATACTAGAAAGGCAAGGAGTTACTGGAAAGGGTCCAGCAGAGGCCCCACAGGTGATGAAGAGTGTGGAGCATCTCCCTTATGAGCAGAGAGTGCTGGAGCTGTCTCGGGTTTTGTGTTGCTGAAATGGCTCCTGAGGTGTTAAAGAGTCTTTTTCCCAGCTCTGCAACCAAAGAAGTCTGGATTCTTTGGTTCTGTTTTTCAAGGTTGTTTATTTTCTCTTATCTCTAACATTCTTTCTCTGGCCAGTTGAGATCTGTCTGGCAGGTCGGGTTGTGGAAAGCTGACTGCCCTCGGGGTGGTGGTATCTTTTTATACTAAAAATTACGTGTACTTTACTTGCAATAATTATCCAATACCTATCACCTGTGTTAGACAGTCTGTCTCTATCCTAAACCAATCCCAAAGTGCCACCATCACAGCAGAAGATGGAGGACAAGAAGAAGAAGAAGAAGGACAGGACACACCCAGATTCTTCCATCTTGCCTCTTGAACCCCCAATCTAAATCCCCAAAATTCTACATTTTCACCCTGTGATAAATTCACTATCATTCTACTCAAACTCTTGTGGCTTATAAATCTTCACACAAAGTTTGTAATTGTTTCCAAGGGCTAAAATCAAAGGCACAGGTGTCTTTGACTCCATGTCAAGGTCTCTGAGCCCCTTGCCAGGGTCTCGAGGGACCCAGGGCAGCCAGAGAAATGTCCTGGGTTCCAACAGAGCTGGGCCTGCTCAGTCTGGAGAAGAGAAGGCTGAGGGGGAGCTCATCAGTACTTACAAAGATCTCCAAGGTGGGTGCCAAAAGTTGGTGTCAGACTCTTTCAGTGGTGACCAGCGACAGGATGAGGAGCCATGGCCTTAAACTAAAACACAATAAATTCCACCTCAACATGAGGAAGAACTTCTTTATATTAAGGGTTGCAGAGAACTTCCCAGGGAGGTCCTGAATTCCCCTCTCTGGAGACATTCCAAGTCCTCCTGGACATGTTCCTGTTCCTCTTTTCTAGCTGACCGTGCCTTGTCAGCGAAGTTGGACTGCACGACCTTCAGTGGTGCTTTGAAAGCAAAGCCTTCTGTGATTCTGGGGTTCTAGGAAATGGAAATGTTGTTGGTCCCCTTTTCAGCAAAAAGCATTATCTGGGATTCTTCATGCTGTATGGAAGGTGCTTAAGTTCCCACAGGAGCCAAACCATTCACCTTCCTGACTGAGTAGGTGTAGGGCAGAATATTCACTGAATAATCCTTTTAATTTTCAGTAGCTTCAATCTTTCTCTTCTGGAAAATTCATTATCTCAAAATTCTTATGCAGATTTTTACCAAAATTGATCTTTCAGTCAAAAACACTGTGAGCTTTTATCAGCTGAAATTAATTCACATAATATCTATGCAGCTGTAATAAAAATAATTGAAACCTAAATGGATGATAAAAAAAAAGACGTATCAAAAGTTCAAAGCTAGTTTTGGTGTAACCCAAAGATTTACAGCATAGGATTATGTACAATGTTAATAGGAATTTTTCAAATTCATTGAGTTGTGTTTTGCATTTGGTAGGAGTTAATGAATACATACAGTTGATTAAACAGCATGTCATAGATCTAGTCTGCTTTTTCATTTCATGAGAATTCCATTTGAAAGTGCAATAACCTAAAGGTCAGCCACAGAGAATAGCTATGTTAGTTGCAATTGCAGCAAATTATTAATTCAAATTTACTACAGCTTTTAGAGTCTGTTTTAATGCGAAGCATAGTGCTCAAGAACTAATAATACTAATTGAATTATGGTTCTAAAGTAATTAGAATTTCAGGATAAACAACATTATTTTGTGTATGTATGACTGTGGTGCAGGAGCCTGTAAGCTCTACTTCATTAATTAATAAAGAACCATATGTTCTGGGTTTTGTAGTGCTGGAGGGTGAAGCATTTTGTTTATCAAGGGATAAATCTCTTATAATGGTTTAGATCTGAAAGCTGATGAAGGATATGCATCACTTTTGCGATTCCTTCATCTACAAGACATTTTTAATTATAATTTTACATCAGCATTTGTGTATAATGTCTAATACAAAATGTAAATGGAAAGTAGATTAAGCTTTTTTAGAAAACCAAGTCATTCACCAGCATTTGGGATGGTTGTTGAGTTAAATTAAAATGTGGAGGTCAAATCATCAGTCACATTCAATTGATTTTCCATCTCTACAGGGTTCTACACTTTGTGTTTTGGGCAAACTGTACTTGGAGAGGAACTGGACAAAATTAATGACTAATAAACTCCCTCTCTCCAAATAATTTTTGTTATCACTTAAATCTGTGTCTGAATCTATGTGTCTGAATTTGGCTGAAAACTTTGGTGAGAATACATTGTCTCTTAGCTGTTTGGATTATTTTAAATATTCAGATAGATCTTACACCCTGTTACACCAAACACAGGTCTAATTATCTTTATTACTATGAGAGCTGGAAAAAGTAATAAACATTTTTCCCAACCCTGTCAGTAGACTGGTGCTATCCTCTTTCCCAAATATGTCAGAACGTGTAATTCTATCCTTCTCGTGAGGCAACAGTTGAAAAAAGGAGTATCAATAATCTAGAAAAACTAGAAAATCTAGAAACTTCAAAATAAAGCCAAGAATCCTGCAGTTACCCTGAGTCTTCAGACAGAAAATATCTTCCATCTGATTGCTCCTTCCTTTGGCTGGCTGTCTCTTCACTACCCTGGACATTTTGCCCATCAGCTTTGCTTGGAAACCTTCTGGCACCTCAAAAGCCTTTTTTCACATTGCATTATATTCTCAGATGATCTGCATCCCCCATCTGATCCCAGCTAAAAATTTGAAGCATTTTAGATTCATATATATCTCTGTATCCAACTTCTTGAGCTGTTGTTTTATACAGGAAACACACGGTGTTTATTTGGAAAGTGATTGTGTAACTTCCATATTCTATTTTTATCTGTTATTAAATTAATATTTTATGGAATATGACAATACTCAGTGACATCATTATTGGTTGCATTATTCTGATATAATCTTAATCTAATAATGGTTATAGTGATAATAATGATATAATAATAGATAAAATACATATATATAATAGATATAATAATAATGATATAATATTAATCTAATAATGGTTATGTATCACCTTAACTTCTATCACATTATTTTTTCCTGAAACCACATAATTTTTGTGGAAGGATTTTTTAGTAAGGCAAGCAATTTAAATTTCAATGACATAAAAACTTTCATACTTTTCCAAACTACTGGGGGGGTTTGTGATTTTTTAGGGGTTTTGGGGTTTTTTGTGAATTTTCCTGTTTGTTTGCTTGGTTTGTTTTGCTTGTTCATTTTTTGGTGTTTGTTTGTGGATGGTTTTCTGGTTTGGTTTGTTTTTTCCCTGTGGATTTACCATATTTTAGAAAAATTTGGCCTAAGCAATAGGATTTCTTTGCAATGATGACCGAACCTGTGTATTTTCACATTAACTGAGTAAGATATATTAAAAATAGTAGGAATCTCCCTTTTCTTTGTATGTGTAGACTCTTATCCATACATTTCTTACCACTAGTGAGTCTTTCCTTGTAACTTTTGAAAGAATGATATATACATAAAACATTCACCACAGGCAGACCTGAAATTATCTTGAGATCCTTGCCTGCTTCAATTCAAATCTGGTGGTCTGGTATCCACAGCCTCTTGTTTATTGTAAATTCAGGCAACCCTGATGTGGGGAGAGAATGATGAGGAGGACTCCATTTTATCAGAAGGCAAATTTATTACTTTCTTATATTATGTTAAAGAATACTATAGTATACTATACTAAAAAATAAAGAAAAGATACTTCCTGAATGATAAAAAGATAATAATGAAAACTCATGACTCTTTCCAGAGTCCTGAGACAGCTTGGCCATGATTGGCCAATGAGTCAAAACAACTCACACCAGAATCCAATGAAACAATCACCTGTGGGTAAACAATCTCCAAACACATTCCACATGAGCACAACACAGGAGAAGCAAATGAGATAAGAAATGTTTTTCTTTCCTCTGAGGCCTCTCTCTGCCTTTCAGCCTCTCAGGAGAAAACCCTGAGCAAAGGGATCACATTCAGAAAATGGGAATGCCACACTTAGTGTGTCTGCCCAGCTACTGTAGTAATTCCATGCCAGCTGTGCACTAATACATGTGATTTGTTTCCACCAGTTGCAGATTAAAATTGAGATCTTCAGGATGGCCTTTGATGTGAGCTTCAGAATATTGACAGAAGGTGAGCACAATTGTAAAGACTATTATGCAGTGGGAGGTTTTTATCAAAAAGTGTATCAACGAAATGTTTGGGAAACTATTGCAGTAACCTTCATTAAAATTTGTAACTTAAGTAGGCTTTCAGTAATAAGTAATCCAGCTGTAAAATATGAATAGACTTTCGCCATTCCCTTTATTCAGTGAAAAAAAAAAAAAAAAGTGAACACTGAGATTTTTGTAATTATTCAATAATGCTTAGGCAATATGCTGTTCACTGACTGTGGAAATTATTCAGAATACTAGCATAACACCCAGCTGAATGACTATGAGCTCCAGGTGTACTGGAAGTTGTTTTGACCTGTCTATAATTGCTGTGTATGTTTGAATAGATTATGTTCCTCATATTCTATTGTCTGAACTCTCTGTTTGTTTATATGGAATAATTGGTAGTAGTGATACATATGAATTATTTATTTCTTCACGTGAAGAGAAACCTCATAAGATGTTGCAGATGTACTTTTTAATTTGGAGTTAATGAAGTAGGTGACACTTAATTTTAAACCCAGCTCAGAGCCACAAGAAACATCTTTGCACAGTTTGTATGTATAATATATAGTGTTTCTAAATTTGGATTATGGATTATCCTTCAGCAGTCCTGTTGTAGCCCAAGACATAGGAGAGTACCCTTCATTACAGTTCTCATAAAAAAGTAGAGGACAGTTGTGCTCCCCCTTTCCAAAATTTGCTTTCTTTCTTTAGTCACTTGAAAAAAATCAATATTAACAGAAACTAACTCTCAGATCCTATATCCAGCCCAGAAACATCATGAACCCTACATTTCTAATAAAACTGTTAATCCAGGGCAACAGGACCTGTCACTAATCCTGAGAGCAGTGTCACATCTGGGAGGTTGCCACCATGCTGACAGCCAAGATTTCTGTCACTTTGTCACCTCTTCAGCCACTTTGCCTGTTCCCACGTTCTCAAATGCCTTTCCAATCTGTTTTTGCTGCTGATGGAGATAACAGCAACATCATGTCAATGAACTTATCCAACTCACTTATAAAATTAAGCAGACATTATGAAAGTTCTCACTGTAGCTGTGTTTTTCATGGTAATACCCAAGTACTCTACCACAAAGTTCACAGACTTCAGAAAATAATGTTTTTTTCTCATGAAGAGGTATTCTATGGGGCTTGTTTGTAGGTAGAAAATCTAATATCTTGAAGTTGAAAGGACACTTCTGATAAGCCATGGGTTTGCATGTCTTTGCTAAAAGCCCTTCTGAATAACAGTGGCTTATTGCCATTTATAAATTTAACAGGAGATTCTCTCTTTGTTTGGGACTACTAGAAGCTGATATGCATTTAAAAAGCACATGGTCTAGGAAGCTAAACCTGCATTCCATACCAGATTTAGTTTCTCCAAAGGCAATGCTGGACAAAGACTTTGTTTCAAGATAGCATCAAAAATCTTTTGGACTTCACCACAAGGTGTTGCTTGAATGCTTCATAAACTGTTGCATAAAACAAATCTTTAAAATGATGATGTGAACAAAAGTATGACTGGCATAAGCATGCATACATCTGTCGCAGTGAGGGAGACTTGGGACTTTCAATATGAGAGTTCAGCAAGCTTCGTTTATTGATTAGAGCATCAAACATTTAAGCACAACAGTAATAAGCTCATGCATATTCTGTAAGCTAAGCAGTCTATTGGTTATACCATAAATATCAATTCTTATCTTGCTCCCTCATTCCTTAAGACTTACATCTCTCTTTTCTCACTCTTCGCTCTCGGCCACATCATCCTGCTATCAGACTACAGCTCTACTCAAGGCCACGGTGGCCTTGCAGGTGCAGGAATTTAGATTAGCTGGGTTCGGTATTTTTCCAACTCCTGGTCAGCTAACCAGGAGTTGGAAAAATACCGAGCATGTCTACGTGACCCTTGTCATGTAACCAGTCCCCAACATACATCCACAGTCATGAGATTCTTGGGGCTCCAAAAGTTATATTCTCCTACTTCATTGAGACAGCTTTAGCTTAGCACATCATCAGTCTAACCAGTCTCCTGACAGAATTTATGTGATTTTCTGTGACAAGCAATATAGAAAGGCATCTGAAACATTTTTCTTAGCTTTACTACTATCAGCTTCCAAAATTATTTTGTTAGAGGTTTACACATTGATAATAAGCATGTCTTTTCCTATTTATCTCAGGATTTATTTTTTTGTCAAAAAACCTATAGCTGCAGGTGCTGAAGGGTGCATACTGACTTGGTAGCATCCAGTAGCTAAAATCTACTTCTTTAGCAGTGACACTGGGACTAGAAGTGACATAACTAGTGAGACCAATCTTAATTTTCAGTGTGTTTTTCACTTTGAAAGAACAGTCTGATGTATTATTAAAACTGTTTAATAAAACCTCAACCCCCACAGACATTTTTTTCACATAAATACTTCAGAGGACATATATAGAAAATATTTTTTATTTTAATACAGAAAATTATTTTCCCACTGTTATTTTCTAGATCTAATCATCAAAATGATCAGTAGTAGACATTAATTATTTTGAGCACCAATATAAAACCTCCAAGTTTTCACAAAAGTGCATTCACAATATTGTACTTTATTAATATATTCTGGTCAAATTGAAATATGCTGAAACTTCATAGAATCATAGAAATTAATGGCTTGGAAGGGACCTTAAAGATCCTCTAGTACCAGCACTCCTGCCATGGGCAGGAACACCTCCCACTAGACCTGGTTGCTCAAGGCCTTATCCAACCTGGCCTTGAACACTTTCAGGAATGGGCCATCCAGACCCTCCCTTAGGTAAGATAACTCTCTTGTCTTCTGCACCACACAGAGGAAAAAACACAAAACCCAACTGTACTTGCTGTACCCTGAGTCTGTTATCTGAAAACATGAACCTGAAACCTTGCCAGCTAATCTTTAGTATTGTCACATCCAACACCTACTCAGAACTTAGAAGTTTAAGAAGATTGGTGTAATTAAAATATTGTGAACAGAAGTTGTTCCCACCAGTTGCAAGCTCTTTTCTTGATAAGGGTTCTTATCATTATTACTTGGCACCTACTATACTATCAGATATAAAATCTACATGATTTTTAACACCCAATTAAGCACTGTTTAATTAGATGGTATTAGTCATAGTGGTCCCTGCTAAAAATAAAAATGAATTGAGGGATTTATGATAATAGCGTTCCAATTAAGCCTCGGCCACTGCTATTCCCTATCACTCACTGGACTCCCTGGGAGACACCCCAGTAAAACAGCCAGTCTAATTAAGTGGAATATGCTATATATTGTCTTGTATGGTAATTACAAGATTAAATATTGTCTCTCTGAATGCAGGTTCTTTTGATGCACAGTGATTCACTGAGGCCACACTCACTGAGGGCATGGCAGGACCAAACAGTCTTTCTGTCTCGTTGTGATGAGAAATGTTTTTTTCCTACAGGTGTTTTCCTACCATCTGGCCTCTGACTTTATTCCCTAATAATAATCATAACCTCACAAGGCATGAATGACACAAAACCAAAACAGATTAGCCCACATTTAGACAAAGTATAAAAAATAACATCTGAAAATCAATAAAATGTGAACTATCCAAAAATGAAAGATGTGCAGGGAATGATAAGGAGACATGAAACACTAGACCAAATTTGATTTCAAACAACTGGAGAGTCTGCTATGAAAGAAAAAACTCCTGAAGAAACACCAGAAATTTTCATCAGGACCTATTGTGAAAGGACAAGAGGGAATGGCTTCACAAATGGCTCAAAAAGGGAAGGCATTTTTATTTCCAAAAGCTTTATAAAATGTCCTTGGCTCTTTCTCTTAGAATATATTAACAAATTTTATTAATCTAATATTAACTCTGAATATTAGGCAACTTAAAAGTGTGGAACTTATCAAGTTTTAGAATTTTGTATATATAGAAGCATCCCGATGTTAACATTTGCTTTCCACACACTGACTTCAAAACTTCATCTTTAACTTGCAAACTCGGGTTTCATTTTTACATTTTGCCAGCTACTTGCCCAAGTACTGACATGAATTATCTATTTTGCACTATCTTCACTTCTGCAGGTCTACCCATGCAAAACTCCTCTAGAACTTTGGAAAGAAGAGCTATTAATCTTGTCAATTCCAAGATTAAATCCCAGGTTATGATCATTCTCAAAATATAACAACATGCAGGTATTTAGGAGTCAATTTTTTCATGAAGGACTCATAATCTCTCTATATAAAAACATGGTGGTTAAAATCACAAGAGTGACACTAAAGTGCAGAAGAAGTCCCTGTAGTAGCCACTGTATCAAGAGAGAAAAATGCTTTTGATGCAGCATGGATGAGCAGACTCTCTGGTTAAGATAAATTCTCATAATAGTTGATGCAAGGGGTTTCTGCTTGACCAGGAATCACTTAGAGACTTTTCTGAGCAAAAGCCTAGCTGCAAACAGAGCAGGTGCATGTCACACTGGTTTCTATTCACTGCATTCAATTTTGGGTTTTTTTCACGTCATCCAAAGAACACAAGTGACAATCTCAAGTACATATATTCAAGACAACCTTTAGACAATGTAATGAAAACTGAAGCCAAGGAAATGGAAATAGTGTTTGGATCTGGATTTGAGCTGGATCCAAAAAATGCTATAAATTCCAAATAGGACCACATGGAATCCTGTGTAGGCACCCAATTTTTGAGTTGTATTTTAAAAAAATACACATAGAAAAAGTGTCTATGTTTCTGATAGCTGCATTTCCACACTTTCTGAATAGCTGTTCCTGCACACTTCTGTGGCATAAAAGCTGTGCCTAAAAGCTCATATCAAAGAATTAAACTGCTACAGGTCAAATTTTCTCACATTGAGCTATCTGGAGATTTTACACTTTACTAAGGAAGAATGATTATCTTGTATTTTACAAAAGCATCTTAAATTAGTGCTTGAAAGGACAGAAAATAAAAATAACATCAAGATCTAATTTTATAGATCTTAAAATTCAAAAGCAAACTACTCAGAATGAAAAAGAGCAAGAACAGCATTACTTTTTGACTACATTTGTTGTCACCAAAATAATTTTCCTACTTCAGTTACTGATAAACTTTTGAGGTGTTAAAAGCAGTTTATGAGCTACAGTCGATCAATCCACAGCAGTATCTCTACCCTACTTGTTATTTAAAGTGGTTTAACAGGCAAATAGATTAATGTATACAGCTGGGAACTTTGATTCTAACAAAATTGCTGCTTCTCAGATATGGAAAGAAGAAAGTGAAATTAATATACTTGTACTTTATGGTTTTTACCCAAATCTTTAATTCTGAGAAATGAGAAAATCCATACTTGAAATGAAAACTTCTATTTGCTTTTCGAAACAATCTATCTCTTTGTTCTAGCTGAGCTCTTTATCCATAGGGATAAGTTTATTTTGGAAATGAAGGATGTGAGACAAAAGGATTTTTTTAATAGCAGTTCAGTATTGATTTTTATGATGATCTCATGTGAAGTTCAATAAAATATATCCAAGAACATTTTTTTCTTCGCATAAAAATAATTTGCGCTAGAACTGTGTTCCTCTTATTATAAGTAAAAGATTTGCACTATTTGCAAGAAAAAAAACCAATCAGGGAATATATCTGCTTTAGTACCTATCTTTAGAAATGGAAGAGTATCTGTGCCCTTTTAAATTCAAGCTGTAAATATATTTTAAAACCAACTAGGATTAAAATGGGCCTAAAGTATGGCTGCTGAGGTACCAGTAGCATCAATTAAAAAACTCCAAATCCAAAACCAAACATGCTGATCACATAGAATTTCTAAAGGGCTAATAGTGTATGCCTTGTTTTGATAAGTCCGTATGCATAATTACAATTTTATAATTTTCACTTATAGTAATGATATTCAAACCTTATGATCTGTTGCTATGCACTGGAAATTAAGCTAACATGTAATACATTATGGTTTTTAAGAGGTTGATTAACTTGTATTACCACACATCTCATTGCCAAGATACTGCAGAAAAAAATCTAGGAATTATTGTATTGGTATGTGCAAAAATAGATTCTCCCCACTTGTTTCAGGGGACAGCAAGAGTTAGAATTTAAATTTGAACACATATTTGAATTGGGATGCAATTACTATTAGATTACAAATAGAGATTGCAAAAAACAGAACTTCTTTTGCATCATTTTTATACTAAATATAATCAGAATGATTTCTTTAGGTATATTTATTACCTATGTTTGCTTCTGATCCCCTGTGTTTCAGACAGTTGGCCAGTAGGATTCCAGTTACAATTTAAAAATCCAGACATAAATATGTTAAGGGCATGAATATAAACTAAAATGTTAATAATTTCTTCATTAGGCAGTGACTGATTGAAAGAAAAATAGAATAGAAAATGTCCATTAAATAGTTAGCCCTGCTTTAAAAAAAAAAACATTTGTGTCGGAAACATTGCTAGTCCAGTCTTTTATTTTTTCCCCTGAAAAATAGTGGTTTACTGAGGTGCAATTTGCACTCAAAATATGAAAATGAATGTTTTTGTTTTCTTTGAGAACTGAATTTACCAGCAAGAAATGGTGAAATTATTTATGAACACAAGTCTGTTATAACTATATTCTCATTAGGAAATCTTAACAGACAAATAATATAGGAAAGGTTAATTAATTCATCTTTTATTCACTACGCCAGAATCCAATTTCTACAGAACCAGGTGTATTTTATCAAAATGTTACTTCCTACCTTTCAAATGGCCCAAGTGCATTTCTTCTGTATAACTCATTTTCCTTTTTAGCATGAACACAAAAACAAAAAGATCCTTGCATGTGTTCAGTTTTGGGCACCACAATATAAGAAAGATATAAAGCTATCAGAGAGTGTCCTGGGGAGGGCAGCACATGGAAGGATTCCTGTGCAGGGCCAGGAGCTGGGCTTTGATGATCAATGCAAGTCCCATCCAACTCAGGCTATCCCAGGATTCTGTGTTAAAACAATTAGAGAGCAGTGTAAAATTAGACCCAAGTTTTCTGTACCCTCAGGGTGTAACCACCCCTCTCTGGGCAAGTGCTCTAGACTTTATTGACTGTATCTTCAAGAGTGAAGTGAGAGAATTTCACACCACTCAGTAACAAGGGTAGGTATGACTCAAGTCACTCAGCCTTCCACCTAAACACAAAGAAACAGTGTGAAAGTAGCTTGAGAATGGGGAAAACTTAGGGAAGGCTCCATTGTAACTACTAGGATCAGTCAAGGGGCTAAATACATCTTCTCCCCTACAGGGACACCTCTTGGGTAAAAATATAGTCAATGTGTGCTGAATACTTTTATTTGGCATTAGAGCTTGTCTGTTTATTGCTTTTTTTGCAGTCAGGTATCATCACTGTCCCTGACCTGTCACAGTTTTGCATTAATAAAGAGTGTAATTCCATCAACTGATAGTGTGAGTGCTTCCTGGGGGCTGGCAGTCCCCAGCAGTGGGGAACTCACTCAAATAAAGAAGAAAACCTGCTGAGGAGTAGGAATACTACAGAGTGGAAATATCCTCACAGGGGTCTGTCTCCCTTATGCTGTGGGGTGTGTGTCCCTGAGCAAGGCAGTGGAGCCACCCTCCAATCCAGCAGGGCTGCTCAGTGAAGGGTGCCCATAACTGGACATACAAAGGGCTTGGCTTTTCTGGGGCACTGGCAGACAAACTAAGGGCTGGGGAAATCTCCCCTTTTCACACATCCACGCTACTTCATTGTGTCTCACTGCTAGGCTGGCTTTGAGAAATCACCCTCACCACATTTATATTCCTGGCAGGTTCCTCAGACCTGCCTGAATGTACCCTGTGCTCTCAAGGAACTGAATTCCATGATTTCAGGAATTTTTCTTTACCATATTACATCTCCCCATGTATCCATATTCCATTGTGAAACCTCTTGCTCTCCCAATTAATTATTTGCAGCTACACTTATCTACATTTTACCCAGATCAAGGCCAGTTTCTATAGCCATGTTTTAGGTGTCCAATTCCTCCCACCTTAGATTTCCATTGCTTTTAATGTTCTCAAGTGCTGAGTTACCTTTGAGACAGAAAAGGTTCACTATAGAGTTTCATTCATGACAGCTGCTGCTTGCCTGTGGTTTTTCTGCTTGGTTCTGTTTATTTGGTTTTGATTTGGAGTTTTTTAAAATCTATATGGTTTTTGCAGAGGGTTTTTATATATAATCCTCTGATACAGCTGTAGGATAACCTGCACTTTAAATCCAGGAATTTGGAGGCTGCAGACACACATACCAGCTTTCAGTCAGGGAAATATAACACACACAGTGCCAGTATTTAATTGTTGCACAGCCTGCTGGAATTGTGAGCAGCAAAAAAAAAACAAACTAAAAACCACCAAATTGACAATCCAAATCCCCACGTACAATAGGCAAACACATGCCTAACACAAACTTAAAGGAGATTTTGATGTGTTTTACACCTTCACAGAATATCAATAGTTGATAAAAGCATACCTACCATGCATTCTGATATAATTTATTACAATAAATAACTAATATAATGAAACAATTAATAAAATGTCATGTAGAATGGGTATTTTGCTAAAGTAAAGTACTTTTACTAAAATGTAAAGCTAGTGGAAGGAGCATATACTGATCTAATGGATAAATATAATAAAAAAATAAGTCTTTCTGTAGAAAGCACAACTTAAACTCATATCTTACTTTTCATGGTACAAGTAAGTTTCTGATCCTTAAAAAAAATATTTTATGTTTTCCTTCCTTACAATAAACTAAGCAAATTTCTATAGCTTTCCTTAAAAAAAAAAACCAAAAAAACCCCAAACAAATAACTGGTTTTGAAATGTGAAGGTTGGTATTATCAGGAATAGGGAAAGTCAGCAACTCCAGTTATTAAAAGATGAAAACATAAATTCAAAGTCATATTCTGTGCAGTGGTTTGTTGGTTTTCAGTCTTTGATTGTTTTTTTACAAAGCGACTCCCATAGATTTATATTTTGAGAGAGTTTTACTATAATATTGCCTGTAAGTATTCTGTTATCAGGTAATTTTAAAGGAATCTGAACCCTTGTCTAAATAAACTTTTTTTTCTTTTTTTAGGTTCTTTATTACCTCAGAGGTGACAGTGTCCAGTAACTAAAGTGGTTACTCCCCAGGGCTTTTCCCTCCCATAGTTTTTGTCTTTGAAGAAATCATCCTGAATATGGATTAGCACCACAAGCAGAATAACTACCATTAAAAAAATTAAAATCATGAGGAATACTACACGCAGTGAGATATTTAAATAGGTTCAACTCATAAAATCCCTCCTAGGAAAGCAAAGATGGTGGCCATCCAACCCCACATGATATTACTAGGGGAGTTTGGCATGTTTCAGCTAAAAAGGCAGAGGTTGAAGATGCATGTGATTGCATTCTCCAAATACAGAGCAAAAGCCCAAAGCCACTGGTGGGAATAAAGAGGTAAATTTAAGGCACTGCTGGACCAAGGACAAATGTCAGTACAATTTCTTCCAATACCAGAAACTGGAGTGAGAATGTCCATTATGTGAACACAATTCAAACTCAAATTCATCAAGACATTAATCATTGATTAAATGACACAGCTGCTTTGACAGCAAAGATGTCAAAACCCTGACTCAGTCCTTCCAAACCTTTTTTTCTATGGGGCAAGAGAGAGCAAAGCAATGGCAAGGGAAAATAAGGGGAAAAATAGGGGAAAAAATGTTATTACAGAAAGTGTTACCACTTGGAAGAATAAATCCTTAACTAATGTAGTATTTTGGATGGTTTAAAATAAATAAATCCTCTTGGAATTTTCACTTGAACTCCTAGTGTTCTAAACAGAACAGATCCTTCTTGGTATGCTGACTGCCCAACTCCAATCTAAAAACTTTATTCCCCCTTTGACTTTAAAGAGGCCACTGGTGTGAAACTGCAATTTACATGTTAATAGAGGTCTGCTTCAAGCAATGTGTGACCTCGAACAACCAGTCAAGTTAACGACTATATTTCAAAATATTCTAACAAAAATTTAATGAAAAAGATATTAATGCCTTCAGAGGTAAAAAAAAAAAAAGCTGCCATGCAAGTGAAAGCAGAATAAAAAAACCCCTCTTTATACAGTGTTGTATATTCTTTGTTTTAAGCTCAACAAAACCAGACAGAGAACAGTGGAAGAAAAAGAAGAAAACAGCAACTGAATATCAGTCTAGATAAGCAATTTGTCAGAGGGAATGCTAATCATTATTTCAGGCTGGTTGCCTTTTTAGGAAATACAATTTTATTATATGCAATAGATAAAACATTTTCAGGTTACTGAGGGATTTTGATGCTGGTGATTATTCAAGGCTGATGGTCAAGCTCTGATTCTATGCCTCTCTATGGAGGGCTGAGCTACCAACCTGATTGCTACAGCTAAATAAATTAATGTGTGGAGTCTTTAAAGTTTTCTGAAAGACTTCTCTCTTCTTCAAAAGTTATTGTGACATCCAAATTGCTTCATTAAAATAAAAATATATTTTGCCCTATCAAACTGAAAATTGGTTTCCATTTCAGAACTGAACCTGTACCCACTTAGCTGCTGCCCACCTGTAAGTACCCAAATATATATTTGCATAAGGTGATTGGATGTAGACAACTTTGTGGGGACAACTATGCAACAGAGCTTACAAGGAGCAATTTGACAAGGCATCCCATCAGGGAGACATTAAGTCTGTAGTTATTTTCTCTCAGACACGTGACAGTAAGGTCAGGAAATCAGAAGTGATGGCTCTTGTAGCCTGGAAAACTGGGCAGATGCCTGACTGTCACTATGCCCTCACTTTTTAGGTGGCTGTAGCTACTGGGATGGACACCAAGGTGATGGCAGGGGGGCTGCAGTGTGGTCCCTGTCAGGATGGAGCATCAGAAACAAACTTTCATGGGCTAAACACTGCCCTCCACTCTCCATCCCCACCTGTGCCATGTGGGGTGTCTGGAGGGATGAAGGAGTGTTGGGAGAGATGCAGGAGAAGTTGTTTTGATTTGCCTTTGTTTCTCATTATTTAAAGCTATTTTTAATTAACATTCACTACATGGAGGTTGTGCCAGTCATGTTATTGGTAGGTGATCTCCCCTTTTTTGTCTCAATCCATGAGCTTTTCCTTCCTATTTTCTTCCCAATCCTTTTGAGGGGAGGGAGTCAGGACATCTGTGCAGCTCTCAAGCCCCCACAATGGTTGTGACTCACAGCACAACTGTGCATCTCTGCTAGAATTGTGATTCTTTATGCTAATCTCTAACTTTCATGGAGCCTTTACATAATTCAGGACTAAAACACAAAACAATTACATTTGATCTTATAAGAGTTGGTCCAGAGAGGAGAAAAATCACTACTTTTTTATTGTTTGCTGTACAAAACTGTCATAAACTAAATAGTTATACAATTTTGTCAATGCTTTAAACAGTTTTTATTCACATCAGAACTAATGGAGGACAGTTCCTTTCCTTTCTCTATCTATACTTTCCTTTCTCTATCTCCAAATGTCACTTCTGAAAGTCTTTATTAATGCTTCAAACCTGTGATAAATATCTTGTATACACACACAGAATGGGAGACATCACATTTGCATCATATCAGAGAAACTAAATGTATCCAGGGCACAGTAATGAATAACCCTACAAACCTGGGTCACCAGCTTCTTTGAAGCTCAGACAGATGTGGCTCAAAAGCAGTCACCATTAAAGGCAGACCAACATGCATAAATATCTTGGTATATCAGAAGCAGCTGGTGATTAAGATTCCTTGTTTGGATTTTTCATTTGGTTCAATGATTCTGAGCTCAAATATTGATTTTATTTTTTTTAAAATTAACTGATTTCAGAACTATGAACATCAGTCATACCCTTTTTGAATGTATTAAACAAATAAAATATTGAGAACTAATCTAAAGAGATATGTTATTGCAAAGTTTAGTGTTGCAGACTATTTGTACCTAATTATTATCATTTATTTACCCCTGTAATTGTGCCAGTTGCCCTTGTTTTGAAGGCTGGCATCTATTACATTGTGGCAGGAAAGGCCTCCTGTCAGTGGAGGTTCTGCTCAGCAAACAATGAAGACATCCCTGTGCTATCAACACTTTTTATTGAAGCACAGATTCAAAACATACCCCCACAGTAGCTAATGTGAAGCAAATGAACTCTATCCCAGGAAAAACCAACACATGACACAAATATCTTTGAAAATAAAAGTGCAAATATCAACATTTCTTCCAGCTGTGACCAAACTGACCATTATAATGTATTTATCACATTGGTAAATTAGATTGATGCTTTGGTCTGCATAGTACAGCCTAACATCACTACACCATTTTGTGTTGCTTTTTTGTCATCTCTTCTCCAAAAAAGGAAAAAAGAAAAAAGAAAAGGTTTGGATTCAACTTAGAAACCCTTTCTTTTTCCCCAGGATGGGGGATGATGTGGGAGGAGGAGGAAAGACTATTTCAATTGGAAGGGATGCACGATGATCACCTGTTCCAACTGCCTGATCACTTCAGGTGTGACCAAAAATTTAAGGACATCATGAAAGGGCATTGTCCAAATGCCTCTGGAGGACAGACAGGTCTGGGTCATGGACCAGCTCTCCAGGAAGACTGTTCCAGGGTTTGCACTCCATCTCAGTAAAGAATGCTTCCTCATCCAGACTGATCCTCTCTAGGCACACCTTTGAACCATTTTTGGCAGATCTGTTTTATCAGTGCCCAGACAGTCTTTTTATATAATACCCCTGATTGTTTCAAGCACAACAGTTTTAAAGCACAAGAGAGAAAATGAAACTGATTATTTCATCACAAACTATGAGCAGGATCTGAAACAAAATAATTCATTTAAATTCACCTGTTTTACCAAACAAAGTGTGGTATAGCTTGATATCCCCATAGAATCAAACTAAATCCTCTGTGACTGCACTTAACCTTAAAGATGGAATTATGAAAATATTAAAAAGCAGATAAGAGGGATAACTAAAATTGAATCCTTTTAAGCATGAGGAGAACACTTCAGAGCACCCCACTCTAAGTGAGGCCTCAGTGCATGTTGTTTATTTAGACAGAATAACTAATGGATGTGATTAAGTAGAATAGTAAGGGAAAGTATTAGAAAGAAGCTGCATATTCCAGAAATAGAAAGCTGCACTTTGATAAAGAAAATAGAATCAAATTCTGATGGGATAAATTTAAAATAAATGTGGATAAGCACTGTTTCCAAATGTACCTGGAGTAAAAATATTGCAGCATGTACAGCTGATGACCACAACAAAATGAGCCTTCAGAGAGGGAAGGCTACTGAAGAAAGGTAGTAATTTTCTAAAATTTGTGTCCATGGAGGAGAAAAATCCAGAGATCTGTGCTGGAACAGCCTGTGGGAGGCTCAGCAGGTCTGCCTGAAGCTGTGGTGAGTATGAATTAGGTTAGAAAATGAAGTTTTATTTGAAGGATCTTTAACATTGTACTTAGCACCACTTCTGTGTGAAGTAACAAAGGTTGCACCAAAAAAAAAAAAAAAAATTAGGAACAAAAGTTCCAGGTACAATCTTGAAGTAAATTAACCAGATGTCTATGAAAATGAAAAATGTAACAATGAAAGTCTTGGATAAAAAGAAGTCAGTACATGTTGGGTTGTTGGAAAAAGACTTAATTTCTTTACAAGGTTAAAAAACCTAGTAGACTTACTTTCCAAGAGGCTTTGTCTAAAAAATTATAGAAGCTTTAAAGAAACCAAGTAATCAGAGGACAAGAGAAATGTTTTGATGCAGCTAAATAATTGCTTTAAATAAAATGAGAAATTGATAATATCATATACTCATTTATTACAATTAAACAAAATATGTAGAAAGGTTAATAGAAGAAAAGATTTCTAATCATAGCAAGTTGCTGATAAAGATGAAGATGACAGAAAGAAGTAAACTCCAAAAGGAAATTTTAATCCTAAATGCAAGTAAAACAACTAATAAAATTTGTCATAGACATACACATAAATGAAAGGTGCATAAGTAATAATTTCTAAGCTACATAATTCAGGGAAGATGTAACAGCATCTTGGGGCTGTGATAGTTCCAGGAAAACTTGATTTCAAAACTCATTAGCTGACAAAGCTAAATTGACTGCTAGAAGCTACTAAGAAACAATACAAACACCTCTGAAAACAGCATTAAACTGCCACATAAGTCCATGGTTCATTTTTCTTTGAAACACTGATTTCCCTGACTTAAGGTGGATTAATAAATTGGGGAAAAAAATTTATTGTTTAGGAATGCTTAATCAGAAAACTAAGCTTAGTATGGCACGAGAGCTCTATAAAATTCAGGTGCACAGATTAGTTGTCATGTCTTCCAACACAGGCACTAGGAGCCTGCTAGTGAAAGGATGAAAGCAGGGGGAACAAGGCTGAAAACAGGGAGATAAGACAGCTTTTCACACAGAAACACACCTGTGTAAACCCCTGCTGAGGCACTGGAGATCCTGACAGCTTTCACAGATTTGATGGAAGACTGGACAAGCAGTCAATGTTTTTAAGCAGAAAAAGCACAGCAGGTTCAAGAAACCCCCAAAGCTAAAACTGTGGCCAGCAGAACTTGCAGGGTGAAGGATCATTTCTCAGCATCACTTCATCTGGAGGATCAAGTGACTCTGGAGGAGCTGGGGCTCTACAGCCACTTGTACTGACCAGGGTATGGATGGCCTCCCCACACTTCTTCTTGCACCTTTGCGCCACGAGGTTAAATCACTCAGACAGGACTTGATTAAGGTAATTATTAAATTATACAGGTGAGAAGAAAGAGGGTGAGGTGCTCTTGAGAAAGAAGGTGCTCTTGCACTCACCTCAGCCTCTCAGGAGCCCCATGATTCTTTAAAAACGTCACAGTCACTGCTGGGAAGGAAAGGGAAGATGATAATAATCCTTAGTGGTTTTTAAATACTTCTTTAAATACTCCTGGTATTGCCTTTTGTTAGCAGCTATTTTATATGCCTGGTCACCTCAGGGACCAATTAGGCAAAAATCCCTAGAACAAAGTCCCAGTGCAACTTTTCCTCATGATGTGACATTCCCAGAATTTCAACATGGACCAGAGACACTTGGTGCTTTTGAAGAGCTATAGAAAAGTAAGGAAATATGTTAAATAATATATTATAGACAGAACTTCTGAATCTCCCTTGTGCTAGAAGGCAGGAAAGAGCCAAATAAAAAGAAGAATGAAATCCCACAATGCTTTGTCCTCACCTTTATACATTTGCTGTAGGAATTCTTATTTTCCCTAGCAACTGTTCTTCTACATGAAGGTCCTTCTGCCATATGTCAGCCTAACAGTTAGGAAAAACTTATTTTTTTCCTAAAAAGATTTCACTTCACACAACCTAAATCCATTAATTAGAATGCTTTTGAAAGGGGAAAATTTTGGACTGTATGATTAGCATATTAAACTCCTATATGGTTTTAGTTTACTTTAGATTTAATCTAAAGAGGAAACAATGGAAAAATCTTGTGAACATATTCTGATTATATTTCAAATACACCTGTAGACTGCACATTCCTGAAGAAGATAGAATACAACTAGCTCAAATAACTTTTGGGGAATCATAATAAATACTTATTTCTAATTTTGTCTTCATATCACTAGCAAGAAATAATTTATTGGTACCAAGATAAATTATTTACTGCTCAAAGGCTTTTAGGAAAGGGAATCAGCCAGTTATACTAGATTAACATGCTATTTTAAATTGTCACATACACATTTTCATGCAAGGCAGCTCTCAGCTGCTTTACTGAATACAACTGACATTCTTAAATAGACACACAGATCCTGATTGCAGATCTAAACTCCATTCATGTTGCTATTGCTGCCACTGCTGGAGTGGCAGTTTGTACATCTTATTTTCAGCCATTTCTTCCCCACAAATTCCTCAACAGAGAAGCAAGCTTTTTAAATGCTTTTGCACTAAAATTCTTTACAACTGCCTGATAAGAGGACTTTAAATCCTTTCTTCTCTTTTGGCTGGACATCCATATGTGCTCAGACTCAGGGTACTCTTCCTTCTTCCAGAATAGCAATTGGACATCAGCTTCATGATGGAAATTAACTAATCCATGAAAGATGGAGTTCAGTAAAGTTTCAGTGGGAATGGGGATTGCAAATGTTTTAGTTACTGTTGAAGGAAACAGGTAACAGGAGTTTTTAAAATGCTACCCCTAATAGATTCACACAATTAAATATTTGTTGTGAAACAGATTAATTATATAATTTCAGTGTATATTAAATATTAATGCTTATTTTTCTTTAATCTTAATACCTCTTACAAGTATTTTAACAGATTCTGTACAAGATTTTAATACAGCTTAAAACATAATCTATTTTAGTTTTCTCTGCATTACCATCAGTGAAGTTATTGATACATGTAGCTGCAGAATTTATCCTTATTTCTTGCTTTCTTCTAAACAATCTCTGCCAGCAAAAGCATATTTTGTACTTTGTCAGCTGTATTTTCCTAAAATGTTATTCATTATGCATTTTTAAAAAACATAAACAGAGGATTTTCTCATTTCCTTTTCTCTATCCCATTTTTTCTCTCTTCATGCCAAGAGAAAGTGCTGGGTGGCAGCCACTGGCCAAACAAGACTATATATGTATATCTCCAGGCCTTTAGAACATGCTAGAACTTGGTCTACTTATCTATGATGCTATACTCTGTGCCTGGAAGATTTTTCCAGCACCAGCAGCAGTTTTTCAAAAAATTATTTTTGCTTTTGTGTGTAATTGACCAACGAAAAAAAAAAAAGGTTGACCTGTTGGATCCAAAAAATTATATTGGAAGGACTTTAAGTATTTAGTTTTTATTATTTTATTAAGGTGACTGAAAAAATGCTGTTTTGATCCCTACCAAAACTAACAAACAGAGAGCAATATTAAGAAATATGGATTTTTTCGGTCTTCAAATTTACCCAAAGGAGAGTATGAATTTCATTTTACTTACATATTCACCTTTCACAGGTCAGCTATGTTCAGAGATTATCACAGGTTTTGAAGTATTGAGGTAATTATTGTAGCTAAGGCTGAATTTCAAGTCTGCATTTAAAACTGAAATAAAAAAACAAAAAAAAAACAACAACAAAAAAAGGAAAAAAGTCATTCAATGTGTTCTTGAGCACATTTTGCACAATCTAAGTTCTAAAAGCCTGAGTCTGCTGGGAAAATGGGCATTTCCATAGAAACACTGAGGGAATGAAACCACCACATAATAGCCTCTAGCAGGGGAAGTGTAGCTAAGATGTGTTGGATGTGAATCTTAATAGACACAAAGTCTGTTGGCCCTGAGCTGTTGCCTACTTTCCTACAGCATGTTTCTGAACTGCAGGAGTAATGCCTGCTACTTCTGCATGCAAAAATTACTGTATTTGATGAGATATTAAAAGGGGTTCTAAAGAGAGAACACTGCATAATCTTTTTCTATTAACCTTTTATAGAGAAGAGTGTCAGAGGAAAGGCCCAGAACTGAAGTCAAAGGGTCAGTGCCTCTGCTAAGTGCAATTCTAAATCAGCCCAACACCCCAACTGCCTTTTCTCTACATTCTGTTTTCTTTCCAATTTTTACTGCCACTATTACAGCAGCTCCTCTTGGCACCACTTTATGTGCAGAGAGTGGTACTGTTATACATGCCTCTTCCTAGCACTTCAGAACTGGCCTAGGAATATCTTTCTTTTGTCTGAAGTGTGCCACATCAACATTTTTTGCATTAAATCAAGAAATAGTACAGCTTGGAAGAGGAGTTTAGTTCAAGCTTTGAATCCAATTTGAGTAGATATCGATTGTCTAAAGACAAATAACTATGTTCAATTATAATAAAGAAAAAGTTTATTCTGTCATTTTAACAAAATAAAAAAAAGTAAACTCATTTTTTTAATATAAGAAAAGAAAAAAAACCCAAACAAAATCAAATATTTAAAGATATGTGTTACAATACTACTTTCAGTTTATCTGTTCAATGAATGCTTTATTATCAATAGGTAAAAACTAGGGAGGAAAAAAAATATTTAAAAATACTGATATTAACAACAACAACAACAATAATAATAACAACAACAATGTCTGGTTTCCTAACCCTTGCTATTGCTTTCTGCACTTTCAGAGTTATATATCCTCTTAGCTACATGAAAGTAAGATCACAAACAAAAGGATTTCTGCACCCTTTCTGGATTGACAGATACAGGTATTTACCACAACTCCACAACCTTTTCTATTACTTCTTTGTTCATTGTTTTTTATCTTAGAATTTGAAGCAAACTGGGATGTGATTTTTACATTCAGCTGTGCTAAATAATTTGTTATCAGTCTGAAGCTTAGGAAGGGCCCTGGGAAAACTGCAATATGAAGTCACCTTCCATGGAAAATGGTGTTTACATTTGGCTTGGATTACATCTCTAAGTGTTCTTAGTCACATGGTATTTGTTTTTCTGAAGGAGTTTAGAACTTAGAACAGGTTGGGAGAGGTCACTGACTGAATATACAGCTGTCCCAGGACAAGAACTTGTGAAGTAAAGCAGCAAACTGGCAAAAAGCTTTGCTAATGTCCTGGTAACATATTTTATCTACATGGTGTGGTAGAATTTGGTTACCATCAAAAGTCAGTCCATTTACCCTTGAAGATAGACCAGGAATTCCTGAGATTTGCAACTTCTTAATAAGTCTTGAATTTATATTTCTTCTTTATGCAATAATGGTGCATCATCATTTTTCCAAGGATAACCATCCATCAAATAAGAAGCAGGCCAGTGCCCAGAATGGACAGTTCCTCTCTGTTTCCTATTTCAAATAAAATTGATGATACATTTTGCACAGCAAGTTACTTTTCTTTTTTTATTATTATTTTTTTTATTTTTTATTTAATTATAGTAATACAAAATGATCCACTGAACAAAAAACTCTGGCCACTATCTATCTAGATGAAGCCCCTGTAACATTAATCATTTTTATGTGACTATTATGTAAACAGAATCCCATAATAAGGACTTGGCTGAGGAACTAAAACTGGTGCTCAAACCAAAATGATGGTTAGAATGTATTTAATGGCTGCAAATGTAAAGCTTCTAGGTCTTTGTATTTAATGGCTGCAAATGTAAAGCTTCTAGGTCTTACTGTGTCCTCCTTCAATGGCACTATGCAAAAAGAGAAGCAGCATGACAAGAAGTGACAAAACATATAGTGAACAGTTGAGAAAGATGACAGAAAGTAAGACGTATATGTAGTCTCTTGAACAGAATATAATAAGAGATTAAGCTCAATGTCTAGTATATATAGATATAGATATATAGTTATATAGATACATGGATATATAGATAATGGATAATATATAGATAAATATATAGTTAAATATATAGATAAATATTTAGAGATATATAGATATAGATATAGATATAGATGATAATGATATAGATAAAGATATAGATATAGATATAGATATAGATATAGATATAGATGATATAGATATAGATATAGATATAGATATAGATATAGATAGCTATAGATATGTAACCTTTTTAATATCATAGTCACTGGACTCTATAGTTAATGCTATAGTTAAGCCAAATCCCATTAACTGACCAAAAAACTTCTTTGTGTGTATTGGGAGATGGATGAATTAGTAAATGACCAGTAATCACATTGGTATTTAATTCAGAAGATTTGTTATCTGCTAGTTACAGAGACATATGAAACAGAACAATACAAAATGTTTTTAGGAGGTTGGAGTAGCTGACTTTTATGGAAAAAGGGAACTAAGCATATATAAATGTTAAAAGTTAAAAAACATTCAAAAAAACATTCAGCAAGAAGTCTAAGATGAAAATATTGATAAGGAAGGAAAGAAGTCATAGAGAAACTCACAGAAATCCACAAGAATTATTAATAATAATAATAAAAAGGTATCAAACCACAAACTTTGAAAAGGAAAATTAAATAAATATCAAAACTGACCAACAGTAAAAGTTATTAAATCACTGAATAATTTTACTTAAGGAACTCACAGAAAAGCCATTCAATTGCTATTAAAGAAAAAATGTGATACATGGTATATGGCATGGCAAAATTGGCACTGAAAAAATTACCCTAGCTTTACTAGGGTAATTTTTCATCTTTAGCACTGATACAGAACTAATTCTATCTATACTTCTGTTGCACTCCAAACATCTTTCTCAAAAGCAGGAAGAATACAGAAGATTTAAATAAATTAAATCTGTACAAGGAGATTTATTTAAGAATTCCAAATAATTTCAACTACTGCTAGAATTTTGGCTTTCCCTCACTTGTTCTAGAAGAAAAAGCACTGTAAAATTTCACCTCTGATCTTTTTTATTGTTTTATTGGAAGTAGATGTTCCTCTACCTTTCTCTGAAGAATTATATGTTACAGCAGCTAGCTTTGTGAAGTAGTGCCACTAAACTCTTTCAGCTGTTTGTTTAGAGAGCTTTGCTCAGCTTCTGGAGATAAATGAATTTGCCAGGAGGGCAGGGCCAGGAGGGAATTTTCCTTTCATTGAGAATGGATGCAATTGCTCTTTTGTTCTGCTTCTTTGTTTTGTCTCTTTGTCTTACTTGCACTTCAGTAAAGTGCACCCTTCCTAACCAACACAGAGGGATTTCAGTTTCCTTTTGGGTCCTGGCAAAGAATAGCTCTTCCTTGATTGTTCCTGCTCTCAGCTGGCAAACAGGTTGTGTTGTTTTGTTGTGTGAGGTGTTATAAATGGGGTACTAAATGGTTTTCTGTAGTGCACAGAGCTCTGAGCTCATGCTTCAGCTTCCTTTAGATCTTCTGGGAAAAGCAGAGGGCCACAGCCGTGATTGTCTCCTGTGTTCTATTCCTGTCTCCTTAAAATACAGCCAACAAATTGCAGCAGCACTGTAAACTGCCTGTAGTTAGCAAAGTTACCCAAGCAGACTGTTTTAGATTTCTGCTCATTCTGACAGTTCATTTCTCCCAGAAGAATGAAATGCTGGGAAGTGAAAAGTTGTGTACACAAGGGAGCTAATGGATGTATTCATAATATCCTGGATTGGTTTCGGCTTCAGTGTACATTGAGTTAGCACTGATTTCGGGCATAGCTCTTGAGTTGATGAAACATTGGCATCTTAATTTTGACATGGGTAAGAAGGAAGATAAATTGCCTAACATGCTATTTCTTCTCCCATAGCAGTGTCCAGAGAAGGAAGGTCTGGATACAGAATTGCAAGCTTTAAAAGAATAAAGCAGCATATCCAGTGATTTGGCAGAATGCAGATATTAATCACGTCAAAATGGGGTCCCACATTAAGAAAGAGTCTGAACAAGAGAATTGTACTGTAATCTGTCCCCAGGGTCACAACAGTACACTGTCTGCATATATGCCTTCTGATATATACATACCTATATATATATAGATATATATATATATATATATATATATACATATATATATATACATATACATACATACATACATACATATATATATATATATATATATATATATATACACACACACACACACACACACACACACACCTATATCCTGAAAAGTTGGTTCTTGCCAAAACAGTACAAGCTCTTAAAAACACTTGCGTAGACAGCTCACATTAAAGAGATAAAGGAAAGAACACTAAGGAATGACCACTGTGGTCGAAGTTTAGGATCAAGAATCAGAGGAAACAGTACTGGTTTATGTTGATTTATTTTTTCCTCCAAGACTGGTTAGATTTAATTCTGAAATTTGCATGTTGTGACTAAAACATTTTTAACACTGGAAATGTGCAAACTTTAGCATTTAAATTATATGTGGGAGATCAACATTGAAATCTGCTACATTAGTCAGAAATATAACATCTTGAAGAGAGGGAGGGAGGTCTTGCATCCCAGATGGGTTGAAAATTCTAGTGTCTGATCAATTATTTCTGCTGATGGTATAGGTGTAACAGGCTACAATCAAGACAAAAGCAACAAACTTTTTCAGGGTCAAGGAAACTGCTGGTGCTTATTAGTTTTAACACTTCTTGAATGCACTTCTGGAGAATAAATTTCACTTCACATTGGATTTCTTTCTTCATGTATCACAGCTCCTTCTTCTACTCATATTTTACATTGCATTTTTCATGTAATTATAGGAAGATAACTTGATGTACCATTCTTTGACATATCTCACTGAGCTGTGCACATTAAAAACCTCTGCAGCTTAGTGGAGAGCAAAGAAGATAATAAAAGAGTAAGTCACGTGCCAAAGTCTTTGCTCATGTACTAAAATAAAATTAATTTGACTTATATGTAATACTTGAGCATATGTCATTACTTTATTTGGCTGCATATCTCCTTTGTGCATTGCTGTTTTTCATGCAGAACATTTTGTCATGTGCATATTTGGTCTTTGAAGAGGAAGAGCTCTTTTTATTTGAAAATTCTTACCAATAAATTTTTTACCAATATTTTTTTTTCTCCTCCTCATAGCTGTTATGGAAAGAAAGAAAACAAAAGCTCATCTTTTTTTAAAAAAAAGTCTGAAATATAGGAAAAAAAACCTCATCAGTAATGTATAAAGAAGACATTATGAAATTATGCAAATGACCAGTCAGATGTTATGTTCAATGGCACTCAGGCTACCAGTCTCCATTTCAGGAAAGCACATGGGATCAGTGTAGGGTGTGCTGGGCATTGGGATTTGTGGATTTGTGTGTGTAAAGGTGGGAAGGGCTGAAGCACATGCTTCGGAAATGAAGTCACACATGGGGAGGAAGGTTGAACATGAAGGTTGTCTCCTTTCTTGTGTGTCCATGTATTTGCACCCAGGGCTTGTCCTGCAGTGAAGCACTGCTGTCACAGCACCAGTGGGCTCACACAAGGTGGTGCTGATGCCAGATCCTGCACCTGGGATGGGGAAGTCCTGGTTGTGCACTGTACTGTGCAGTTGGTTGGATGTTAGAACAAGGCTCTTCAGCCAGAGGGTGGCTGGGCACTGGAACAGGCTCACAGGGAAGTGGTCACAGCACCAAACCTGACAGAATTCAAGAAGCTCTAGAGCACATGATGTGTTTTTTTGGGAATGGTGAGGTACAGGGTCAAGAGTTGGATTTGATGATCCCCATGGGTCCCTTCCAACTTGTGATTCTGTGAAATGAATGCAGCAGCTCTTCCCTGAAGCTGAAATGGGCGCTGGATATTGAAAGTGGGTTTTTTTGGATGCACAAGGAGGAGTAGAAGATGTTTCATCCAATCTTCAGCTCTACTGCGCACCAAGCCCATGTACTGAAGCTCCAGGGTGTATGCCTTGTCATTTTAAAAGTGCCTGTGGAGGATTTCTGTGCCATTTCCACAAGGGCAGTGAAGTGTGGCCCTCTAACTCCTTGTTCCCAGATCTAACATTCAAAAATGATCTGACATTGTTTCTTTTCCCCTGCACATCATTGTCAAAGGGCAGATGTGTATCACATTTGTGATGCGTCACTTAGACTTGTGATAAAATGTCATATTGTTTCCTTCTTCTGGAAACTTTGTGAAACTGACCCTTATTGCAGTCTCCTTAAACAGAGTTATGGAACACAGCAAAATGACTGTCATTTGGCAGAAACCTTATTTTATCTGAGATTCTGCTTCTGATTTATGTAGAGCAACAGACTCAAAATAATAAACAGAAATTAGCATTCAATGACCGGCTCAATCAAAATATTTGAAGAAAAACTACACTTTCCTGGTGGTTTTTGATATTTTCTTTTATAGATATTTATCCATCTTTCTTTCTGTGTTTATTTCTTAGCTGGTAAAACACCAGCTTAGTAAAAGTTCTGTTTTGTATTTATTTTCACCATTATGAGCATTTACCTTTTCTTTTAACTTTAGCTCTTTTGCATGTGAAAGAAAGTTGACACATCAATAATACATGTAACTGAATTTTGGCATTTTCATTCTACAGAGATATGAAAAGAGGCTTTTAACATTGCTTTTCCCAATCAAATACTTAAACCAAAAAATCATAGGCAAGTAACCATTCTTCATTCAAAACCACACAGATTTTGAAGAATTAAGCCATTTAAAATTAATTTGCCCAACAAAGCTTGAAAGATACATTAAAAAAAAAAGTTAATTTTTTTACATTTACAGAAAGAGGAATACATCTTGGATTAAAAGAGAAATGGTTTGTTATACAGTACTTCTCTCTATGATTCATGTAAGGACCTATGTCAACAGACACGATAATCTTAATCTTGTAGTTCAAGTCAATAGAAAAAACCTTGAATTTGATTCTCCAAGTCAGATCAGGGATATAAAACAATTTTTATTATCAGTCCTAAATACAAACAGGGACTGGTTGGAGAAGTTTTGTATTTCCACCCTCCCTGTGTGACAAGGATGCTCCAGGTACCAGCAGGCACTGCAAACACTTTAGCTTCTGTTCCTTTTTTCGTTTCTGTGTACACTTCTGGGTTTATTAATTTTCTCATATCCTCTTGGACTGCTGACTATACATCCCAGCTTTCAACAAGTTAGATTGTTGAGTTATTATGATTGTATTCTGACAAGTAGTGCACCAGATCACACAAAACTAATCAGAGATTTTCATTTATACAACAACATTCCAAGAAATCTCTAAGTATTATCAAAAGATAAATTGAAGTATACCTTAAGATGAAAAGAAAAGAAAGTTAGTAATTTCCAAAATAGTCAATATATTGAAAATATTTGAAAAACAGCAATAAGGAAGACCAATAATTTTAATTGCTAGAAAACTTGAAGAATTTGGCCACTTGGTCTACTAGTGGTAGAGAATTGCCTATTAAAATTGTTTCTTGAACTGCAAAGTAAAAAGGAGCTTTTGTTCATGCCAGTTTGTTAAATTGATTTTGTGCAGATCAATTGCATGTTCTGTTTTTAAACTTATGATATCCTTTGCACACATAAATGCTCCTAGTCTCTCTTCTACTTCTGTCTTGACATACTTATTTTTCAGGAAAATATTCCCATTTGGTTTCCATATAGCTATGTATATCAGCCAGTAGTTAAGCCTTCTGTTTTGTCTGTGTGATTTTCTTTATTGTTTAGGGTTTTTGTATAAAAAAGCTCAATTTGAAAATTCACTGCTCTCGCCCACCCCAGCCCTGTTACCATTTTCTCCTGGCCTCACTGATCTTTTCCATCATATTTCTAAACAATTTCATAGCACCTCCTCTGTAATTCCTATTTGCTCTTCCATTTTTCCACTCTGCTTCATCCTCAGCTCAGTCAAGATTTTTTACAGATCCCTTGAATCATAACCCTCAGAACAGATGGACAGGGACAAATCACTGAATAATGAAACTAGACTTGCTTAGGCTGATTACTCTGTACTCTCTCTGACCTTAGTTTTTCAAATGGAGAATGCCTTCAATGTCTTAGTCTGAAAAACAAACTCAATATAAAAGGTCATCCTGAACTGACTGCAGGATCAAGAGTCCTAGAAGATGTGGGCTGAGTAAAAACCTGGCTAAACTACTTCTCCAAATCTCAGCTTTAAAAAGAGAATATAAAAATATTTGTTGCTACTTTCATAAAGTTTCAGAGGTTCCCTCATTCTGTCACTTCAGTTTCCATATAATTTCTTTTTAAAATCTGGTAAATTAGAATACTAAATATAGGTTGCTATGAAACATAACCGAAACAAGTAATTTTCTGACCTATCAGAAAATTTATCAGTGAAATAATGTAATGAAAAGTAAGTCGAAGAAGGAGGAGCACAGTTTCCCTGCAGCCATTCTGTTGTATAGCTGAGCTGATTCTATTCCTGTGGAACTCCAGCTGTAATAAATCATGGCATCTCCCAGTGACAGTTTCAAATGAACATGTTTATTGGGACAGACAAGTACATCACTAAGAGTGTTACTTACTTCAGCTGCTGACATACAGTACCAGCTGTTGGATTTAAACACTGACTCGGTCACTGCAACTGAAAACTATGGGAGTTTTTCAAATCATACACCAATATGAGAAAAACAGGGTCATCATGGCATAACATAAGTAATGTAGATTTTTTTTCCAACAGCACAAAAGCTATGAAGTTTGAGAGACAATTCCCCCAAAAAGCCAAGCGAAACTTCCAGTCTAGCAACAAAAACCCAACACATTCATATTAAATACTGTAATTCTGGTTTCTAAGAATGTTTAAAGAAAGATTTGCTTCAAAAAATCAGTGACTGAACTCTAGAGGCATGCTACATTTCCATAATTTCTTCATATATATAACCAAATCACTTCTGATCTCTATTTTTAAGCTTCAGGTAGTATGGGCTTTTGTGTAAATAATGTGGAATGGAAACACATCCAGCACTGCTGTGAGCTCTTCCTCTACCATGGAACATGAGGACCCACCTCATACAGGGATCTGGGGAATCAATCTGAAACAAAGGGTGGGGGTTTTTTGCCATTAAGACTAAAAAAAAAAAAAAAAAAAACAAAAAAAAAAGACCCAAAAAAACCAAACAAAAAAAAAAAAAAAAACCCACAAAAAAAACCAACAAAAAAACCAACCAAACAAACAAACAAAAAACCAAACCAAAAGAAAGCCAATCCTGACCATCACAAACCCTAAAAAATAAATTAAAGAACAAAAAGAACTCCCCCCATGAACCAAAAACTCATACCAGAGCATACATGGGTAATGGGAACACAGTCTGAAATGCACTTTGGGGTGCAATAGTTCAGGAATACAGGACACCCATTGATGTTGTGGGGGCTCCAGTGTTAAGGATAGTTGGGATTTTATCAAATGGGGATATTTGAAATGAAAAAAAAAAAAAAAAACATATCAAGAGGGTATTAGTAGCCTCCTGGGAGGAAAAAGCCAGTTCTAGAGGAAGGAAAGGAGGTGACAGCTGCCTCATAAATAAGAAGACTGTTCAATTGTCTCAACCATGTCCCTTGTCCTTCAGGATTAAGAATTGTTGTGTTGTGCTGAGACCAAATGAAAAACAATGACCAGAACAACCAGATGAATTGTGGTTATTCCAGCATCAGAAAAGGAAGAGTGAGATGGTTGAAGTTCCCCTTCTGAGTGAGTGAATCCTATTTGACCACCAGTTCAGGAAGCATGAAGCCGAACTGGAACCAAATCAAAGATTTAAATATTTATTGTCAATACCAATGCTGCCTTTGGCCAGCCTTATTTTGTCTTCATTAGAGGGTGCTTTACTAATTACTCTGGCCAGTCATTTATCTTCCACATAGGAGACTGTCATGATGGCAGTCATCTACTAGTGCAAGTCAAGAAAAGCATTATAAAGAGGAGTATAAATTCTTATTAGACCTTCAGCTGCAGCATACAAGATTTGGCAGGGACCCACAAATACTACAAGATTAATCTGCAACTCTGTAAGTGATTGAAACATGAAAACCTTAAATTTCAGTTAAAATTTCATTTTCTTTTTGTACATGGCATTCCATGAAGCAACACCACTGTCAAGACATGAAGTTCCAAGCAAAAAAGCCAGCTCCTGAACCAAAAATCCCTATAGTGCTGTTCTGTTGTGATGGTTCAACCCCTTCTGGCTGTCAGGTGCAGACCAAAATGCTCTGTCATCCGCCTCCTCAGCAGGAGAGGGAGAGGAGATGTGATGAATCCACCTTGTGGGCTGTTGCAGGGGCAGGCTGATGGTTCAGGGAGATTGATTCCATGAGGTTTAATTATCCAAACTACAGGCTCATTAGTAAGTTGTTTGGTGCAACAGAAGTAGATGACTGAAACAGATGATCCTAAGGCTCCTGAGCTTTATTTTGCTTCTTCCTTAAGCCTATATCAGAAAAGAAAAAGTTTTTGAACTGGGACTATTGTACCTATGGTCAACTATGGGTGTCATTATGACAGTCATTATGATGGATAAAACAGATTCAGCTTGGGAAAATTAGTTTAGCATCCAGTCCTTCATGACCTTCTGCATGTTCTTCACTTCTCCAGCCTGGGTCCTTTCCACAGAGTCCAGTCTTCCAGGAAAATCTGCTCCAGTGTGGGTTCTCCATGAGGACACAAGTCCCTCACAAACCCTCTCCAGAGCAGGCTCCTCTGGAGAGGCCACAGCTCCTGCCAGGAGGTGGCTCCAGGTAGTTCTCTAGGGCATATCCATGTCCTCCACATATACAAACTCTTGCGCAGTATTTTCTGGTACTCAAAATAAAATGTAAAATAATACCTCACTTACGATGTCTTTAGTTTCTGAAACAAAACAGGTGAAAATAATTTGCATGGAAAAAATTGTAGAGCTATATTTGTTTTTCCAGAGCAAGGGACACACCACATCAGCAGAGTAAGGACAGCAACTTTCACTAATACAGAACCTAATTTGAAGGGGGTGGGTGAACAATCTATAAATGTATTTTATATACATGAGAGTACTATTTATACCTATTAAAAGGTACTACAGGAGAACTGGCAGATCCTGAAAGTGAGAGTATTAAAAGGACAGCAATCAGACTAGTGTAATTCAAAAGAAGGACAGTTAATTCAATAAACTACCAATCTAATCAGACATGCATCCATGTTAAAGGGAAAAAAAAGGGTAAAATTGCTAACTGACAAAAATGCTTTTGCCAAAGGGTGTGTAGGATGAAATGACAGAAGAATGAGCATGAAAACAATCAAAAGGCTAGCTATAAAATAAGATACAAGAGAAGTTTTTTAAACACAATAGAAAACGAAATCAAAAGGAAGCAAAAGTCTGGTATTCAATAGGAAAGGAGAACAAAAATGAGATTACATACAACAGATTAAACTCAATACTTGCTTTGATTTTTTATTATAAAAGAAAGAAAGAAAAAGGTAGTTTTGACCAAATACTTCACAGAATGAATTTTATCACAAGGATAAGTATGTCAGGGAGAATTTGAAAAAAGTAGGGTGAAGAATATTTAGATAAATGAATTGAATATAAACCTATCTTTAAATGTTTTGAAAAAATCTATCCAAAGAGATTTATAAAATTTCAGAGGTTTTCTTCAAGAGATCATAGAAGACAGTAGACTTGAAAAAAGAGAAAAATGTGAAATTCTGTATCAGCTATTAAGAAGTGAGTGGGAAAGAATGCAAAAGAATTACAGGTCATGGTACCTATCTTTAGGAATTAGGACAGAATAAAATTAAAAAGGCAGGCAGTGTGGTTTTGTTGAAGTTCAGAGAGTGCCAAAGCAATCTTATTTTCTCCAGGATGGAGCATGTATCAGGCTAAAACTGAATATGTAGCTGACTTAAATAAGGTTTTTTCCTACTACCCTAAGGTAGTGTTCTCAAAAGAAAATCAATGAACCAGAATCCAAATAAAAACACAGATGAGCACTCATTGCTTCTAAACTACAGGTCAAGTACTGAATAATGATTCCTTCATTGTGAGAGGGTATTTCATCAACAGAACACCTGGAACAAGAGGAGAGCATGACAATAGGTGTCAATGACAAAAAATGTAATGTCGTCAGGAAAAAATACTCATGGTGGAACAGCAAAATGTATAAGCCTGCATGGTTAAAGAAGAATTCATATGAAAAGATAGACTAGAAAAGATGAAAGGAAAAATTTCTTCAGCTGTATGGATAATGCACACTCTACATAGATAATGGAAGAGGTCATAGATGAAACCTTGTGCTGTGAAGTTGACTAAATCTGTCAGTGTGATGCCTAATCCAGTAAATTGTGAAGACTGTGGTTTTCAGATGTTTACTCTCCACATATCTAATTGCTTAAATTTGGTGAGGGAACACTGTAGCACAAGATTCATATGCAGCCAGTTAACAGAGCTACTGCTAACATTAAATATTCTGTTCTTCATCTCTGCAATCAATTTCTTACATCTCTCTCGGTTTCATCTGAAAGCAGACTGCTTAAAAGTAAAGTGATATAAAGTGTTTCCCAGCAACTACTTCATCACTTCCAGTGACCTTCAAATTACATTTAACATTTGTCTTGGACAAAACTATAAGGCTGCTCAGTGTTGTGGACAGGAAGATTCATCTGGTACTGTTAACCTGATCAATAGTGAAATAAAAAGTCAACTGAGCTTACATTTTTACAACCCCAGGAGAAAGTTAAAAAACACATTAGTTGGTTTAACAAAATGATAGCAGACAGAGAATCAGTATCCAAGGTTATAAATGATGGTAGCTCTGTAAGCCCTGTACATCATATATAGTGATAAACTACTCACACTGAATTAGTTACAGGACAATCTCACTTTTGTTCCTTTCACTTCAATTTTTCCTACACTTTGTCCCACAGAAAGAAAAAAAATAAAAATAAATAAATGAGGCTGTGAGGGTTTAAAGCTCACAAATTATACTGAGTTACAGATAAGGAAAAGGTGGTGGGGAGATTGATTCCATGAGCTTTAATTATCCAAACTACAGGTCTATTAGTAAGTTGTTTGGTGCGACAGAAATAGATGGGTAGACTGAAACAGATGGTCCTAAAGCTCCTGAGCTTTATTTTGCTTCTTCCTTATGCCTATATCAGAAAAGAAAAAGTCTTTGCACTGGCACTGTTGTAGCTGTGGTCAGCTATGGGTGTTCTCAGCACAAGGAAAGAACAATATTCTTTCAGGACACAAGGACTGCTCTGTCCTCTATGCTCTTTTTGACCCCCTAAATATTAGTGCGTGGCTTCACTGCTGCCTCCACTGACCCTCCAAAAACCTCATAAACCTAAACTTGAACAGGCTGCTGGAGAGAATATAGTGGGCAAGTGTTGCAGTGTGAAGTTTGGAAGAAATGTTGCAAGGAATATGCTGGCAAGGGAAGGTGTTATTTACTGCTTCACTGGATAGCAGAAGACAAATGGGAAAAGAGACTGTAAGTGATTGCTGCTGCTTAGTGGGGGCAGCCCTCACAAGGGCTGGGGAAGCAGCAGGAAGAGCTGGCTGCATAGTTTCTAGTGACAAGGGGCTTGCTTTATGTCTAAGAAATCCTTCTCCTTTCCTCCAAATGATATTTTAAGTTCTGTTACATCCGCCCAACTTACCTCCTTGACAGCTTTTCACAGCAATTAGCAAACAGTCCTGTGCCAAACAATTTGAAGACATTGAGGGCTTCAACACCCAGCCATGAGCCACCAGCACCCAGAGACTGCACTCCTTTTCCAGACAGCCAACAGAACTAGAACCCTTCAGCCTCAGAAGCCACCTCTGTCCCTCTCCTGGAGTAACCTGGAAGTCAGTGTGGGTCTGCTGCCACAGAGAGCAAAGCAAACTTGGCTTTGCAGCCTTTTTCCCTTGCACAGCCTGAAGGCAGACTGACCACAGCCCTCAGGATTAGGATGGGGCATCCAGACCCTAGAGCACAGGGTTCCTGCCCCATGAGCTTGCTACCAGACTCAGGAGAGTTTTCTCCTTTTGCTTCTCTTATTTTCTCCTTCGTGCCACTGAGAGGGCAATGGGCAAAGGACAACCTGCTGACTGGGGTCAACCCATAGTCACCATTTTGTGCCCTAAGGAAATAATTAAATCATAATAATCGTGTATCTAGAGCAGAAGACTGCACCCTGTTTCATAAATATGTTGGAATTAGAGGACTTCAAACAGTTTTGTAATGTTTCAAAGAGCTTTTCAAGAGTGAAGTTAAGCAGGAATCAGATGATGCAGTTTTCTTCAAAGACCATGAAGAAATTTTCAGATCATAAAATTGTGGAATGGTTTGGGCTGGAAGGGACCTTAAAGATCATCCAGTTCCAGCCTCCTGCTGTGGACAGGGACATTACTATGTTCTGAAAGAAAGGATGGAGTGCAATCAACTCTCTTCCACCACAGCCCTACAAACAGGAGAGATTAATTGGTATTAATTATATGTCAGCAGATATTTGCTGTCAGGGTCAACCAGGATCATTTTTTCTGATACAAACCAGAGAAAATACTACAGTCTAAAATTAAATCTGCTCAGAGCAGTGCAAATCAGTCTGAAAAGAATAGGTGAAACTCACAGTGTGAAATTTTCATACTTATAAGGTGCTACAAAGATGAATTTTTTGAGATCCTTTCCTCTGGTGGCGTGGTGTGTCTGTGGGGACAAATAAAAGAGATTTTTCTCTAGATGTTTATCTGTGAAGCCTTCTTCATTTCATTAATCTGAATGCTTTTAGGGAAGACTTTTGAGTAATTTGGAACAATTTGTTAGCCTAGAAGTGTTATTTAATCACAAGCAAACTGGATGTTAAAAGCCTGACTAGTAATTTGAAGTTTTCCATCCTGATTGTCAGGTCTAATACAAAGAACTATTAGCACTTTCAACAGTACTAAGTTATCATTAAAGCTCTGAATGGCTGTTAAAATGTTTTTTGGGGTTTTTTGAGTTTTTTTTTCTGTAGAAAACCATATGAATACCAGGGATAGGACTTCAGGATCACACAGTGACAATCTAAATGTGGCATTCTTATAGGAGAGCAGAAATTATCCTGTCCTGGTATATAACTACAAGTGTGGACAACATAAATTTGTAGATAATAAAAGGAAAAATCAAATAAAGATTAGACATTAGTAGCTGCTAAACTGCAAAAATGCTATTAAACTAGATAATCTAATTAATCAGCCAAAAAACGCAATTAAAATTGTATAAAAATCCTGATGACACTACTTACATTTCTCCTGCTCTTTGCCTGTCATAAATTATTTTTACTGGTTCCACAGTCGTTATAACTTGACTTTTTTTCTTTTTGTGCATCCTGGGATAACATGGTTTATTACATGTAGATATCTGTGAATTAGATTTTTTGGGGTTTTTTGTTCATTTGGGTTTTTTTGTTGTTGTTGTTGTTTTTTGGGGGATTTTTTTAAGCACAGGAAAGAAAGGACATGTTTTACCTTGTTTTCCCTGACTAAAATGTTCTTACAAACAGAAAAATTAACACAGTTGTGTTTTCTATTATACACTGGTGGAAGTGGAAAAAAAAAATTCTTAAAGCTTCTGATGCATTTTTTCCTCAAAATTTTGACAAATAAGGAAAGGAATACAGGAGTCTGCATATACCTTTGGATTTGAATGCCTTGGTAAGAGTTTACCATTAAAGACAGGACAAAAAATTTTGGAGCTGCTTATCAGTTCATTAGCTATGGAGGATGATCAAGCATCATAAATTATTTATTCCCATTAAACTGGCAAAAGGCTTCTGGATGGTATCATGCCCATCCAACCCAGACCACTCTATGATTTTATGGAACAGCAAACACTTGGTGGAAAAGAAGCTGATTCTTAGCTCTCAGCACAGAACACTTTCCTGCTTTTTTCAATGTGTGCTTAACTGAATAGCTGAGTTGAAATGTGTGAAGTTTTTGGCTCTTGGCCTCATCCTGAGCATTGCAGAGCAGAGCTAGCAGTGACATTAGAACTCACTTAGAAACCCTTTTTATTCTAGCCCAAGTGACTGTCTCCATTTTATGGTTTATGTTTGGTTTTGGTGCTCATGGAAAGAAAGCCTCCTTTCCTACACTATTTTCATAAATATATGCATTGGCCAAGCCAATCTTGGTCTTCAGTGCTTACAACTTCAGTCTCTTACATAATGTCCTAAACATGCTCTGGGCCATGTAATTTGAGTTCTGGTTTAAAAAACCCAATACTATATTTTATACCCTGCTTTCACAATTAATTTTCTAGTTGGAAATTAATTTCTGATACAACTTTTCAAATTTTGTTTAATTTACATATTTTAACATCCCAATATGATTTAACATAACTTTCATTTGAAACTGTTATATTTTAAAATCTGGTTTATGATTAAGTACCTTCATTTGTCACACCTTTGGGGAATTTCCCACATTCATATAAGTAGGAAAACATCTATATTATTTTGTTCATAACAAAGATGAGATTTTTGCTTTGGGTTTATTTATTTTTTTTGATAATGAGTTTTTCTCCATATTTTTTTTTACCTGTTTTGATCCACTACATGATAATTCCCAAGAGATGTGTAGTAATAGCAGGTGTTTTCAAGATACATGAATGGTTGTCACCTTAACTTTTTCTCTTTGTTTTCCTCTCAAAATAAAAATTTTCCTCTCAGTCCACGCTACACCTCCATAAAACTATAATGAACAGCCTATTGTGGGCAATCTTGTATCCCATTCCCTTTTGGCAGGGTCATTTACACAGCTGAGGTAATGCATCAAAGGAAAAATGCTTCAGAGATTATATATGTGGATTTCAATTCTGGGTTTATTGCGTGTTAGGTGATGTCCAAGTGTTTAAAATTCATGGAACTATTATATCTCATCCCTCCCTCTCCTTACAGAAAGAAAGGGAAGCTTGAGGGAAAAAGTATTTCTTTTTAAATATTTTTAGTACTCTGAGAGAAGGAAATTGCTTGCAGTTTCCCTTGAATGTGGAAAATTTCTCACTGTCTGCGTCTGTTCATAAATAATGAAGTAATAGCTAATTTGAGAGGAATTTTTTTTACAACTTTCCTTCAAGGAACTGAGGGTAGGAATTTTTGTAGACTCTTACCATTGCAACACTTCACTTTCACAAATCCACATGATTTTAAACATCCAGCTTTTAAAAGCTGGTGAGAATTTATGACCTATCTGCTGAGCTGCCATGAATAACTAAATAGTTGCTGTTAGGCCTGTTCAGCTCTTAGGTAGAATTCATTAAACTACTTTTATGGCTATTCAAATTGAAGGCTTTGCCTCAGTTGTGGTAAGCTAACTGTACATACATAGCTTTGGTAGCTCTGTCACCAGGAAATAGCTTTGGGCTGTTGCATCTTGATTGTTTTACTTTATGTTCCCATATTCTTATATTACTGCTACTCTAAAGTTTTTTTTCCTTCCTTTTTTTCATATCCAATAAAAGTATTGCTTTCAAATTATTTCTAGTACTAAGACATAATATTTCACCAAAACAATACGACATGTATATTGATGTTTTTTTCCTGTGCCATAAATTTTTGTAATTGCTAAGAGTCACATTAAGCAACAGGAGTATAAGTCATGGTCAAATCTATGTGATAAATAAAGTAGGTTCACTTCCAACTGCTGTAATAGTAAATTGACTGATCTAAATAGACATTAAAAAAAAAAAGTATAAACAGTGCATAAAAATAACATTCTTAAGAAGCTGAAATAGACATTTCACCTCACTTCTGTGCAGCACTATAATTTTCCATCACACTTAGATTAAAGCCAAAGTGGTGATTCTGGCCTTTCCTTGCACTGAACTGCAAATTTCTGCTCTCCATCTATGGTAGCTGTGGTATTTCTAGGGATGATTTGATGGGGTTTTTTGTTCTTGTTTTGGTTGGTTGGTTTTTGCTTGTTTGTTCCTTTTTCAGGTGGGTTAGGAAATTAATCCAGCTAAAAATTAGCCAACTACCCAAGTGACAACAGTAAGCACTAGTGCTAGCACAAAGAAAAGGAAAGCAATAAAAATAGAGGCATAATATATGGGGCACAGAAATATTCCCCTTGGTGACATTCCACGTTTAGGATTGCTGAAAGTGACTGTGAAATCACAGTCTTTCAATCATCCTCCAGTTGCTGCAGACACAGCCCCTAAATTCTATACACATTTTTTCAACAACAGAAATAACATGTTATTCCATGGTTTATCAAACACCTTGGGATAAACCTTAGGGTTTCACACAATGTTATTTTATCACTCCTAATCTTTTCATAATTAGCAGTTATTTAGCAAAAGCAGTTTTTAGAGACCATCAATCCACTGCTGTGAAATCCAAAACCTAATGGGGCCTCCTAATTTCAGAGTCTGTTAGCTTTTTTTCAGAAAAGGGGTGCAAAAGTGGAATTGGAATCTATTTTTCCTTTTCAATTTTTACACAGAGCTGGCAACAGTTAACAGGATGTAAAATGTTCTACCTTCCTCACTGCAGTGAGCAATTGCCTCAAATAAAAAACAAGTTGTCACTGTGTTCAAATAAGTGTTTTTTCTGTTTTTCAGCAAGTGAAGAACATAAGGCTGGCAGCATGAGTAAATGAAAGAGTCAGTTTTCCCTGGGACTTGCCTCCTTTCAGTTCCTGTCAGCCAAAACCCAGTTATTTGCAGAGGAAGGAAAAAAGCACAAGTATAAACAAGCCCCGAGGTAAACAGGGCTTTGGCAGAAATAAGGAGAACTTTCCAAAGCCATTAAGGAAGCCTTAAGGAAGTGTGTTCATGCTGAATTAATTATGTTTTTATTGCTTATGAAAAGATTGTGGATAGGCACATTGTCTTCGCTGTAAGAAAGAAGTTGTTAATTTGCATTCATCTAGCTAAATAACACAGCTGAAAGGAGGGAATGCAGGAATCTGTCACTGTCATCCTTGTACAGCATTCCTTATTTTTGGTATATCCTAGCTAAAAAGTGATAGCATTCTGAGACATGAGAGCAGGCAGAGGAAGCCAACCACATCCTGGGCTCACCCAGAGCCCCGTGGGCAGCAGGGCAGGGAGGGGATTCTGCCCCTCTGCCCCCTCTGCTGAGACCCCACCTGCAGGGCTGCATCCAGCTCTGGGCTCCCAGCACAGCAAGGACAGGGACCTGCTGGAGCCAGGCCAGAGGAGGCACCAAGGTGATCAGAGGGATGGAGCAGCTCTGCTGGGAGGGGAGGCTGAGAAAACTGGGATTGTTCACCTGGAAAAGAGAAGTTTAAGGCTTTTCCTCACTTTGCAAGGCATTGTCATTGAATACAAGTCTTACTTGATCATTCCTAAGGGATGCAGAAATATCATCCTCCCTGTTGTAAAAATAAGATCAGAGATATTTACAGATGAAAGATGACCCTTGAAATTATATCAGTTCATAGAGGGTTTATATTTTAGAGAAACTGAATCTAACACAGAGTCAAAAAGATATTGGAACTGGTTTTTGACAATACATGAAAAATAACTTAGAAATTTCATAAAATCATGTGAAAGAATGAAAGCTCACTTATCTCACGAGTACTTAAAATGCATGATAGAGCATATGATTTCCAGAAGAGAGTGTGCAAAATGTCATTAAATTATTTGTACTTGAATGTTTTATTATTTTTAAAATCCCTTCAATTTTTTATGTGCTTTTCAGCGCCCCTCTGAACATTTTACTTTTGCTGTCTTCAAGTGCTCAGGTCTCTGCAACTTTACTTAATATCCCATTTGTGTTTGGACTAAGGATAAAGAAAAACAGACTATTAATTTGGGTTTTTTTTCTGCTTGGCATGATCTGCACAGACCAGAGTTGTTCTGGGGTTTTAGAAGCTATATCACGATGCAAAGTCTCATTTGTGCCCTGATATCTTCCTCCAATCTGATTTAATTGTATTTCTTTTAGGATTTTATGCCTTTCTGTGTTTTCTGTCTCTATTCCCACGTTGGTTTTATGCACTTTTTTACACTGCTTGCAGATTACTCAGGACAGAGTCCAACAATTTTAGTTGTTTGAAAGCATTAGTAACTTTAAAGTTATTTTAACCACCAGATTCCTGTAACAAACAAACAAAAAAGGCAAAAGAAAACTCCACTTCTTCCATACTTCCTGGGTTCTTTTTTTCATTTCTGCATGATATCATTTACTATCATCTCTTTTTTTTGGCAGAATAGCACTTTCCCTCCTTGCAGGCAAGGATTAGTATATGTTTTCTTCATCCTATAGCGTCTCCCATCTCTCCTTAGTGCTTAACAGCTGCTCATTTGCCCAAGGACTTTTCTCACATATTAAGGCTCTTTTCACCATGAGTGTCCTGTAGGTGTGATATGTGCTTTCTGCCCAAAAGGGTCCTGAATCCTCAGGAATCTGCATAATTGTTTGGAAAGGGATTGCTGGCTGGCACCCTTGCCAGGCTAGTTCATTGCCTGAACACATCAAGATAAACTTCCTGCATTTGCCTATTAGTGGCATGTCTCTTTTTTAGAGTCAGAAAAAGCTGCATGTGCTATCTCAACTTGCAGAAGCAGAACTAACATTCTGCCCAAAAGGGAATGAAATGATCTCCTGGGAGGAAGAGAAAGGTGGAGCATAAACAGGCAGATAATCTCAGGAGCTTCTGGGAGATGGTGAGTTTAAAAAGCAGTGCTGCAGCCAGAGTCAGGGGTAAATTCTGTCATAAACATTCTGAGGGGGAACTCATAGTGTCAGGGGCACCAACTAGCATCCATCTGGGGCAAAGGAGGGCAACACCCAAAGGGAAAATCTGACATCAGCAGTGGAGAACTCTTTCATGGCTGCTGATGAAAGTCCTCAGTCAGAGGAAATCCTCCAAGGGAGGGTTTTTAGCTCACACTTTACAAAGCAGTGATGAACATGTCTGAGTTCATTGCTGTGCTACAGCCTAATAAAGCCAGAGCCTCTGCCTCTTGTGTTTCTTTCTGCTCAGCAGCACCAACAAATATTGCCTTATTAAAAGGTTTATTAAAAAGTAATATAAAAATCTACTCCTACTTCCATAAACTATTTCAATTGATAAATAAATAGGTACAAGGAGCTACGAGCTCTGATGTCTTTTCTGACAGAAAGGAACAAAAAAAAAAAAAAGAACAAATACAATGGTGTGTTTCTTTATTGAATTTTCTAAAACAAGTATATGCTCCACCACCTGCTTTCCTAAACTTTTCAGGTTTTCTAAATGCAATTCTTCAAAGGCAAACCCTTTGAAAATCCTTATTTTTAGAATCTTGGGAAATTGTAATAGTGTTTCTATATGGCAAGTTCTACAGTATGTATAGGTCACATTAATATTTCCTAATTATTACAAGTAAGACTTTGTTACTGCAATTTTCTTTAAAATCAGTATTATCTATAAACATGTATTCCCCCCTACTGTAAGACAACGTTCCCATAATTCTTACTCTTTTTAATCCTCTGTTTTTTCTTGGTCACTTAAAGAATATAAGATAGTGTAAAGTGTAGTATAAAACCACTTCAGAGAAATTTAAAAAAACAAACAAACAAAAACAAACAAACAAAAAACTGAAACCCAAAGTAGCTATATTCTGAGCACTTTTATGACTATGTAATAATGTTGTAGGCTTATTATATGATGTGACTTGCAAAAGGCTCTGCAAAATCATCCTAGCCCTGGCCAAACAGATTTAAACTGAGAATTGAAATCTGCAAATGTCAACTTATTTCTGAATAAATTAATCTAATTTTAAAAATAGAATCAAATTTCAAACTACACAGCTGATGACACCATATCTGAAAGTGTTATACTAAGTGGCTCAAGACCAGAGAAAAATATCATCCTATATAATCAACTCTAGTTTATTGTTCTAATTAACAGGAGCTCCACATCTCTTTAAACATATTTAAGAGAATGAGAATTGAGAATACATTAATTGTATCGAAGCAGATAGAAAAACCTATTTTTCTCATGAGCTGATACAGGGTGATGAACAAAAGAATGTACTGCCAAAAAATATATTTTTAACTCTGTTACCAGTCTTCCAGAACTCAAAGTTTAAAACTGTGCAGATTGATAAACATATAGGCAGGTTTCTTCCTTAGGTGGCTTGTCTTAGAATACCACAGAAAATTCTACAGCATCTGAAGAAATTAACACAGTCCCTTCTTTCCTCTCCCCAGTTTTGCTGCCAACATGTGAGGAATTGAGACCATTTCCAACATTTTCCACAGTGATTTTTTTAAAAGCAAAAATGACACACTTTTCATTAGCAAACCCACCCTGTGCTAGCCTATGAAATAGCATGGAAGCTACACCCACCACAGCCCTGACTTTGTGGGCTTTGATGGATTGAGGGGAAAGAATGAGGATGAGCTGAAGGATTGTGCAAGACTGAAGGAGACCACAGCTTCTCCCTTCAGGAGAGTGCCAAGGTGAGAGCCCAGCCTGGGTTCTGCATCACTACCCAAACCCAGAGTCATAAGATTAAAAGACTAAACAAGACTAAACTGCCTGATTTGGTCTCAGGTGAAGCTGAGCTGCAGTCTGGACTCTCTGGGTGAACCAGAGAGAGCACCCTGGAATAAAGTTCTCAACCTTCAGTAGCTACTGAACGTCAGCTCACAAGGCAGAGCAGCCTCCTAGCATGGAAACAGGATCCTCTTGGGATGAAAACCAGAGGAGAGATGAACTTCAGAAGCTTGCTAAGTGCACTCATGCCACAGAGGTCTCCTGAAGTCAAAACTGCAAAGCTCAGCACCTTGAGAAAACTGTTCCTAGAGGTCTGAGTACTAGCAAATATATACATACTCTTTTGTCCAAAGCTTGATATTTACTGTTACAAATGGGAAAGTTCATAAAAATCAATGTTTACAAGAGGCTGGGCTCTATTTGGAACATGAAAATTCTTTGGTATCACAGAAATATATGACCTTTTATTCCTATAATAAAGAAAATAAATTTAAGAAATAGTTGTTCCTCTCTGTGTTTTTCCTCTTCTACAGGCAGAAACAATAAAATGTAATAAAGAACTATTATTGGTCTGCTGCTTCAAATCCTAGAAAACCTCGTTATCTGAAATATAACACTCTTAACATATGTTGAAAGGTATAATTGAGAATGAAATGTAAAGCTTGGAGATCATGTTTTACAGCTGCTGTTTTAAACTGCTTCATTTGCCCCTAAAACCATCACAACTCAAGGCAACACAGAATTGACCTGCTATAAACTTTTTTCTGTTGTTGTCCCTATACTCTAGAGAAAGAAAGATGTTTTGCTTAAGTCAACTGAAGAACTGGACTAAATTATTTTAACTATGTTAGTGTTTGGAAAAAGACACAAATTTCACATCATTGTCTTCTTTTATTTCTACATAAAACTTAAATTATAAGTGAAGATTAAAGGAATTACATTTATTTAGCTTAAAGAGGTGACACCTAGGGAGAAACATGAAAACTCTACATAAATAGCTAAAGGGCATAAATAGGAGAGAAAGGAAGAGCAAGTCACACTGAATATTAGTCATAAAACAAGGAGTAATGGGCTGAGTTAGAAGGATAAATTTACCTTGGTTATTACAAGAACTCACTGAGGGAAAGGACAATTGGAACAAGACTTCTCTTGTGAAATAGTTATTGCACAATCTTTGGAGACATTAGAGGCAGATTAAAAAGCTATCTGTTAAAACATTTTGAGTTTTCAGAGACTGAATTAGATGAACAAGAACATTCTTTTGTAGACTGACCTTGTCTTGATGCCAGATGCCAACCAAGTCACTCTATTACTCCCCCTATTCAACAGGGCAGGAGGAGGAAATAAAATAAAAACTCATAGACTCATCTATTACCAGTACAACAAAAGTAGACTCGATCTGTGGAAATTAATTTAATTTATTGTTAATTAATAGAATAGTAAAATGATGAAGGATAGGAACAAATCTAAAACCACCCCTACCACTCTCTTTTTCCCAGGCTCAGCTTTGCCCTCCACTCTTCTAATTTCTCCTTCTGAGTGGCACAGGAGGACAGAGGTTGGTGTCAGTTCAAAAGTCTTTGTCTCTGCTGCTCCTTCCTTTTTGTACTCTTCCCCTGCTGCAGGGGAATGAGGTCCCAGCCACAGGGAAGGGTCCTTCCTGATCTTCTCCAGAACCTTTCCAAGAGGCTGCAGTTCTTCAATAACTGCTTTGACATGGATTCTCTCCACAGCTTACAGTCCTTCAGGAATGGTCTCCTAAAGCATGGATCCTCCAAGGATCTTTCCTACCAGAAATCCTGCTCTGCTCCATGAGAGATTAAGATGCACGGCTGCAGCTGTCTTCAGAATGTGCTACAGTGTGGAATCCTCCGTGGACTGCAGGGGTACAAGCTGATCTTCTCCATGACCTCCTAGAGAATCTCTGCTCCAGTGCCTGGAGCACTTTCTCCTCTTCCTCCTTCACTGATGTGAATGTTTGCAGAGTTGTTTCTCTCATATATTTTCACTACCCTCTTTCAACTTCTATTGTGCATTATTTGGGTTTTTCCCTGTTCTCAGGTATGTTATCATAGAGACATTACCAAAACCACAGGTTGGCTCAGCTGTGTCCAGCAGTGAGTCCCTCTTGGAGCCACTAAAACTGGATTTGTTGGATATGGGGGGCAGCTTCTGGTGTCTTCTCACAGAAATCACCCCTGCAGCCACTCTGCAGTGGTGGATTCAAAGATGAAAATCTTGCCATCTAAACCCAAAGCAATACACTCAGTAAGGGGAGGAAAAAAAGTGCATGCTTAAAAATATCCCAAACTATTGGAGCACCAACCCCCCCTGCAGAAATCGAGCTGTTCTAATTAAGGGGAAGTAAAAATGCCACACAAAATGTAATAAATGCTCTGGCACTTAATTTAATTTGTAATCTGCTCTAGCTATGACTAAAACTGACTATTGACTGACTTCTGAGATACTTGCATCCAATTCTTCTGCACTAAGCAAATTTTCTACTAAAGAAAAAAGAATACAGAAAATCCACAGGTTCTGAATTCTCCCTGCTTGTCCCTCATGTTTGTGGGAGATAAAAAGTTGAATAAGAAGCATTAAGACAGTTCTGTATTCAGTAGACAGAGTGAAGATTTGCCCATATATTATTTCAACACTTTTAGATTTTCTCTGGTGTATCAGCAAGACTAATTCCTGGACTTTTCTGGTACTAGGGATGAATATGGCTCTTCAGATACCAGCAAGCTTGAACTGTTTCTCAACAAATAATACAGAAATAAGAGAAATTTCCTAGAAGCAAACACATAAATTAACAAAACTTCTAAGAGTATACACATAATAAGAGCATCGACCATTTTCTTAAGATGACAGTTTTGGTTTCTGAAAGGAAAATGAAGCTTTAGACAAGGAGGGAATAAAGTAAGGATAGGATATCTGATATTAAAATTTGATTGACACCCTCTCAGTCAAGTTGGTGTAGAATCCCTTGACTGATACATTAAACACGTGTCTGGACATAAGATGTGAAGGTGCCAGGTGCCAAAATTTAAAAAAGTCTGGTTTGTGTTTGGCTTTGTTGAGTTTACAGATGCTAAAAATTCAACTTCATAGTTGCAATGGATTAGTAAATTTTATTCTGCAATTCACAATCAGCCCCACCTGCTCAGGGAAGTACAGATTACCTTGAAAAGCTGTGATTGTCCTGTGTTCCCTGAGCCAGACTGACCATGATGACACATGTCCCTGAGATGCAAAATGGCCCATAAGAAAGGAACAAGACAAAATTCCAATGTTTTTAATTTCATCATTGGAGTGGGAGATGTGACAGGTTTACATGTGCTTCAGCTACTTTGGCAGCTTTAGTGAAGTAGCATGGGCTAGGAAAGGCCTCAGGACCCAGCTTTACAATTTTTTTTGGAATTAAGGTGATGCCACTTCACCACAAGTTCTTGTATTTGTACATTACAGCTTGTATCAGGTTTACATGACAAGAAAAAGGAAGGGTTGGGAAAGGTGTTTTAGCTTTTATAATTTCTCATCATTTAAATCTGTTTTAGTAGACAATAAACTAAAATAACTTTCCCTGAGTTTAGTCTAGTTTGCCCATTGTGACAATCAATGAGTGATGTCCCTGTCTTTCTCTCATCTCATGTGATTTTCCATCTTATTTTCTCCACTCATGCACTGGGTGAGAGGGGTGTGAGTGCCTGGCTGGTCACCTGGGAGGTAGACAAGGTAAATCACCTTTAAACAAATGAAAAGTGTAATTAACTAATGATACAGTATAAAATAGGGCTAAAATAGATTTGCTCAGATGAATTAATTAATTTTTGTTGCTGCCACCAGTAGCTATAGCAAAATTTGAATCCTCCATGCTTCATATTCTGGTTTTGAGGAGTTTTCATTCTCCTGTGCTGCCTTTCCATGCAGTGGTTTCGTTGTAATGTTGATGTTCTCTCCACCTTATCCTCAGATCACAGGGTGCATCTAAAGATGTTGTTCAGTTTACTCAACAAAAGCAAGATGATTACAAGCAATTTTTTTCCTCAATTACTGTTTTACTTATGAACCAAAGCTCCAACTTCTGTAATTCAGTAAGATTAACACCCCATCATTAACAATGACTACTGGGATCTCCTCTAGGCAATAAATTATGTAAAACTTGTTAACAGATCACGTATTTTTTGTTATAATTGCTCTGCTATTTGGCATTTTGGTGTGAGGATCAGAAACCTTATGGAATATGCTACTTTCCTGCTCTTTGTTCTGTTTTACATAACATTTGTAAGTAGATAAAAATAGCTGTGTAAATAAAAGTATTGGATTGATTAAACAGAAAGTTTCTTTTTTAAAAATTGATTTTTAAATTATTAATAAGTTGTGCAGATGTCCTAGTTCCAAAACAGGCCTTAAACAAATTTCCTAATGATAAAATAAAAATAAAAAAAATTGTAACATGCTCACTACACAACAAGTTTACATATTTTAATTGATACACTAAACCCCAACGAAGGTCCAAAGAAGCAGAAATAATGCTAAAAGTTTACTACTTTTTCAGTTTAGCTTGAACTCTTGTCCTTGAATATTGCATTGATATTGTATTTATAATAAACTCAGTTTTTCAGAACCATTTTATATAGAGAAGTGCAGCATTTATTTTATCCACTGTAATTCACAGTTTTCTTATTTTTCAGGTGACTTGACTGGATAGACCCTCTTCAAGGAAAAGGAAGATCATTCTTGCCCTGGGATATAACAGAGACTGGCTAGACAAAATGTTTCAAATAGTGTAGAGAGCTGTGGGGCTGAAGTTAAGAGCAGACTGCAGGCTGTCAGACTGGATGGGTGGAGAAGGAGCTTCCTGTGAGCAGAGAGGACAATTAGTCAGGGACTGCTGCAATTCAAACTCTCTCATTTGGATAAAACTAAGTTTGGAAAGTAAAGTTCTGACTCTTAGGGTGTGAAATAAGAGGTTTGCACATCTCTTCCAGAAGCAGTTTCCTGTACTTAAGGGGTTTGGTTTATTTTTTCTATTAATCATGACTTTCCTGAGGGGAAAATCCCTCTGGTTGTCAGCAAGGAACATTGATCCACCCTGAGGCTGTTTCAAAAGGAAATGGAAAAAAAAAACCTACGTATTTTGAAATCATTTATACTCCTAAAATTTGTAAAAATTAATTGAAAATTTCAGCACAGCAGCATAGAGAGTGCTGATACTAACTTATGCTTTTGGAGTCTCCCTGGGACATTGCATGACCTCATTCTTTTCACAAAAGAGACAGTGGATTGCTTACACTGCTTTGCTCACAGCTTCCTTGTGTGTGTTGTTCCAGAGTGGCTGATGGGACATAATCAACAGAGGTGAATTTATCCTGGTCAGAGATGCTTAGTGTTTGGGGAGGAAAAACTCAAGCAGTTTATTGAGTCTTTGAAGCCAGGGAAGGAGATGGTGAGTCACTTTGCAGGAGTGAAAGCCATCCAAGCAGCACTAGAGCTTTCTGGCACAGAGGTCAGAGTGTTGGAAATGAGGGCACTCCCAGCTGTGTGCCTGGGCTCACAGCTGGGCTGTGGGGGCCTGCTTGTGTTCTGCACTCTGAGCAGGAGTGGTGGGTCCTAGGCTAGAAACCCTGCAATGGGAACTGCAGCCTCCCTGCTCTGCACACCTTGCTTGGCCATTAATTTTGAAATTCTTTGTCACTGAATGGGGCAGTTCTGTTCCTGAGACTCTCTGAATTCCCCTGTGATGGGGAAAAGCTCCAGGTAATGTAGCATTTTTCCAGTACTTTGCTAGTAATGGCATTTTGTCAATCCTTTTCCTAAAAATGTCTAGTGTTCCATATAAGCCTCTGCAGCCTTCAATAACCTCAGTGACATATGGCAGCACCCCACCATCACATTTTTTACAAGTATTCTCAGAAGCCAAGTATTTGCTTACACACTCCATCTGCTCTGTATGATTTTCTCTGGTGCTCCTTTACTCTTCGGCTGATTCCATTAGTATTCTCTGATATAATCATCAATTTTGGCACAAAGGGTTTTAATTCTTTCATTATATTTATTTCTTTGGTTTGGTTTGGTTTTTTCCTTATCTGCTCATTGTTATCAATCCCTTTGACCCTGCTTCACAGTTTAGTATCTGGAGTACATTATGAATTCTGATGGAAGGTCAAGGAGAAGTTTGTTTTCTTTTGTTTTGTCTCTTTTTAGTGAAGATATGTTTACAGGCTTTTATTTGAAGCTGGATATAGGCTGAGAACTAATCTCAATTTCTGAAAATGAAATAAGTTTGTATATGTGGAGGCAAAAATATAGTCTATAGCAGGCTGATTTCTGGTGTGTACTCTTGTTATGGAAGTTATAGTTCCACATCAGCAAGCTTTTTGTACTAGAATTTTGTTAAAAAAATCCAACTTTACATTAGTTCATATAGTCTCACATTGGATCCATACTAGAACTTTGGAAAAAAATTAAATGTTGTATTCTATGGGATGGCTGACTGCAGACTGCTTGATAGGAGAGAAAATCTACTTTTAAATGATACATAAAGCTAAGGTAATTTTTCACACTTAATTTGTGAGTAAACTTTGAATAAATGCATGAATCACCTCAGCTGCCTGTTTGTAGACTTATAAGAATCATTCCTTGTTGTCTGCTTGAGATAAAGCCCATATGGATTCTTTTAATATATTAGCTTGACCTTTAATCATATAATTTTCAAAGCATTTTTGCATAATTGTCCCATCTGGGCTTATAAATTGGATGGTTGGTGTTTTGCTTTGTTACCAGGCATCTGATAACTGACCAATTCACAGCTTAACTTGTAATAGTGAAGCCTCTCAAGTTAAGAGGTCATGATTTCTTTCTTTTTCTTCTTTTACTAATATTGATGATGTTTTGCCTTTGAAATATGAGACAGACTAAACTGTAACAGTATAACCTTTTTATTCCCATTTTTTCCATTAGCACTGTTGTTTTTGTAAGTAATACACTTCATTTTCTGGATGTGCAATGAATTACTTTTTTAGATTTGCCTGGAGGCATTTTTTTGTGACAAAATTCACAAAATCAATGTGTTTGAAATAAATAGGTGCTATTGGTATACATTTCTTAAAAAGTTATAGCTCTATACACTTCAGGTTGAGGGGTGACAGGACCCTAAGTTGAGCCTGCCTGTTAAATGTGGATCAATATACATTTTTCCCTTAAAGACAACACCCTCCCAAACACTTTTAATCTGGAAATCTATCTAAGCAGAAGCTAAAGGAATGGACTTAATGAAATAAAATTGCTATTCAGAATGGATAAAGACAAAAGAATATTAAACCAATCTTCACAACAGTCCTGTCCTGGTTTCAGCTGGGATAGTATTTTTTTCTTCCTAGGGTCTGTAGCAGTGCAGTGGTTTGATTTAAGATTAGGGTGATTCTTAAAACGCCTCAATGCTCTTGTTGCTGAGGAACAGTGTCTACCCCAAGTCAAAGACATTTTTTTTTTGTTTTATACCCTCCCGCCCGTGGGTGGGCAGGGGGTGCACAAGGAGCTGTGAGGGGACACAGCAGGGAGAGCAGATCCCAAGTGGCCAAAGGGCTATTCCAGACACCATGGCATCATGGTGAATGACAGAAGAGCAGAAAGCTGGCTGGGGGTGGTCACTCCCTGCTCAGAGACAGGCTGGGCATTGGCCAGCAGGTGGTGATTAGCTCCATTGTGCATCAATGTATATTGATTTGTATATTGATTTGTATATTCTTTCATCATTAATATTATTTTCCTTTTCTTACTGCCTTCACTGCAACCCATGAGATTGGCTTTTCCTGTTCTCTGCTCCATCCCACTGGGGAGAGTGTGCAAATGGCTGTGTGGTGTTTAAACATGACAGCCCTTTTTGGCACCCAACATGCAGCACAAAGGGCAGAGATAATGACAGATCTAACCAGACCATGTTAGAACAAACTTGTTATAAGCATTCATAGTATTAGTTTCATAGTCTGTGGTCATGATGTTGATTTATTTGCTCTCAGAGTTGTGCTTGTTCTCAGAATCATGTTATGTAAGACCTTACTTTTTCTCACCTCCAGGGGCTAGATTAGGGTTATCATTTTGCTGTACTGTGTGTGTAACACTGGTTATGGGTGTGATAAAATGACTAGCCATTAAACTAATCTGGTGTTTGTACTCAGCATTGATGCCATCCCTCTGCTTCAGGAACCAATTTGTAGGTGAGACAAGGAAAGACCTTTTGCTCCTTCTTCTTCTTCCCCTTCTCCGTCAAGCTAGTTAAAATATATTCTCTCTTGAGAATATGAGAATATGAGAATTTTGAATATCCTTGGGATGTTTCTATTGCAATGTCTCCTGAGCATGTATCAGGTCTTGCATAAGGTTAAGAAATAACACCCAGAGATCTGCCCCAAGGCTGGATAATTCTAAGTGTCAGGGTGTGTGGTACAATATGAACAAGTACTTACAACAGTGAGTACCTCCAGTGTTTTGAAATGACACCCTTGAACAAATGCAGAATCTGGAAAAAACAACAATTTTTAAAAAATATGCTGTCACCCTCTCAATTCCACATAAATTTCTGCAAAAGGCTGAGACTTGGTCCAGGCCTACTCAGCCTGTGGTTTTACCTGTGTGACCACAGAGAGAAGATGAGGAAGCAGGGTGGAAAGCCTAACTCAATCCTAGAGTCACCTGTATGTGAGTTGCAAAAAAAAAAAAATCACAAAAGGGGGCTCTCCCAGGAAAATTGCTGCTTCAGATGCCTGTGGACAGTTCTCTGTGGACAGTTTTCCAGGGAAGAAGAGCTGATTTTACTTCTGATTTTAATAAAGGGACTTCTTATTTGTATTTATAGGAAATGAGTAACAAATGTTATGACCAGGACTAGAGGGGTCCTGCTTCAGTCAGCAGAGAAAGGGGGCAGCTGTGTTTGCTGGACTGTGTGGATCCAATGGCCTGGCACATCAGACCCACAGGAGCACAAGGCTCTTGTCAACTCTAAGGAGATCAAGATGTGCAGGGGCAGAACCCAACTGTATTTCTGGAATGGCAGGAACAGATGCTGGAGATTAAAATCAGCCAGAGCATGAATGAATGGCTACAGCACCCTATAGTGTGTGACCCAGAGACTGTGTATGCTTGCAGAGACTACCTCAGGAGGGGGTGCTTCAAGGACCCAAAAGGGCAAATACCTGCAACTGACTGTCCCAGGGGTGGAAACTGCCCTGTCACCTCCCATGGACTGATCCAGACTGCAGTGGCACAGATGAACGTCAAGCACACCTGATTTACATCGCTGTATGGGGCAACACAGCAGATGTTTTTGAAAAAGGGGAAGAAATAGTCCAAATTCTTCTGGAAGCTGATTTTACCATGGAACAGAAAAAAGCTGGGAGGAAGCAGAGCCATACAGTCCAAAGGGTTATGCCCACACCAGATGGCATCATGCCAAGCAATAAATCTGGAGGAGCTGGCAGGGGGTGGCAGCTCCCTGCATGGGGAAGGGCTGGGCATCGATCCCCCAGTGGGGAGCAATTGCATTGTGCACCACTTGGTCTGGATATTCCTTTGCCATTATTATTATTTTCCCTTCCTTTTCTGTCCTAGTTACCTTATTTTTCTGATTCTCTCCCACTCACACTGTGGGAAGTGAGCACTGGATCCTCAGCTGCCTGTAGGGTCAAACCACAAGAGCACAGTTTCTTTTCCCCCAGCTTTCTGCTGTTAGAAACACAAGATTTTCTGGGCTGGAACTTTTATATATAGTGAATGTTTTTTTCTGCCTAAAGCCTAGCTGTGTATGTGCTCTCCCTTGCCAGGTTGCTGTTCTGTCTCTTCTCTTTCACTGTATAGAGAGACTGGTGCTTTACACTTTTTAAAAAATAATTCTTTTTTTCCCCACACTTTTTGATTATACCTGCTAGCTACCTGCAGGAGTTTTTTTTTCTGTGAATTTCATAAACATAACACTTTATATTTTTTTGATCTAAAATCACAATTTAATAGTACAATCCCATTAAAAATTGAAAAAGCCCCTGAAAAAAAGGATGAATTTCCCACAACTAGCTCAATGACCAGGAAAAAAAATAAAGATCCTATGATTTGGAATCATTCTAGATTTGCGGTAAAGGAAAAAATCAAGGAGGATATATATATAAGGATATATAAGGATACTTCTACTTATATAAGGATACTTCTACTGGTATTTGAATTCCAGCATAACTATTTTTTAATAAAAAATGAGCAATGAATTTTAATTTATTTGATCAAATAAATGAGATTTATTTTTATATTAATTGTGTCTGACACACCTTTGTCTTCTCCATGCACAATCTACAGAAGACTAAGAACTGTTTCTCTCATTGCTTGCACATAGTACTTCCTGAGGTTTTGGAAAAATTCATTAGCATGTCATACTGTGCTGTTTAAGAATTTAATGGATTGTGTAACAGTACCTCTTCATGGATCAAGTTAAGGCCATTCAGTGGTTGAAGAACTTAATTTTTAAACGTTTTTTGGGGGTGTGGTGTTTAACATAAATCGCATTTGGAAATTTATTTTGATGCACTTTGTTGTTTGTTTATGAGCAACAATTTTATTTAGCCCCATGCTGTGCTTTGAGGATATTTCTGGTTTAGGAATACTTACCATAGAGCACAAGCCAGTAGTGCACATGGTTCTTCCATCCCTTTTAACTGGGCAATAATTTGATGGTGCTGTATGCATTTATGCATTCCCACCTTTCCTTCCCCTTAGCAACATCAGGACACTGTGCTCTGTGAATTCTGACTCACAAAGCACTGGCTTTTCTGACCTGTAATTGGCAGTATCATATCTGCAAAGGATTTAGATTAAGTTGCTTTCTGTCTAGCCATGCTTGGAACTTTTTCCTGGCTATTCACAAAGGGATACACCATGCAGCTCAGAGATTACAGTGCTGCTTTAGATATAATATGATTTATTAACTGGCCTATTATCTAGCTTAACACATTTAGGAAAGGAAGCAAATAGAATTATTGGATTTATTAACACTTAAAATTCCTTTGCTTGAATACCTTTACTGCACAAGATGGTTGTCTCACAGTTCTGTACAGGTCCTACCCAACACCAACATTTTAATGGTTCTCTCACGTCCTGTTGGCTTTTCCCCTTCCTCACATTGCCTACCAAATAGCCCAGGATGTGCTGCAAAGGGTGCCTTTGTTTATTTAAAACATTCAGTGGCTTTTATTCCAGAAATTGTTACTACGCTAACCTATGTCTCCTGCTTCACTTCTACCCCTTTTGAGAGGTGATGCTGCCTTACATCTTACTGCAGGGCTGCATCCAGCTCTGGGCTCCCAGCACAGCAAGGACAGGGACCTGCTGGAGCCAGGCCAGAGGAGGCACCAAGGTGAGCAGAGGGATGGAGCAGCTCTGCTGGGAGGGAAGGCTGAGAGAACTGGGATTGTTCAGCCTGGAACAGAGCAGGCTTTGGGGTGACCTAATTGTGGCCTTCCAGTGCCTGAAGGGAGCTCACAGAGACTATTTACAAGGGGCTGGAGTGACAGGACAAGGGGGAATGGTTTCAAAATGAAAGGGAGTAGGTTTATACCAGATATTAGGAAGAAATTTTTCACTGTGAGGGTGGTGAGGCACTGGCACAGGTTGCCTGGGGAACCTGTGGGTGCCCCATCCCTGGGAGTGTTCAAGGCCAGGTTGGCTGGGGCTCTGAGTGACCTGGTCTAGTGGGAGGTGTGCCTGCCCATGGTAGGGGGTTGGAACAGAGTGATCTCTAAGGCCCCTTCATATCCAGGATCCAGGAATTCTATGGTTTTGTGCTATGGGACAGAATATTTGAATGTATCCCATGTGGATTGTAGTCTGTGTGAAATATAATAGATCTTCCTATTATCTTAAAAATAATTATATTTGCATAGATATGTATTTAATAATTGCTGTATGTACTTAATATTTTCTTGTGATTGTCCTCTTAGGAGGCTAAAAAAAGTAATTTAAAACAGTACCAACAAATATACTGTGACTTGAAAAAAGGCACTTCTTAATAGCCTTACTGAAGTAGGGGCCATTGTTTGAGAAAAGCATTACTCTTATTACTCTCCTGTATAATTTTAACCAGAAAACGTGGCATAGAGCTAACAGGCTGGTAATGGTAAATTTATTCCTAAAACTTTTCCAGAGTACTTTATGAACCCTTCTCTGTAATGTCCTCAAACCTTTAAAAAGATATATTGTTTATTGGAAGTTCAGGATTACTAAGTCTTCAAGATGGGTGAGTAATTACTGAAAATTTATAACAGCCAACATATTGCTGTGTAGACACTGGCATTACTTTTCCTTTAAAATTAACAACTCACATGCAGTAGCTTCGATTCCTCAGTTAGTAAGACATCAGTTTCAAAATACAAACCTGGTTTTTAGCCATTCAATCATTTTTACGGGTGAGTTTCAGGCCCGGTGCTGCAGAACCACGTGGTGGAGCTGTTGAATAAATTTGGGTTCTCGCAGCATCATCCTGGGTGAGCTCTGTGTTAGAGCTGCTGCCGCTCCTGTTATCTGTGTGTGTGAACCTGCCTGCTCACATCTGCTGGGGAAAACGAGGGCCCGAATGCAGAGACAGATGTTGACAGTTCCTTCAGACACAGGTTCAGAGGCAGAGAAACCCAAAATGAAATAAATGCACTCCAGGCCAATCTATCAGTCCAGAATGCACCTTCCTATCAAATGTACAAAGGATGATGTTGCAATTGATAACTTTAATTGTCTTTTTTTTCCCCTTAGAAATAATTTTTATAGCAAGTAGCACTGCATCTTTCTTCAACATACATTTATTTAGTTTTGAATGGAGAAAACACCCTTGACACAGATGTGTGTTCATCCTCTAACATGATAAGCATGCAATGTAGTTCAGTAAGAGAAACTCTTTCAGTTCATTTCAGATGGCCCAAATATTTTCTCTATTAATATTGCACTATTATTTTCCTACTCAGATTCTACATAAGTCTGGGTTATGCTTAAATCTCTTTTGGGGAGGCTGCAAAGAAACCTCAAGCACCCACAAGACATTCACAATTTCCTGAATAATGATTGAATCTTTGAGGCTCTGAGACTGCATGTGCTTTAGGAGAGATGAGTGAATAATAGCAATGCAGCCATCTGGCTGATGGTGGAAGCTTCAAGAGTCCCTGTGTGTGCACGATTTGTGTCTGTTCTTTGGAGTAATAAAAGGCAATATCAGAATCAGTTTGCGTAGTCTGTCTCTTTTCAGTGTATTGGTTTGATGTATATTTGTGAACTAGAACATGGAAGAATTCTCATAAAACAGTCAAAGGAGGCAAAGCTAGAAATTTATGTGTAAACACAGCATGGTGTGAAATTACCAATGGACTGCTCTGCCTGCAGCCAAAAATCTTTGTCTTGGATCAGTAAGAGCTAGAATGCTCATGTCCATTTATCTACTGCCAAATCAAATGTCTCTCTGTGCTGCTGACAAAGGTCTTTCTTTCTTAATTTTAAAATTATGAAAACATATTTTTAATGCAAATATATTAAACTACTAATATTTCTAGGCATTCTACCTGCTGTGTAACTGTTCCCTGTGTTTCTTTTTACATACATCAGACTTCAGATTTTCCCTAAAATTACATATTTGAAGCATTAGCTGTACTTATGTTCCATGGTTCAGACAATACAATTAATACCAGATGATGTCAAAATTTGGCGTGGTAAGTAAGTTTATACCAGATGATGTGCACATAAAAACCCACAATTACTGATCCTTTAAATTTTATGCTCACTGTTAGAGAAGAGCTAAAGTCTTGCAGCTGATGTTTTTTGTATACTCGGCCCATGTTCTAATGCCAAATCAATGTGACTCTGTTTGTCTCCCTGGTGTTGTTTTAGGTGCCTGCAAACATAACCTGAGCTGACTTGAACTATTATCATCACAGAACAATGGGCAGCTAATTTATTAACAGTTCAAGACACAATACCCAAACAAAAATAATTTCTAGGAACTACAACACCATTGCAGTCTTTTACATGTCATTTAATACCCATAAAGAGGGCTAAATAATTTTTATATAAATAGGTTTGCTGTTTTGAGAGGATTAAAACCTTTTAAAGACACATACAGGTAAAAAACACAAATACATTTCAATATTGTATGAACTTTGATATAAGTTAGTTTAAAGGTGATATAAAAACTGATTTATGCTTCAAACCAGCTTATAACCTAAACCCAGAGCAGTTCATAGACCTGCAAATATGGTTTTGCCACTGCCAGGGGCTGTGGTGAGTGCCAGTGGGGAAGGGACTGACAGCCCCAGGCAGTCCTAGCTGGACAAACAACCCCCAGGAATTTTGGGATTATCAGCTCTCTTCTCTTCCCTGGCAGCAGGGGGAAGTAAGCAGGTGAGGATGGGAAAACATATAAAAATAAATCCAAGACAGCCTCCAGCACTGAGAAGGAAGTGAGTGCACCACCAGCATCAGCTCCTTCTAGTGAAGACCTCAGTGCACTGGTGACTTGCCTCCACTGTGTCCTGGCCCACATCCTTGCACAGCATTTCAGGGTTGACTGTAAAAGCCAAAGGGCCACTGAAGGAGTAACCCCAACATGAGGGGTAGTTTGCAGGTTCAAGGCTGGTATTTTTTTATAACATTTAAGATGTACTGTTACTTGGGCTTTTTTGTATTCAGATACTTTGGATTATGGAAGTAATAAGACATTGGTTGTGCTAGCAAGATATTCTTGATTCTACACCCATGGTCTGTTACATATTGACTGTAACAGAATTTTGGTATAATAAGCTGAATCAAAATTAGAAATTTATTGCAAATGTAAATTATTTTGCCTTTCAAGACAGAATGTTGGAAATGTTTGGTTTGCAACCCTTCCCCTAAGACTATATTACCTCCCTGGTGATGTTTCAAGATTTTACAATATTTTCACAGTCCACACTGAAAAATTACTTGCCCATGCAGTTATAGTCTAAGCAGATCCTTAAAAGTGACACCAAAAATTTGCAAGGATTTTTTCCCAAGAACTTTTCTTTCAGTTAGCATGTCAGCAGAAGTGTACAGGCACTATTGAATGACCAGATCCTGCAGAAAACAGCATCATCATGACAGTCAAAATGCAGGTGTCTCACAGGAGTGTTTAACAAGCAGGCTGCATATTTGTGTACCCATATTATGTACTTGTGATGACTTTCAAAATTAATTTCCCTTATGGTGGCATATCTGCAACAGAAGGGAGCTGGGGAGAGACTCCTTCTTAGATTTCCAGACTGCTGAGTAACATATCCTCACTGGTGAGATTTGAATATGGGTTGCTTGGAAGGAGGAAATTTCAGATAGAATTTCAGTTCCAGATAGAGGGAACACACACAAAACACACATGAAAACACGCATGGCTGGCCACAAAGATGGCCACAGAGGAAATACACAGCACTTGGCACAAGCACAAACTGCACCAATGTCCCCATTCTTTCTCCATCTGATCAGGATGAAGTTCATTTAGATGGAAATACATTCCTATGTATAACAAGGCTTCCTCCTGTAGCTGGACTTGGGTGTGTGGTCCTTACAGTATCCTTAGTACTCCTAATAGGTGTCAGCAGAACACAAAAGCCTCCAGAGTCCTGCAGCCCATATCTGGCTGCTGGTTTGCAAACACACACACACAGACACAGACACAGGCACAGTGAGGATTCCTCCCCTAACTCAGTGCTCAGGGACTGGCTCTGAATTCTCTTGTCTCTGGTTACTCCCTGCACAGAGAGACACACCTACACATTCCCATCAACTCCCAGACTCCACCACCCCTCTGGAGACAGCCTGGAACTCTTTTTCCATTTAGTATCTCATTCCTTCAGTCTTCATCTCTTTCCCAGGGATGGGAAAGAGATGAAGCCTGGGATGCACCCAGCTGTCTCCTAAGCCACTTGCCTTTTGCCCCAGCTATCCTGGCTTGATACTGACTGGTAAGCACACAGACACAGTTGCCAGCATCACACACATCTGGGACACAGTGACCCACAGCCCAGCTCCAGTTAGTGGCACCCACACTGCCAGACAGTACACACAGAATAGAAAGCCTCTCACTCAGGAAAATCCTTAGAAATAGAGTTTAATGCCAGGATAGCACAGACTGCACTGATCAGGTACAGGGCACAGCCACAAGAGTGAGTTAACCAGCATGCACCTACTCACAGACAGTTCCTTTGATTGCCTAATCCATCTATTTTCCCATGATTTTTCCTCCATGAGTTATCTTGAGCCTGCCTTGGAGTGAATTGAGCTTGGCTGGACAGCCCATGCCCACCAAGCCACTTTATCACTCCCCTCTTCAGCAGGACAGGGTGGAGGAGAAAATAGGATGGAAAAGGCTTCACTGATCAAGGGGAATAAATTTAATAATAATAGAAGAAAGATGTGCACGTGGAAGAAAAGGGAGACAAAAGATTTTATTCTTTCCATCAGCAGGCAATACACAATCACTTCCAAGGAAGCAGGGCTTCATCACACACAGCTGTTTTGGAATGCAAACATTGTAAATAACAAATGGCCCCCTCTTCCCTCCTCCTTTCTCTTTGCTTTTATTGCCAAACAGGCTTCATTTGGTGTGGCATATCCCTTTGGCCAGATGTCCTGGCTAAGTTGCCTCCCAAGATCTTGCCCACAGCCAGCCTAGTGGTGTGTGTGGGGGCAGTGCTGGGGAGATGGCCCTGATGGGAGCCCTGCCCAGCAGCAGCCAAAACCATCCTGTGTTCTCAACACCTTTCTACCTACAGATACAAAGCCCAGCACTTTGTGTGTTGCTATGGGGAAAATTATCTCCATTCAGCCAGAGTTACAAAAACCTTCCATTTCTCTGCCTTTGGCTTTTCCTCTAAACATAAAATCAGAGTGGTTTGGCTTGGAAGTGTCCTTTAAAATCATCTATTCCGACCACCCTGATGTATTTTTTTCCCAGCACAACTGAAACAAGAGGGCTCTTTCTGAGTGATCATTGTAATCCAATCTAGTTCAGAATGGCATTGTGTCCTGCAATGTAAGTAAGGTAAGGCTGATTCCCAGGGGTATTCCCAAGAAAAAGGAGAAAAGGAAGCAAAAATTCTACCAAAGGAGCATTTATGAGACTGCTGTGGTTTTTGTAGAATTCTGTCTCCCAGTATGGACTTGTGTCTGCAAGTATAAAGTACTGCTTATATTTTGTGGAAACCAGGAAAAAAACAAAAGAATTCTTCAGTCATGGAGAGGTTTATTATTTTGCTTTTTTAAATTAAGGGTTTTGGCAGAGGGTTTGTTTTGTTCAGTTGATTTTGGGTAGCCTTTTTTTTTTTTTTTAAGGCTTGCAAAGTCAATTTCCAAACTGCAAATTAATTTCTATTTTAATTAGATATGTAATTAAACAGCAGCATGATTAGTTTAATTTGCTCATTTTTTGAGTTGTCTTTACCGTATTCAATGAAAACACAACTCTTAAAAGAGCAAACATGACTTGTAGCTTACTTGTAGCTTCTTTTGTTATATTTGCAAAGCAATATAGCAAATAGAGGTAAAAGAGAAAGGCTGGAGATAAGATCGGCTTTTCTGTGATGGGCTTTCTTAGGTAAACTGCACAGTTAAATGACACAGTGGTGTCTTTATATGGCCATGGTAAAACTCAGCACCCACGTGTGATCATTGTTATGAACATATTAAATGAACTTCTGAGAGCAGCAAGAGAAGACTAGGGAGGCACAGCTTATGAGGAAAAACAACAAAAAAATGGTGACTAACTTGGAAGGAGGTGGTTAGAAAAAAAGTTAAATTCTGTCAACTAGCCATTTAGTTGTGAATTTAATGGAGAATTTCAGTAAGTATTTGAAAAATAAGGCTATTTGAAGAAAATTATAGAAAATAATTTCATTTAACTTATTTTAATAGTTTTTATCGTGTTAATTTTATGTTTTACTATTTTTTTGGTTTATGCTTAATAAAAGAATACTTGCATCTTTTATCTGTTTTCAAATAAAAATAGATCAAGTTTTTATGAATGTTTAGTTTTAAGGCCTTTCTTTTTTCCAAATTTTTTTTTTTTTCTTTCTAGTATGCTATTCCAGTTCAAGGGGGTCTCATGTTTATTCTTCTGGGTTTTATTTAAAATTTCAGTCCACAAGCCCACAAGGACTTCCATTAGTTTCCATTGGCTTTCTATTGAAGAGCAATACCAATGCAAAAAGGTACATGTCTTCTGTATATGACCAAAGGTTTTGAATCCCTCTCATACTGGATAATGCCTTTCATTTTCCTAAGAGGCAAAGAAGATTTAAATTAGATTTTTATTTTATGGCTTGTTAAAAAAAAATTGCAATCATTAATAAAGCAACTTTTATGTCACTCTTATTAAGAATCATCATATTGGATTTCCATTCCATTTACAAATGTGTTGAGCACCACCCAAAGTAATTTTCATGCTGTCCAGGCAAAGAATGATTCTTGTTATAAACCAGAACAAAAGAGAATTCCTCAGAATAATATAACTCTTAGCAATCTAAAAAAATCAAGGTTGAAAGGAAACTGGCAGCAGATCAGTTTGAGAGGGTCATGATGGTTATAATATAGAAATAGCATGAAAGTAATTATAGGACTTTTTAAAAGTGTTTGGAATCATCTTCTCTTTCTGAGTTCAAGAGGACAAATCCTGTTTCATGATGAATAACTTCTAAATGACAGCTTTGAGGGACAGTATAAACAGTTTATTTTTCTAATCTTAGTTTTGTACAGACTACACACACACACAGACATTATTTTACAAATTACAGCCCCACATTTATTTTATTAGTGACTAACTTCTAAGAGACACTGTATACCCTTTGTTCTTGCAAAGTTACACGTCATATAAAGCATTTGACATAAATTTAAAAATCTGTCCTCAAAACTTATGTAGGCTGCATAATGCCACCTGCAGTTAATAGCAATTTAAAAAATAGGTCATAGTTAGTATGAAGAAGGTCAGCAGATGTTGTTCATATTACTTAACCTATTCCAACTGTAAAGAGCTTTCCATGCAATACTTAAAAAATATTTAGAAAAATAAATGGACAACACTGACAGGGTGATGAAACTAAAACATAGGCTTGACAAGTAAGTCATTATGAAATTCAGGAAAGTTTCTTTAGAATTCTTTGATATATCAAACAGGTAACAAAATGGTAAGAGGTGCAAATTAACAACCAAAAACTGGAAATATTGTTGCTATCCAAGATATGAAGCTTTACAGAAACTTAGGGCAATCTGCTGGGTTGTTCTCTCACAAACCAGGGGCACATTCCACTTTACTCATTTGGTCAAGACAAGTAATGCTGTGAATGCAATAAATATTCATAGGATTATATGAGTTTATTTCTACTTGAATAGTGAAAATACCCTTATTCTCTTGCATACTTTACGTACAAACTTCTGTAGCTAATCTATAACCCTCCAGCTTTCAATTTTTCCTTTAGCTGGGCAAGGGCCAATATTATAAGTATTTTTAAAAGCTTTATAAAATATCTGCAGAAAACAGTGGTAACTTTTTCTAGCTAAATAATCCTGTGGATGGACCTCAGAAATTTAATAGAGATTTAGAATACAGTTAACTTTTTCTGCTTGCTCTAATGAGTTGGCTAATTTTACCGGGCCCTCAGAAGCGCTTCTGTTGTGTTTTCCACAGTAAATGCATCAAACGCAGTTAATTTTCTTCTTTTGGATCCTATTTTAAAGTTTTATCATATTATGGGATTTGTTGATAACAATTTGTGTCTTATAAGATTCTTTCATTTGTTTTCCTTTTTTGTGTACGCATACAAAAAAAGGAAACATTATCTATTCATATCCTAATATCACCAGATGTGCTGTCACTTCTCACTACCTTGTGCATTTTCCTCATCAAAACTGAAGCTCTTGAATTTTCATTAAAGCTTTTAGTTATCTTTACCTTAGCCTCTTTTCTATCCTCTAGCTCCAATTTTGGGGGTTTTCCATGAAAAAATTTTACATGGAACTCTCTCTTTTATTTTATGACTCTGAGTTTCTACATTGCTCTTTTGATATATCATAGAATCAGAGGATGGCCTGGGTTGGAAGGGACCTTAAAGATCAGCCAGTTCCATCCCCCTGCCATGGAGCAGGGACACCTTCCACCAGACCAGGTTGCTCAGAGCCCCATCCAACCTGGACTTGAACACTTCCAGGGATGGGGCATCCACAGCTTCTCTGGGCAACCTTTGCCAGCGCCTCACCATCCTCACAGCAAAGAAACTTTTCCTAATCTCTTATCTAAACCTGCTCTCTTTCAGTTTGAAGCCATTCCCCCTTGTCCTATCACTCCAGGCACTTTCTTGTTGTCTCCCTTTGGGCACTGGAAGGCTGCAATGAGGTCACCCCAAAGGCTTCTCTGTTCCAGACTGAACAATCCCAACTCTCTCAGCCTTTCTTCACAGCAGAGCTGCTCCATCCCTCTGATCATCTTGCTGTCCTCCTCTTTCCTTGCTCTACATCCCTTCTCTGATCAAATATCACATTCAAGGATTCAAAAAGACAGTGCAGTCTTGAAGAGCACTTGAATTTCATCTATAAACTGGGTCAACCACAAGTGAGTGCTCCACCTGAGGCAAATGGACAAAGATTGGTGTGAGCACTGTTAACAATTGACTTTTTACTCATAGTTCCAATATCCCTAATCGGTACAGTAACTTTTCTGAATCTATGTTTACCTAAAACAGTTACTTCCAATCAATTTCTCAAGATGCATTTTAATGTCAGCAGTTTGGTTTTACATAAAACCAGCAGCAAGCTCATCTCTTAAGAAATGGTTTTTTTTGAGGTTTTTTTCCAATAAGTTGACAAACCTTTTGTGTTCAATGGAAGGACAATGAATTCAGAATCTGTTTCTCTGAGAAAAATTACCCTAAGATCACTTTTCAGTACCTTTTCTGAAAGAACAGGAAAATAAACAGCAACAACCCACAACCTCTCTTCAGTTTGTAAAGGTTAATAGGTGGTTATATATCCAATTTTCCATTTCAAAGGACAACAAAAGATATCTTTGACTGATTGTTTTAGACACTATGCAAAAACTTAAATAAAAATGTCAAAGGAAGGATCCCCTTCCTCAGTGGTTTGTGGACAAGAATAAAAGCCTGAGTAAATTGCTACAAGAAACTCTCACTCACTGTGCTCCCATATATTTTTTTTAATTATTTTAATTTTTTTTTTTTTGCTAGACAGAAAATACCAATCTTCAAATGCAGCTAGTACTACAAAAGCTGCAAAGAGAGCCCTTCTGTCTTCCTGTAATAAGAGAGTAGCTTTGAAACAGCAGCAAAATGTTGCACATTACGTCTAGACATTTGTGGACATTTGTATATAAGATATTTTTCTTCATTTTGTGGTGCTCTTACCTGTAATTGATATATGATGTATTTCTGTAAATCATCAATTATGCCAATAATAATGATATTAAACTGGAGTTTTTAAGGGTATCACTGTCCTGCCAGGATAGACTTGTTGTACAAAGTCACATATGCACCAAAACTCCATTCTCTACTCCATTTAAATGAAGCATTCCTTTTACATTAGCTCTCTCAAATATCTACTACATACTCTTAAAATGATTAATCCTTTAATCCTCTGTTTGCAAGAGTTTCAGTATAGAGTGATGATCCTTATGAATATTAAATTATGAAGTATATCTAATTTGTAAAACTAACAAACTCTAATTCTTTTCTAAGCAGTCTCATTCTGATTAATAAAGTACAATCTATACAAAAATCTAATCAAGACTGGAGTGATTATATAATCAAACCCGGAAAAATCTTTTTATTGTATAGTAATTAAACTTTAACTCATCTATTAACCCACTTGTTTTTCAAATGTTCATACCTTTCACAACTCTGACAGATAACTGTTGCTGTGACACTGCTCTGTGTTTTTCTGTTTATATGACACTCAGTTCATGTAGGCTTCCCAAGCTTCCAGTAGTTCTGTCTTTTTGCCTTCTACAGATTATGTCTGGTCCTCAAAGGCAATGTGCCTGAACAAGCCTGATAAGAATTACGTGTTCAGGAACTCTGAATATCAGTGTGGTGCTTCTCATGCTAAAAATGAAAGAAATATTACACAGACAAATTTATGGTACTCTCCCAATTTAACTTTTGTTTAATATGTTCCAAACTGCAGCAAAACCCTGCAATAATTTCTCATGTTTTCCAGCTGGTAATTTTCACTAGCAAGTCATGAGTATTCTTATGTACTTTTTTCTGGAGTACCCAAATATCAAAGCAACCTTGTGCATAATTGCATTGGTCTTTAAAATACAAAAGGCACTAGGAACTAAAAAGTTCTTAAATATTCCTTACTCTGGAAAGTTGAGAGATTTTATTTCTCTATCTCAGTCATACTGTGCACAGAGTAATACAATCCCAAAGTCTTAGATTCATTTTAGCTCTCTTAGAGGTAAGGAACACCTACCCTGACAATTGCTGAATCTAATTAAGACATCATATGCTGCATTTTCTGTGTAATTTAGCTAACAAATTCAACAGATTTGCATTTATGAATATCTGAATTGTGACTTATTTAATGTGTTTTTCATTGGATAGTATTTGCATTAAGTCTTTTATATTGAAGCACTATGTATCCAAATATTTGAATAATATAAGTCACTGAGGGAAAAAATATCCCAGACACCATGGGGAAACAAACAAACTAATAAAGGCATTTAAGCAAGAGAAAACACATTCAATTCTTTAAGTAAAGTAAAAAAGATAGAACACCACACTTTACCATGAGTTCCGTCCATCATGCAATTCCTTTAGACCAAATTTCTTAAGAAACCTATGGGGACTTGTGGCTGGACATCAGAAATGTCATGCAGCTTATTCTTAGCATATCAGGGCTTTACAGAAACACAAAAGCATAACATACTCATAAAATTAGCTGTATGAGCTGCATAAAAGTATCCACATGAATAAAGTAGGCACAAAGAATTCTCCTTTTAGTACAAAATTTTGGTGGTGGGCAGCTAAGAAAATAGACTTTGTAAAGAGCAATTGGGTTTTAAACCTGATTGAATCTGAGCATGCACGCATGTGTGTATTTGTGAGACTCCATATGTGTACATAGTTTTACATTCAGAAGCAAAATACAACAAGGATCTGAAAGTTTTGAGTTGTTCCATCTGGAAATAGATCACAAAACAGGTGAAGATGACAGAGTTATATTCTCAAGACAGTCTGTTTGTTTTTTGTAATGAAGTACAAAAGGAATTGAAATAAAATCCCTCCACTCTGAGCACATTTTTAACCATTTCTGGTGGTTAAAAACATGGATCTGTGTTACAACTGGTACTGTAAGACTGCCAAGATTTTACAGTTCACTTTCATTTACGTTCATGGGCTAAATTTAGCAATGCCTGCACAAGTGTAATTAAAGAAAATTAGATCTGATCATTCTAAAAGTCACTAATTGGTTTTATATAATTTTGAATTGCATTAGGAGAAAACATGAATTAAAAATTAAGACTGAAAAATCTCTGGAAGTGCTTAAAAACCTATCCAGTTCATACACTTAGAAACAGGCTTTTTGAGTGATGTGTGAAATTCACAGAAGAGCATGATATCAGTAGAAAATTAACCAACAACATAAAAGTTGATTTCAATTTCCATTTTATGGTCTCATTGGTTAAAATACTGAGTGATATAAAAGTTATTTGGATTTATCTCACCCTTTAGAAAGCCATCTGCTATATGGATCTCCTACTGTGAACCACTTTTTTAAGACCTCATAAGCTGAAGCATGTTGTTTCCTCAGAGAGTTCTCACTGAAATGAAATCAAGTCATATGTTGGATCTATACAAGTATCTACACAACACAAAATGATATCCAAGAAGATTCAAATAATGTGTTAAGGACTGAAAAATTAAGGACAGAAGTGGTATGGAAGGGAAACAATTTTGAGGTCCTTAGGTGCACTGGTAAGCCTTAAAGAGCTTAACCAGCCTGACCTGGGGCCTCTGCACTCAGCCATGGACAAGGAGCCTGTGCAGGCTCAGTTCAGGGGGGTTTGGCTTTTGTCTGAGCTGTGTTGGAGGGCAGCTGATGTTCATCCCAGTCCCAGATGTGATTATGCCCAGCCACAGAGCTCCTGGATCTGCAGCCTGGCTTTCCCTCAGCCCTTCTGTGTCACAGTGAGCCCTCCCAGAGATGGCTGGGTCACTCATTACTGTTGTGTTCCCTTTTGATCCTGATTCCTGGTTGTCCCTGGCTCCCATCTGTGGGTATGTCCTGCTCTCCAGTGCTGCACAACATGGCCTGGCCCCTGCCCCTGCTGACTGCTCAGCTCCTGTCTCATGCCCCATGGGAACCTGCTCCATGACAGTAACACCAAGGAAGAGAATTGCTGCTTAGATAATTAGTCAGCCAAGAACTTTTCAAGAATACTCACAGATATTTCAGCAGCAGCATCTATAGTCACGGACAATCAATAAAAACCCTGGCAGTAGTGTTCTCACATCTGTGTCCTACACAAAATAAGATTCTCATTTTGTTTAAGGACTTCCTGTGGAGTCTGTTTGTTTGGCACTTTGGCTCAGGGTCATTTTAGAAATAGGACAACTGAGAGCAGTCCCTTTCCTCTAGTGACTCTGGGGTGGGCTCTGTATTGATTGGACTGAAAAAAATACCTAATAAATGAACTAGGGGCTTTGGAACTGCTAACCTGGAAATTTATTTCAATTCAGAAAATTCAGTCTTCTCAGCACTAGAATATTGTTTTTATAGTAGGACTAATACATTTTGCAATTTATAAAATCATGATCTAATCTATCTAATCATAGTCTTATCTTCATGGTGGTTAGAAAGGCAATAAGCTTATCTCTGCAAAGGCTTAGCTGATTTCTCTGTCTCTACTGACCTTATAGGGCTTTTTTCAAGTTTCTCTTAATTTGTGAAGTATCCTTTGAACAGTATTTAGTTGGGTATTTGCTCTCCTCTCACATTCTTTCTGAAACAGGTTATTTTTCTGATGTTAACCCTGACTGTGACAGGCCCTAATGCTATTGTTATAGACCTTTGGTAACAGATTTCAGGGCCTTAATGGGCACAAAAAAAGGCTTTAATGAAAATCACAGTGGGGTACATCTTACAGCCTTTCTGAGTGGTGATAGATGTCTCTAAAGTTAGGAGCATTAGGGGTTTCTGAAAAAGTCCATCATGATATTTTTCTGACAAGATGATCACACATTTTGATGCCTTTCATGTTCTGGCAGAGGTTATTCTATTGATATTTTTTATCTATGATCTCATCAATTAATTATCAGATACTTCATCATGGTCCACCCAGTTGTTTGAAATCTTTTCCTTTAAATTATCATTCTGTAAAAATGCAGGATCTTGGCAGTACATTCTCTGAACTACTGTACCTCTGTTCTGTAGTTACCTTTTGAAAATCTGCAGTGGCTCTCTCGTAACTCCCACCATTCCTTTTAAAATTCAGTCTTCAACAGAGACTCAGTTCCAGCCTAAGACTAACACAACTAACAGTATTTTCTCTCTTTCCCAACCAGTTTAGGCACCCGACCTCAGGAGCTAAACTCTGCAGTCTCCAGCCAGCTGGGAAAATGAATGTCATAGGCAGGTAAGTAAAGCTCCTTCCTTGTCCTGATCATTGCAGATATAAACTCTCCCTCTAGAGGAGGTCTGGTGGGTGACAGAAAATAAAATAAAACATTGTCAACTCCTTTTGGCCCCTGAAGTTGGAACAAACAATATAAACCTTTTAAAGTGTGAACTGAGTCCTCTCTTTCCTGTCACTGATGTCCCTCCTCGTTTAAACTGTAATTTATTGTTATAAAGAGAGTAACATTATTTGAAAACCCTTTCAGGGAAAATTTTTAGAAGTTGAAGAGAATAATATCCCATTTCTTGCATCAATGTTTCTGTTTTCTTTTTAATCCAGCAGAATTTTTTAAAGAAAGGAATGTATCTAATTTGTGGTTAGTTTAGATGAAAAAACATGCTCTCTAAAGTTAAGCATTTAGTCAACGTTTGAGACTGAGCGAATCATACACTTAATTTTCTTTCAATGTTGCTGAGAAGCCTAGAAATGTAGCTTGCTAAGACTAATTATTTTTTTCCTATAGTTAGAGAAAAATATAACCAGGCTGAGGAAGCACTATTGTTGGAGATTTTATTGAAAAAGGATTATTTCTGCTGGGAAAACAGTAACCTAAGCAAAGCTGGACTTGGGATAATTTGTGAACATGCAATCTGGGGGAAATCATAAAGGCTTCATTTTACTATTTTTCAATAAAGACCATTGGAGCTATGCAGCAGTAGCTCAAAATAATGGGTTTGATTTCGAGCAGGATTTGTGCCAAATTCTCTTATCAGAGACCTGCTGGCAGAGGGAATTCATATGGTCAGTGAGTCTGGGCTTCTTATCATGCCAGGTGCCAGCTGTGGCTGCTGCAGTGGAAGGGACAGGAGCTGAGACATTCCACAGGAGAGAGAAATATTTCTTGCAGGCAGATTTGTCTAGAGCAGATATTATCTATATTTTATCATTATTAAGGAGCTCTGCAAACAACATCTGCCCTCCTGCAAGGCTGCATATTTTTTGTTGTGGGAGGCAATGCTGGGATCACAGAAGGAGCCTCCAGCAGAGGAGCTGTTATGTAGATAAGCAGGCAGCTTTAACTGTGCTGCTCCAACATCGTTGTGGTTGGGCTCTGAATAAAACCTGCAAAAAACTTCTGAAAGGGGCTTTGCCCTGACAGAGACATGAAAATATGTTTGACAATGTTTTATTAAAGTGTCAAGATCAAGCTAATAAGATTTTCCTACTCTTTTAAATCAGTTTATTATTATTAACAGAGAAAAATCAATTAATGTAAAATTCTACCGTGATTGGAGAAACTTTGATTAATTTTTGAGAGGGTTTTTGCCATGTGCCATGAGGTAAAGAAAGTAGAATAATAAATCCTGTCCAAACTGTTGCTTTAGACTTACCATGTATCTGATACTTGATCTGCAGCAACAAAATAAAATGTTGTATCTTGTTGAGATAGAGTCAGTCATACTTTGAAATGTATTTGAGTCATGTATTTCCTGAGGATTCTAATCCTTTGAATACAAAAATTAGATAATTTTTTTCTCTCCTGCATCTAAATTAAAGTTCTTACTAGGCTTCCATGACTTTTCTACTAGGGATCATGACCATCCTAATTCTGAGTTGTAATTATTGAATGTTCTCATAAAGAATCCACAACAAAGCATACAAAAAAGATTAGACAGCTAAACAACTTGTAAAAAAAAATCAGGTTTATACAGCTGCACTAATAGACTTTTTTTTTTTAATTGGGAAAAATGTTTTATTTTTCTCCTTATTTCCTACTGAGACCTGCTGACACCTAAAAATTTCTAAAAGAAAAGAACCCAGGATCCAGCCAGATTTAAAAAAAAAAAAGCCAGAATTCTGTTTAGGAAAAATATTCAAGTCTCTTAAAAAACCCCAACAAAAACACCAAACAAAACAGTGACAAATTGACATACTTCTGTAAAAAGAGTAGTGTGACTTATGGGAAAAAAGGAAATGTAGTAAAAAATGCTGTAAAAAGATGGAGTTGATGGATGATATTGACAAATGTGATCTTAGAAATCTATGACACAAATAGTAGAAAACTACGAAGTTCCTAAAGTCAACTTCTTCTAAAATCCTATTGATATTTTTATTTCCAAAAAGCACAGGAGGTATGTTCTTGCTTTAAAAAAAAATTAATGTTTAATATGCTTTTAATGTCCTATCTATGGTTTTATATTTTGAATCTAACAAAGCCTCAGTTTCCTACATAACAAATTTCACACTTTTATTGTGAATAATTTAAAAAAGCAAACCTATTGTTATTTCAGATATTTTTTATGGTCTCTTTCATCTTATTTAATCAGGGAAATGGGTTAGAAGGTGCCTATTTCTCTAACCCCAAGCTTCCTTCACGTCACTGCATTGTTTTACATGAAATGTAGCTTTTTCTTTGGCTTGGTGAGGGAGAAACAGAAAATGCATTTGTACATCTTTATTTTCTGAAATGGATTCTCTGTGCTACTTGAAGTGACTTATAGGAATGTATAAAATGAGAATGGAAACCCCACAGAGCAAATAGAACTTTCTTTTCAAAAATGTGCTTTCAAAGTCTTCATGCCAAATGCATCCCTGGTGTAAATCAATTCCAGTAGCATTACTCCAGGGAACAATTCAGATTTTCCTCTCCATGTCAGTGACCCACTGGTAATGTCAATCTATCTGCCATGCTACTTTCAATTGTGTTTCACTCACATTTACAGAATTAGTTACACTTTATGGCAGAAAGTACTAAGATAGCCCTTTTTCCTCCAATACCTTCAGGAGTGAATGTAGTGTGAGTGAATTGCATCTTCTACTTATTTTTTCTCACGAGGTGGAAGGAGCAGGTGTAAAAGATTTATTTAATGAAGCAACTGCCACGTTACAAGGGTCATTTGTGTGTATAAAGCTATAAATTAGCTGATTCTTAGGGGAAATTACCTTCTACCTTTATGATGTTGCCATTTATTCAGTTTCACTAAACTCCTGGGAAACAGCAGTTTGAAAGTTCAGAAAAGAAAACACCAGAATCTTTTTATATTTGCAGATATGTCAGTAAAAAAAAATGTCTGGGAGAACTTGTAATATAATAATAAACATTCAAGGGAAGATTTATAACCATAAATTTTGTTTGCTTTTGCAAAAGTTGGCTGAAATATACATACTAAAATCCTTTTTGTATAGACAGGATAAGTTTGTGGTCATTGGAGACCAGTTTACTTCCTGAGGTAAGTAAATATGCCAAGTCATAATATTTTTTTTAAGATGCTTCCTTACCCTCCTTAAAGCATCTTTTTTTGTTTAAATATTTTTTTTTAAATAGATGGAATAGCAAACATGAAAATCCTTTTTTTATTTGTCTACTGTGTAATTCTTCAGGGTTTTGTTGGGGAATAATGGTGGTATGAATGCCTTAAGAGAAAGACTACAGCTCTGCTACATCATTATATGGCAAACCCACATTGGAAAGAATAAGCTCCTAAAACCCAATAAAATCTGTAAAAGTAATGTATTTGTCTCTTTTGGTAACTCATCTGAGAAACATCACAGTATTCTTGGAGGTGAAAGAATACTTTCAGCTGGTATCAACTGATATGGCAGAAAGAGTCTCATAAATACAAAACTTTGAAACAGCATCCTCAAGAACTGTCTTTACTGCTGCTGCTATTCTTAAGCAGATATTCTTCTTCAGTTGATGGGCTGTTTATAAAAAAGGCATGTTCTATAAATAATTTTGGGCTGCATAATTTTAAGCACTTACTTTAGTCAATTTTTTTTCTCCCTCAGACACATCACATAACACTATTACAAAAGAAAAACATGAAATTGTAAAGAGGATAGAAATGCAAATTCTGTAAGAATACATTCTGTATTTTGGTAGTTGAGAGGAAGCTGGAGACTATTTTTCCTGTCCTTTTTTGGTGAAAATCAATACAATTAGAGAATGTTTTTTAATATATTTTGCAAATTTTAATTATTATTATTTAGGGGGACAATTTTGTAAATATTTGCCCCATTGTTACTTTTAAAGAACTTACCAGAGCCTTCTTGTTTTGTTAGTTGGAAGCTTCTTTCCGATTTAGAATGAATTCAAGGCAGTTTATAGCCCTTCTTTTTTTTGCTCTTTGGTTTAATAAGCCTTTCCTTTTCTAGTGCTGATCTCCTCCTTGCTTCCACAATTGTATTTGCACTCCTTCTCTGGCACTGTGTCGCTGTGCTCAAGAAGTTAAATTCTTCTGCTCCCTACCCAGGAAGGTAAAACCTCCTTTATTCTCATCATACAATTTTGCAGTTGCTAAAATTCAGGTCTGGGGCAATTTCTCCTGAGCGTGGATGACCAGTAATTCATTCATGCCATCATTTTTTAGAGGTCTTGCTTAACTATGAATACTTCTCTCTTACTTAGAAATGCCTTGCTGATAGAAAAATGCCAGTGCTGCATTGAGAAACACCTGAAGATTGCACCATACCGTGTTCAGTATGCAAGCCCTGCTCCTCTTCCCACAATTTCCATTGAGGTTTTTTTTTAGCATGAATTCAGTAATCTTATTCAACTCTGTAACATGGTACTTTGTACTGCTAAATGTTATCAAGTTTATTTTGTTTCCTTCCTTGAAATCTTCAGGGTTTTCCAGCATGACATTCTAATCCTCTTTTGTGTTGATGCACCTGACTTTGTGTCTTCAACAGATTTCATTAAGAAGCTGCTTCTTTTTGCCTTTCCAATAAAATCAATTATGTTCTCTATGTCTGGTTTTCAGTTAACTGGTTTATAAATGTAGATCTGAGGTTTTTATCTCATTTTCTGTTTATCCCCCCACCTAAAATTAGGCATCTAAGAAATACTCATTTAGAATATGATCTAAAGCCATGGCATTTCAAGGTAGGCTGCAATAGATAATATCTTATCTGCAGTCACCAGTACTCCTAAATGGATATTCCTTCAACTGCACTGCTATCAATTTAACAATATTGAAAGTACAGTGTAGCAGAAAAAAACAGTTTGTAATCATGACAAACACAATATTCTTTAAGCAGGTTAAATTGCATAGAAATATCTCCCATCAGCTCAAGAAAGAAAGAGGATCCAGATATTGACTGTGATTAAATGTTTACACAACTGCATCAAGCAAGGTTCCTCTATCTTGAGGGATTAAACAATAAAGAAAAAGCTGTTAAATGGTCTGGTTTTCAGCAAATGGAACATACATTGTGCAACAATTTTTACTAGCTCACACAAATATATATATATATTGCTATATATTCAGATATCTTTCTGAGTTGACTGAATAGAGCTTAGCATTCTCTCTTTTGCAATTCTCTGATTAGTGGATTTTTCATTCAGTTCCTCCTGTCACCTTCATTCTCATGTTTTCTATTCAAAATGCCATAGTATATGTCATATATAGTCACACTATGCATGGCCTCACTTTGCAAATAGAGACAAGGGATGCCACCATTATGTTATGTTGCATCTATTCTTTGCAATCTTGCTGAGATTTTTCACTGTGGAATAGCAATAACCTCATAAAAATGGATAAATGGGTCTTCTGAGAGTAGCTGAATAACGTGGTCTTGTGTGACTGCTATTACCCTATGTCAATTATGATCTCAATATTTTTAATTCAGTGAAAAAGCACCCTTCCTACAGGAGGTTTGAAGCAGAATCTAACAAAGTGCATGAGGTATCTCAGTGAGCCTTTCTTTAGTTTAGGTCTGTTTCATGCTTTTTTCTCGCTAGTCATCAAGAAAGTTATTTTAGTGAACTGGGTCAGGTCAGTATGTTTTTGATTATTTTGCAAACAGTTACATTTCCCTAGCATCCTAAAAATCTCTGAGAATTATTCTCCTTCCTTCAAGGGAATCATTGAGTTGGATATTTAATTAAGTGTTCTGTAGCTTCAGCTATCACGTTCTTCTTCTGGAGAAACTGCATTCTTCCAGTCCAATTCTTCCAGAATAAAAACTGTGTGACTAAGTGGATTAGATAATATAATCCTTGAATGTTTGGGTTGGAAGAGACATTAAATATTGTCCTTTTCCAGGGGCAGGGACAGTTTTCACTAGACCAGGTTGCTCAGAAGGATATTCCCCTCAGATTTGTACATACCATATATTTATAATCTCTGATCTCTCTTTTGAGTAGGTGACTCTAAATGCCCGAATGAAGCTTCCAGGCCACAAATAATAGCATGAATCTAATCAAAAGGTGTCCTAATCAGAGCAGTTTGTTTTACAATTATGCATTCACTGGATTGATCTTCTTGGATACCAAGGGGCAGACTCGTGCGTTTCTAAAGAACATTGCAACGTAAGGCTACAGTTCAGAGGATACAGAGAACAGAAGAACACAGTAAGACCAAATAATTGACTATTTTGTCCTATTGAATCACAACCTTCAGATAATTTTCAGGGTAAAAATGCTATTATGGATTTGCATATAGACACTGTAATCTGTGAACTGAATTTGAGAATTAGAATAAATAAATAACTCAACCATACTTTCAGAACCACTGAGTTGTGTAAAAAAAAATCATTCATCAATGAGTACAGAATTAGGGGTTTGAACTTTACACCATGATCTGTGCAATTGTAATAAATGACTTCATCCTAAATCTACATCTCTGACCTACCTATTCATTATTAGTCATAAGTTATATTTCCTTTCTCAGTTACAAGTTTTTCAATGGCATTTATGAAAAAACTCCAAACCTTTGAGAGATAAAAAGAGTAGCATAGCGCCCTGCTATTTCTCAGCTGGGATAGGAGATTTTCACAACAGTGGCTGAATATGTTTCCATTCTTCCTTTTTAATAAAACTGAAGTGCCATTAAGAAAGTTCTTTTTATCAGTTTGCAGACTAAAGAAATATCTGACAAAATATTATTTTTAAGAGGTTTCTTAATGATTCCACAGATTTACCTATTTATGAAAACTTTGCATTTTCCTAATATAAATTCTAATCAAATCAATGAAAAGAATCAAATTCTGATTCAAATTATAGTGGAAGTTGAGTTTTGATAGTGGATAATGAAATTTTATTCAACTGTTTCCATAAAATCTTTTTTATTAATTCAAATTTGTAGATGAATAAGAATATAATATTCTAATGAAATGTGAAAGTATTTTTTTTTTCATTCAAACATGATTTTTTCATTATAAAGCAATATAAAGGTTTTTTCCAGTGGTTATATTTAAAAATTTGCTATCACTTTTTACTCTTTCATTTTCTTATTTAATTTAAAGGCTTTTTAAAATTCTAATATCTAACCTAAATTACCCCTCTTTAAATTTGTAATCATTATCACTTGTCCTGTGTCTACAGTTCCTGGTGAAGAGTCCCTCTTCAGCTTGCCTTGGCTTCAAAATCTTTCAGGATGTGCCATTCGGGATATTTTATAGGGAAGCAAACAAATAAACAAAATCCAAACCCCTCTCTTCTAACCAAAAAAAAAAAAAAAAAAAAAAAAAAAAAACCAACCCAAAAACTTCCCAAAAGCCAAAAACTCAAACTGCAATTATCTCATACTTGCTGTAATCAGTGTTTCAGTGTTTTATCTGACTTGGTGTTACTGGGCAGGTTATCTCATGTTGGTGCCTCTTTTTTTTTTCTTTTTTTCCCTTAGGGATATTCTTTTTTTTTTTTTTTTTTTTTTTTATGTCTAAAATTTTGGTTGACTAATGTGGTTGTCCCCTTTCTCATGGCAGAAATTGTCCCTGCTCTCCTTTCTGAGCAATTTGCTATGGCTAGTGCCTTCATAGATCTGGAGATAATGGCCTCCAAAGCAGAAATTGATGAAAGAAAGAGAGTTTTTCTGCCTTTCTGCTCTTTCAGAAAGAAAAAAAACAGCAACCTGTGTGTCAGGAATAGAGGAATTTGACACCAAAAGTTTTAGAATTTAGATCTTTGCCTTCCTATATGGAGCAGCATCAAGTGAATATTTAAGAAAGGTTAAAAAAAAAAAGGAAATAAAAATTGTAGGGTGCAAGAGAACAAATTTCTTTCAAATTAATGATTTGGGTAGATGATTTATACTCAGAGAATACCATGTTGGATAGAGCCCCAAAGATCATCTAACTTTTTTTGGCAAGAGCACAGCCCACAGAAGATGGCCCAACACCACGTCCAGGTGAATCTGAAAAGTATCCAGTGTTGGAGAATCCTCCACTTACTTCCCAGTGGAGATCATTCCAATGGCTGATTGTTCTCATTGTCAATTTTCCACTTGTGTCCAACCATAGTTTTCCCAGGAAAAGCTTTTATCCATCATTCCTCATCTTTTCCATGCAACTCCTTTTAAATGGGGAATCTCCATCTGTTATATCCCCACCTGTCTCTTTTTACCTCACATGTAGATTCCTACTGCCTCACAAATACCTCTAATATAACATTGATTTAATATGTAGCATGACACCTATCACCATCTTAACACATCAATACATTTTAATTTACCAGTTTTGTCTAATTATAAAATTCCTTATGTGATCTACAATCCTTAAGTCTTTTTGAAGCTGTGCCTCAACAGAATAATCCATAATGATTTTTACACAAAGACTAATATACAGGCAATATTATTTCTGTGGAAACATGATGCTTTGTAAACCTCAACACAATGGATTTCTGATATTCTCACAAAAGACAAGGAACTGGAATTTATTTGCATATAACTTACAGGTTTTTTGGCTTCAAAAAGAGGTACTACAAAATGAGCAAAAAATGGTGAAAATGAGGATTTACACCAGCAGTTGTTCTGAAAAAGTCAATAGCCAAGTTTTATTTATATCATTGTTTTAAAAGTCTTTAAGAAACGAGAAGTGAATACGCCTCACTGTAAAAATTGTGCTTATTGCATATAACTTCCTTTTGAAGTATGGGGAAATCCCATTCCAAATGGGATCTTGTGACCATCTGTATAGGATGCTTCCTCTCACCAAATCATCTGAATAAACCTGCATGGATGGATATCTGGAGGCATCCAAGGAAGAGACCAAAAACTGAAAGCCCAACAAGCACCTTTTTGGCCAAAGTGGGCAGCAATTCAGTCAGATAATAAGGAGAGAAAACTTACGTTTTACCTTGGTATAAATCAAGTGTGTGCTTCATTTCATTTGTATCTTCTATCACTATGTTTGTTATTGTCATTAGAAATATTTTATTTTTGGTTGCATATTTCTTTCCTCCAGCTTAAGTGGTTCTGCAAAGTAATAACAAAGCATTTGGTACTGAAATACACAGCAAGGTTTACTAAATATATTAATAAATATTCAAGTTTTGCAGTATATTTCTTGCCCAAAGTCTAAGAGTGATTATTGATTTCATGTGCCTGAGATAAAGGGAAATGCAGCACTGCAGAGGCCAGGAGAATCAAAGCACCACACTGTAAATCAAGGCTACTGTCTGGAGAGGTGGGTGTGTCCTTCCCTGACAGCTAATGTGGAGATTATCTTTTCTGGATTCTGCTGTTCCAAAGTGTCTAGACTTGGAGGATCAAAAATTCCAAGCATGATGTCACTAGGAATGAAAATATGCCTTTTTGGTTTCACAATGTATTTGTTTAATAATTTACTTTGGAATAGGCTGAAAGTATTTGCATATTCATGGTGAGTTCTAATGCCAGCAATAAAAATTCAATATGTATTATTTTAAAAGTTTATTCAATAAACTTTTTTAAAAATTAACATTGTCTTTGAAACATAACTAATTGGATTGGAGTGTTTATCAAAGAGTTAAACATAGGGTAAATGAAAATGAAACAAACTTAACTATTTCAAGCAAAATATTCAACTCTGTTTTGGATTGTTACAGTTTTTTTATTCATTGCCAACAATTTCAAATTCAAGCAAGGAGTCAAAGATGCAGATGAAATAGTTTTTAACCTCAAGCAAAACTAATAAAAGGCAATCACCATAGGATCCTCACTTCATTCTGTTTGGATACCAAAGGCCAAAGATTTCTACATCCTAAGGACTGAGGTAAGCCCTGAGGCTGTAGCAGAGTTTTAAAACAAACTTCATGAAACTGTTTGCAGGAGAGGGTTTGGTGAAGTTGGAAACCTGCATATACATAGACACAATTGTGAATCTCAGTCCCTTGAAGGAACTCAAGATAATCTCTGCCAGCTTTTGAATCACAATTTCAGGATGAGCTGTTCTTGACAAGTTATTTATATTCTCCTGATGTTCACACAAATTGAGCTGAGGACTGATCCCCTGCTATAAAACAGTCTTGATACTCCAGGATAGCAAGATACAATCACTGTCACTTCAATGAAGTCCTAACTTCCATGAAAAACAGTAAACTGTGCAGCTGGTGATAACAGCAGTACAGCACATTTTCTGTTGCTTTTTTTCCCCATTTTGTCAATATTCAAGAGAACAAAGCTCATATTCAAGCTTATAGAAAAGCAGTTTTGTACCATTCATAACTTACAATTTTTATTCTTCAGCTTTAACTGTGATTAAAAGTTTCCTATGCCCTTTATGTTGTCTCTTCATTTCATGGATATTTTCTTAAGTCAGCACTCATATATAGATGAAATTTGCTGGTGTTTAACACTTCAAAAAAGTCACCTCCCTGTAAGATATAAACAGAGTGGTAAATAAGGCTTTTTGATTTTAAGGATCTCTGTGCTTTTTTCTTATGCCTCTGTATCTCTTTGCAAAGCAAAATTTGGAACAATTGTAGCTCCAAGCTGTTGCTTAACACTATTATTATTCAATAGTGTTCAGCATCAAGTAAAACTTTGCAAAATTGGTTGGGTATTTCTTTTTTTCTTTAATCTATTTTTCTTTTTTAATTGGATCTTGCTACACCCTCTTACTGATACTGCTTGATGTCATATCCCACAAGTACTATTGGTAATGGAATTATTTCAGCATAGAAAAAAAAATCCTGTTTTGTGATAGAAATGAAATTAAAAATTTCTGATCACCTTAAGTTTTCTAAGCTCTTGAACTGCCTAGAATTTTACAACACATGTTCACATGTAAAAGTTATTGATAATTATGTGGACATATGGGTGTAACTTCCTCTGTATTGGTCTGAAAGAGAAACTATAGAAGTATTAATATGTTATACAACAAAATAAGGCTTTGTAGGAGGAATATATTATTGTACTTGACTGCTTCTTTTGCATTCTCTTGAGACAAGTTGTTTTGTCTCAAATCATACAATTCTGATATAAATTTGGAAAAAGATTGAATTGGTAATATTTTTTCTCTATTCTTTTGTCATATTTATGTGAAAGAATTTATCTAGCAGATATTTCCATGTGATGATAAGTATCTATTTAATGTGAAATACTATTAGTTATGTCTTTCCCTCTTTGAACATTTTTCTAATTCCAACCCTGATATTTCTATACAAAATTACTTAATTAAGATATCTCAAGGTTTCTTGAGATGGGCTGTGGTGCAGCAATGGGACCTTTTAAATACCAAATTAACATAACTGCACTGTTTTATGGAAAATTATATGCTGATACACATGGCAAGTAATTGTTAAAATGTTTGTGCCTTTCGATTCACAAGAAAGGAGAGAAGTATCTTATGGATTGTTAATGGTGCTACTTTCTTTAAAAGAGACACCAAAGTAAGAGGGAAAAGCTTTTTCATTGGTGAGTAGAATGTGGAATAAAGTCATATTGAGATTTACTCATCAGTTACAGAACCATAAGAAAACTTAAACAGTAAGAGAGTATTTCCTTGGGAATGAGATAACATTTGTTGTTCTGTTGTTTATTTTTTTTTATAGCTTGGAAAAACACATGCAGCTTTGTGAAACTTCCAGTATTGAGCTATTTCTGCACAGGACAGAGTAACTTTTCTTCATGGTAGCTGGCATGGGGCTGTAATTTGGATTTGTGATAGAAAGAATGTTGATAGCACAGGGATGTTATTGTTATCACTGAGCAGTGTTTGCACAGAGCCAAAGTATTTTTTGCCTCTCACACCACCCCACCAGCACTGGAAGTGAACAAGGATTTGGGAGGGGATGTCAGCTGGGAAAACTGAGCCCAACTGACCAAAGGAGTATTCCATAATGCTTGGCATCAGGTTGAGCATATAAATAAAGCTGGGTGAAGAAGTGGGGGGGCATTTGGAGAGATGACATCTGTCCTCCCAAGTCACCACTACATGTGATGGAGCCCTGCTGTCCTGAGCACCCATGGGAAGCAGTGAATTAATTCCTTTTTTTTTCCTTTGTTTGTTGTGTGCACCTTTTGTTTTCCCTATTAAGCTATCTTTATCACAACACGAGTTTTACTACTTTTACTCTTTCCATTCCCTCCCCATCCTGAGAGGCTGTCCAGAGCTCAGGTGCCAGCTGGAGTTAAACCACATGTTTATGGCACAAAGTGTGTCATAAAACATGACTTTGTTTTCATGACTGGCATTCTGATCTCACTATTTCATGCCCAAATTCTGAGCATGTTGGTTAGAGCATGGTCTTGGCATTAATAACAGCAAGGTCATGGATTTGGCCTCTATGGGCTATTCACTTAGGATTTGGACTTGATCCTTCTGGATCCCTTCCAGCTCAGACTGTTATGTGATTTTGTGATTATGTGATGAAGTATCTGCTGTATGTAGCACTACAGACTCACAAACAAAAAGAAGATTGGCTAGTGTGAGCAACAAAATCAAAACCAGAAGAAAATTAGGAGTGAAATTTAAGAATAGCCTACTTGAAATGACAAAAATGAAAATAAAAGTCAAACTAGTTTGTGTGTGAAGCTCAAATACTTATTTGCCATATTAGTCCACAAACTATCTAGGAACTATTAAACATACTCTGTATGCACACATTTTCTAAATAAGTTCATCAAAATTACATATAAGAAATGTTCTCATATTTAACACAGGAACTATCTTGCCAAGAAAACAAAGGATTTCTCACCACAGTCCTAAGATCATAGTCTATAAAATCCTCTGTTTTCTAAGCAGCTTTGGCTTCTGAGAGTAATGCTTGTCCTGGCTTCCTGTTGCAGAGCTCCTTAATGGCCTGGGATTATGCTATGCTTTAAATTAAAGCCTCTAGAATTAGTATGCTACTTATTGCCAATGTCTGTATCTTTTTAATCTTCCTTCTGTTGGGTGAAATTAAAAGAGAAAGAACAGGCAGTTAAAGATGTTTCCAGCTTTTGGCAATATGCATCTATACTGTTTAGAAGGTGACAATTCTACTGCCTGCAGTGAAGTTTTTTATTGACTCTACATTTATCTGGATCTATGGAATAAACACTACAGGATTTTTTAAGGAAAAACCCAACTAAGTAAATGAAGTTTAAGAATATCCACTTGTTCACTTTACACTGCCAAATACCTGAACCAAATTTATTTGTTTTTCCTTACAGATACTTAAAGAATCTTTTCCACTTCAACCTTGGTTTTCCACAAAGTACATGTTCAGATTTTCTGGCTGACTTTGTTGAGTGGTGTGTGCTTTGTTGTGTTGTGTCAGTAAAGGCAAGGTGACTGAAGCCAAGCAATTTAACACATTAACTACTAAAACTTTCAGCAGGAAACATAGAAATCCAAATCTCACTGGCTTCTTGAAAGTAATTGCTTTTTCTTCATGGAAATAGTGCTCTCCAACCTGTTTTTTATGAAAGCAGATTGTTTTTGAATGTCTTGGCACAGGATACAGATGGCTCTGATTTGGTTTTGTTTTGAAATGCTCAGCACATCTCTAATTGCACAAAAACATAATTTAAATGTCTGACTCTGCAAATTTATTTTGTTTTGGCATGAAGTACAGTAGAGGCTTTTGTAGCTTGTGATGGTGGAAAAGAAATTTGAAAGTAAATGTTTCTATGTTAATAAGGAAGAACAGCTTCTCATCACAAAGTGTAACTTCAAAAGTGTTTTTAACTAGAGGCACTATCAAAAGAAACAGAGAAAGCAGCAGAAAAAATGAACCTTGACCATAGCATCTGGGCAGTAATTTCTAGAGGAAGAAATTGCTTTGAAACTATTCATTGTTCAGAGAAGTCTCAATATCATTAAAACATATACATCTATCTATCTATCTATCTATCTATCTATCTATCTATCTATCTATCTATCTATCTATCTAATCTATCTATCTATATCTATATATCTGTGTGTGTTTTAATATTATGTACAAATGAAGTAGTTTGTCTCTTTTTCAGTAAATGAGCTACTTCCTTACTCATAAAAATCTCCGTTCATCAGATTTTTTCATTTATTACAGCTGCAGTCATGTTTTCTTTTTTTCTTTCCAGGTGTAGTTGAGGAGATTGCTCCTCTCAGCTACTCCTTGAAACCTTCTGGCTGGAAGTTGCATTCCCTCCTCCCAGCCTTCAAGTGTAGACAATCTTATTTCACTTCTGTTAAAATGACCCAATTCAGCATTAGTGATGGCATGTTCAGATTTGACTGTCTGGGCTGACATTGCACATACTCATATTTGCACTCTCACAAGTGAGAAGGAAGCAACTTCTGGTGTGGGAAGGTTAGTTGAAAACAGCACTGAATAGGACCACATTTTTTTTTGGAAATCTGAATTTCCATGATATTTGTACAGAATAAATTCATAGCAAGTGAACTCAAAAGAAGTAAACTCCTGCTATGTGACATCTTACCACTTAAAATTAAACTATTACTTGTTTTTATTATATCTCAGCAGTCACATCATACCTTTCCTCTCAGATGCTTGATTCCTTTTTCTGTGCTCCTGCAGGCTTAGCACCAGTTTTCCATATCATATAATTATATCATTTATGTCTTTTTTTTTCTGCTCCAAATAAGGCAGATTCAACTAGAGCACTAGCAGTAGTTGGTACTCTCAAACAACCTATTATTGTAGTAGGAAGCTGTGCAGATAGACTTGAACTTTTATATTTTTCATTTCAATTTATATTTTAATAAATAAGGAATGAATCAACTAACTGCTTGAGCAAGACACTAAAGACAGGAATAAAAAGAATTTACTTTTAATTTTTTTGGTCTCAACATGACAGCAAGTGTTATTTTTGATTCAGAATATGTTGTTCTGTAACAGCAAAAAATAAAGACATCTTGAGAGAGTAGAAAGAAAATAGGAACAGCCAAGTATATTTCAAGATACTGCATTTTGAATAAAAAATCAAATGTAGGGAAAAAACATGAGAAGGACTAATGTTGGGTTGTCAAAATAGTTGATGTAAAAGGCATCATTTTTATTTTCTTGTAAAACACATTTATTTATTTCACTGAAAGGGAGAAAAAAATAAGCCTTTAACAAACACCTAAATAATATTTCACATAACTAAATAAAATTTCAATCTGCTTTGTACTAAGTGAAGTAGGAGGTGAAGCTGACTGAAGATGGATGGTAATATGTTTCCTTTGGTACTTAGAGTAGCTTTTCCATCTTATTTCAAATTGAAAGAAAAAGAGTTAGGCTATTTTGGGGGAGAGTTTTCTTGGTGGGTTTTGATGGGTTTTTTTTTGTCTGGAGCTTTTAGTTTTAAATTCATTCTTGGCTGCTTGGCAACCAAGAGAATCTCACAATGTAACAGATTGCATAAGTGAGATCACTGTGTAGTAGTACCTAAGGGAAATTTCTTTGCTATAGTTGATTTAAATTAAAAAATGCTATGAACTCAATTTATAAAGACATTGAAGATACTTCAGTCTTCTGAATAGTCTTGCTGACCTCAGTTGACACCCTTATCTCACTGCCATCCTTTCCCACAGAGGAACAATTTTCTTTGTAAAGAACTTTAAATTATAATGGCATGTAGTACTTTAGATCTTCCTAGATGAGCCTCTGGAATATTATGCAGTGATTCTTCCCTGCCATTGAAAACACACCAGTCTGTTCTATAAATTTGGAGTCTCAGTCTTGCATCTTGATATGTTTATTGAAGAAAGACTTATGTGAAAAAAAATCTGGTTAACTTGAGTTAAAGGATAAAACTTTAGTTCTGTTGAAAAAAACTAAGGCTCCTTCTGCAGAGCCCTGTAAATTCATTGGTGGTTCATTAGTTTTTTCAGTCATGCATTTTTTCCTTCTTAAGGTGGTGATCATGGCTTGGACTTTGTTCTTTATATATCTCAAGATCTGTTATTGCAGAGGTTTTTTTAATTACAATTTTTAGTTCTCTAAACTTCATCCACCTGATGACCAAAGAAATTAAAACAAGAATTTTTAACTCACTCAACTAAATCCTCACTGTGATGTCAAAATATGAAGGTCGTAAATAAAATAGCCACAAAATGCTGAAAGAGCATTTTCTCTGGAGTGCTTGCTCCATGAAAGATATCAAACATCCAGAAGCTCATGATTTCTATGGTACATAATTATAACTAAATGCATGCCATATAAATATTTTACAGAACAAATGCAGAATCTTCTATGACTCCCCAAAAATCAGAACTTTAATTTCCCAAGTGTTCCTTCATCTCAAGTCTCCACAGGTATTTGTGTGCTTATGAAAGCAAATGTAAAAAGATAATGTTGATTGAATCATGCTGTATTTGAGGTGTAATTCTGAGATGGGGAAAACAAGATGGAGAATTTGTATTCAAATTGATATCTGGCGCTGCAAAGAGAACAAACATTTTGAAACTAGTTACACCTGAAAGATATATAAGGATGTCTATGCCAGAAGCTGGCCACCAGGAAATCCACAAACATGGATATGAAGACAAGATATCACAGATGCCAGCACTTCTATCAGCTGGACATAGGTGTTTCTGGAAAAGAGATGTGTGGGAAATGGGAAATGCCATTGTTCCTGTACACTGCAAAGTGAGATCTGCAAAGTGAGATACAGAATGTATCATGTGAAAAAATTGCCAGGGAAAAAAAAAGCATTTTAACATATTTCATAAAAGATCATTAACACCTTCATGTCATGTATTCACAAATCCCATCCCTGTCCCTTAAGGGTGAGTTTTTAAAGAACACTTTATTCAGGAGGCAACTACCATCCAAATATTGATCTAATTAGGAGGAAAAAAAAGGAAGCAGCAACTTCATTTTTTATTGATGAATATTGGGCAGACAGAACCCTGACTACTGGCATAATAAGAATAAAATTCCTCCATGCCTTGATTTGCACAAGATATTGTAAAAGAAAAGAAAGCAGTACACAAGATGGATCACTTTGTTGGGCTGAAATGTGATTTGTCATTGCCAATGTCAGGCAGGCTTCAGCAAATTCAGTAACAGAAGTGTCTGTGGACTTAAAAGCTTCAGTGTCAATACTGCTGATAAAATTCTAGAGTCTTGGCCCTTGTTGTGTTTCCCTGTTGGGTTAATCATTTTACTCATGGAGGAGCAGCAGCACAAAGGCACCATTGAACTAATGCCTCAGGTAGCCTGCTCTAAACTTTCTTATAGGTATTAAGTAGGTGTGTGGAGAGTAGGTTGAAAGAAGTTTTTCCTGAATAAGACAGACTTTTCTTGGTGTTCTGCAGGAAGGAGGAAGAGCTAACTCCAGCACAGGTTGCACAGTCAATTTGACAGATAACTGCTGCTTGAAAAGTAAGTATGACATGTATGCTTGATGGCTTCAAAGTGCTGTAAATTGCCTATAGTTTCAGACTTTCTGTCTTTTTTCTGTCATTTTGACTAAGATGGTAAAAACCAAACCAAAACAAAAAGTATCCAAGGTTTTAAAATAGAAAACAACATAATGTTTTACCTGTCTCTAAAGCCCTTGCAACTGAAATGCTTCGAAACTGTGCTGAACATGAATAATTCAAGTTCAACACAACTCTTACAATATACAGCCTTAGAAACACAGAAATAGTCTTTGCAGTGACAATTAAATACCTTACCCTGAGGAATCAGAACATATTTTCCAAAACCATCTACCAGATGAGGGAAATATAAAATTTCTAAGTTGGGAGATTCCAAGTTTGTGCAGTGCCAAAGGTATAAAAGAACTTTACCTCTTGAACAGAGTATCATTGCAGACAAGCAGGGAGCAAGCACAGGTATCATAGTAGTGTCAGTTTTTTAGCAGGATTGTAGGACACGGAGCAGAAAAACTCCTGAGGTGTTTTGACACGTTTCCTCACTTCTTTTCACTTGTACAATGTTGCTCTAACCAAGCTCAGTAAACAACTCTGACTGCAGGACTGCAGTGACACCAGTTTGTCGTTCAATTGGCATGAAGGTAACAGAGATTTGAGTCTGAACACCTTCTTGATGATAACAGCAAAAGAAGTAGAAAATGACAAACAAACAAAAAAAAAGCCTTTAAATCACTTCTCATAAAATGGCAGATTTTAATCACATTGAAGATTTTATAGATTTTCTGAAACACAGTGATATTTGCACCTCTTAAAAACTTTATAAATATAAACTTTTTATTTGCTGTTGTTGTAGGAAATACATTTAGGAAGAAAATGTTTGTTAACAATATGTTTTAAGCAAAGTTAAAGAGGCTTAAAATCTAACTTCAATGTAACACACCCCTTATGTGCACAAAGGACAACTGTTTCTTAAATGATCCTCCTCAAATAGACACCTGCAGCTTGAAGGAAAATAATTAAGAGGAACAATAGAAATTATGTTCAAAGAGTGAAGAGGAAGAAGAAAAGATTTTTTCCTGCTCTGGGAACAAGGGTGACTGTGATTTCAACTAATTTTTTTCCACCCACAGGAAGAATGTAGAAACACTTTTTCCAAAAAGAAAGAAAATAAATACAAAATATGTTAGTTTCTGATGGCACATTTTCCCTGTATTCTACATAGAAATGTTCACTGTAGCTGTGGAGATACTAGAGAGGAAGCCAAGATACTGAAGCAAGAATAAAGAATCTTGTTTTAAGTTTAAATTTTAAAAACTTTAGGATATTCTATCTTTTCAATTTTTAAAATTTTTATATTTTTAATGGAAATATGTTCTTCAAATACTAAAATTTATTCATTAATGCATTTAACTGCAGGACGGATACCAAGGGCTTTCATCTCTATAAGTGAAATGTATCAAAAACTGTCAATACTGAAACATTTTCATGAGCTCCTTAGTTTTCAAAGTACACCATCAGATTATCTAGGAGATTTCAAATAATTTGACCATATAAGCAGTATAAGCCAATTTTCAGAACAGATTTTTAAAAAGTCAAGAAACAACCTCCAGAGACTTTTCATTCCAGAAGCAAAGAAATAAAAAGCATTTCTGAACAGAGACAGGATTTATGATGCTCCATAAGCCCTTGTTACTCATTTTCATAGCCTGATGTGGTACATTCAGAGTAAAGGTGATATTTTTTAATGCTATGATGACTTTCATCAGCTGCCACTGTCCAGGTAAATATTCTACATCCTTGGAACTGAGCAGGAAAGACTGGGGTATTCTGTATGTGCCTAACTTTTGAAGTAGTAAATTACTGATTTCTTCTGTGACTTTACTTATCTGGGTAGCCCTCATTAAAAGTCACAGCTGACTCTTGTCATTGCTGTCTCTCCAAAAGTTGCAGGTTTTCTTTTGTTCAGTGGGAATAAAGTATTTTCTGTCATCCCTCAGAGATGTGGTACAAAAAGAGAGCCTTTGTTTCCACAGAATTTTTTACATCTCTGCAGAGTCATCCCATATATCCATATATACAAACTGCTTTCTCCTTAGTTTTCCTTCATCCACTCTTATTAATGTTTATAATAGGAAGTCCAACTTTCAGCCACTGGCTTTGAAGTTTGCAACCAATATTCACATCTAAAAATTCTTCTTTTACATTGTCTAGTCTTTCTCTGTGTGTGTGCTAACAACAGTCAGCACTGGGGCTTTCCTCCTTACTCTCTCTTTAATTCAGCTTAACATCTTAAAGAAATGTCAGAGAAAATAAATTCTAGGACCAAACTGTAGAATAATAGTTGCTTTTCATGTTTCTTATGTCTTCTTGACAGCCTAAATCAGGTTGGGCATGAGTGATACGTTTCAGTCATTAGCTTTGAAATTAAACTTACATGACACAGCTACATCTACTCTGCCATTCCTTCATGTGTTAACAGGGTTGTAGAGGAAATTGATTAAAATGATTGTTCATATTCATGAGAAATTATGACAGGAATTTCTAAGGTATACAACTGGTGTTGGATAACACCAGTTTCCTTTGAAATGGGGTATTTTTATGCACTTAAATTTTACACAGCTTCACTCACAGTCTTTCAGCAGTGTTTGTTAGTTCAGACACAGTTCTGCACAGGTACTGCTATCTAAACCAGGGCTGCATCCATCCTACATCATATACAGACAGAAATCACCTATAGTGGAGGCTGCATTGCTAGTTTTTAGGTGCCTTGCGATGGAATTCTGAGCAGAATGGAATTAGAGTTCTCATTCAGTTACCAGAGAAAATTTGAATCTCAGGTTATGTGTATATAGTCTGCACAGTGACATGGGAAATGCAGCAGGGACAGAAACCTCTTAAAAATGTACACCTAAATCACCATCTCTGGATCCTTGAAAGATTTGACACTACTGTTATCATTATTGTCATTTGTCAGTACCTTAATCACACAAAGTCAGAGTGTCTTGCAGGAGTGGTTTTAAGAAAGAGTACTAAAAAATTAGGCTTTTTGTTCACCTTGGGAAGGTCACTTAAATTTTCCAGCTGATTCTGTAGGAAGCTATTTTACATACCTGGGGGTTTATTATCTAATTGAGAATTGCATTTTCCCTTTTACTAAGGGGATAATTGAAAAAAAAAATTACAGTGCTGAATTTCCTCATCTATCTGAATGCTTCATCACTGGAATTTTTAAAAACCCTTCAGATATTAAAGGAAAACTGAGAGTACTCTATTTGATTTTTAACTTCCTTTGCCTGTGGAAGAAACACATGGTAGAAAGCATGAAGTACTGCTTAGTCAGCTTTCAGTCTAATTGCAAGAATGCCTTGTACAGCAGTGACATTTCTACAGTATGCTTAATAGCTCTCTTCTGTGCTCACTTGGTCAGGATGCCCTCTCCATCCCTTGTCTCCACTCTGGTTTTACTTAGGAACCAAAACCATCCATTGGAATAAAACTCTTAAATGTAATATTAAAGCTGTTTTCCATTGCAGCCATTGAAGCTGATACTTAGATGTCAGAGATGTTCAGCCCCTGCACTTTTAATAATGTGATTTCAGCTGAGGAGGGGAGATTTTCTCAAACCTTTGTCTATCAGTGAAAAAAGCCAGAACCTTTGTGCCTGCTCAGGCTGTCAGTATCCCACTGTGGGGACCCTGCTCTAAACAGTCCTGCTGGGTGCAGAGCATGGTCAGGGTCATATGCAAAGACAAAATTCTTCTCTTGGGTGTCTACACCTTTAACTGGTCTGTTGGCACCCCTGAAAGATGCAGGACACACACCAAGAGCATGAGAGACACCCCTCCACCCTCAGGCCTCCACAGGTGAGTATGTTCCCTGCTGCCAGCAACTGTGAGTGCCCTTGAAGGACTCACACTGAACAGTTTATGGAATACCACTCAATATAACATAAAATTGTGACAGGTTAAGGTTCAGAGATTGCATGTGATAGTATCAGGCAAAAATGCATTCAAAGCAATAAATGGACAAGCTGTAATTCCTAGCAAAAGCTGGCTCCAGGTAATCAATCAGCACACATGGAACTACAGCTCTTAGGCTTCCCTGTGGGGGAGAGAAGACAGGCTCAGCCCAATGACTGGTCCCAGAAGCTAAGACGGAGGCTTCCCTAACTTCTCCACATTCTAACTGACTTCTATACTCTCTTTGCCTTTAGGTGGAGCTTGAATGACTCTAACCACACATCACGTTCAGTGGGGGCAGCCATACCCTGGAGGTGGGGAAGGTCACTGTTCCATCTGAGGTGTGTGCTTGTGATCTCACCAGAGCTGCTGGTTCAAGAGCAAGAAATCTTTTCCCTCCCTTGCTTGACAGGTGCTATGTGCTTTAACAGCTGCAAGGTACCACTGAGCTCCCTCTCCTGCAGGGATTTTGGCAGACTGGCCACAATGTCTGCAATGTTTCCATGCTCTGCTTAGTCTCCCTAAGCAGGTATTTTGTGGGAACTCAGGCATGCTGACCCCATGCCATCCAGAGAATAGCAACTGCATTTCGTCTCATAATTTCCATACTGTTATAACTTCTATTAGAATGTGAATAGAAATTCCCAGTTTTCTCTAATTTTACCCCCAAAGCATTTTGCCACAGATCTTGGATAAAATGCATCCTAAACCAAAGCAAACTTGCTGTTAACTATGCAGATAGATTTGGATTAGGCAAAACCTGAAAAGCCCTGGAAAGCTTTTTAAAGGAGTGCTAAAAGAGACACTGAAGTATTGGTTACGTCTGCACAAACATACTAATTCAGTTCCTAGGATGCATCATAGATCAAGAAGTGTTAGGAAAAGAAGATAAATAAAATACTTTTATAAAATAAGGTATGTGTTTTACTGTAGTCAAACTGGAATAGAATAGAATTATGGAATCACAGAACACCCTGAGTTGGAAGGGACCTACAAGGACTCTCAAAGTCTAGCTCCTGGCCCTGCACAGGGCACCTCTGGAGTCACACCATGTGCCTGAGAGCATTGTCCAAATGCTTCTTGAGCATTTCCCTGGGGAGCCTGTTCCAGTGCCCAACCACCCTCTGGGTGAAGAGCATTTTCCTGATGTCCAACCCAAACCTCCCATGACAGCTCCTGGCCATTTCCTCAGGTCCTGTCACTGGGCACCAGACAAAGCAGGAGATCACTGCCTGCTGCTCCTCTTCCTCTCTATATATTTAGAATATTTGGTATGAGTGTTAATTTGGTACAAAGTACTTAGCTATGGTAGTCTATGGTTTGAATAGAATAGCACAGGTAGGTTTCAAAATATGGCTTAAGTAGAGATTAATTGGTTATTGACATTTTCTCAAATGGAACACCGCATTTATTTCCAATAAAGTTAACTTTATTAAAAGTGTGACATAGGACTTAGAAGAAAACAGAGGCAATTTTTTTTCTTTTAAAGAGATAAAACCATCATTGTCTTATCACTGAGGAATAAATGTTACCTTAAGATCAAGCACTAGAATAGCAAGTATTGATTATTGACATTTATTATGTGAAATAAACTGCTTCACTTGGGAAATTGCAAATAGAAAAATATACAGTTTTTAAGAAAAAATTTCCATGGGGGAAAAAAATATCTGTACATTAAGGATATGGATAAGCTCTATTACACATTTATCTGCTAATTTCACAATAGGGGTTAAGTTCCTGCTCCTTCCAGTACAGAGTGTCCAAAGAGTAGCATTAAATGTTCTCTCTATAGATGTTTTTACAAGCACCTTTTAACTACTTTGTAGAAAATGGAATGAGGTGTGTGGCTGTGATTTGCATATGTGCAACTTTTTTAAGAGGGGGAGGAAAGAAAAAACCAGACTATTCAGACTATGAAATGTAAGACTTAAAAAACTCTCTTCATGAAGAGAGGCTTCAAGGGCTGAGTTGTTTTAACTCCTTTAAAATAACGCTGTGCTTGATCATAGTCTAAAAATGCCTGCAGCAGTAGAAAGATATGTGATACTATAGAGCCTTAAATGTTTCAGACAAAAGCATAAAAAAATGCTGGAAGCTAAGGCTTTTCTAGGTCCTAACTGTTAAAAGTTATTTTATCACTAACTATTTTTTCTGGTTTCAGCTGGGGAAGAGTGGCTGGTATGGGGCCGTGTTTTGTGTTTGTATAATATTTTCAGGAATTTTCAATAATTTCAGGTGAAACAAGTAAAAATACTTACCAAAGGCTGTGTCACTTAAGAGAGTCTCTCAGCTACAGCCAAGCATTCCCCATAGGTTTGCATGCCCACAGGACTCACTCTCACAGTGGCCCTTGCATTTAGTCAGGAAGAATCCTGTGATTTCCAGACATCCCAGAAAAATCTTTCAGTGGAGGAACCCAAAACCTCACATACAAAGATTTGGTCATAGGCTGTAGACAAGACTGACAGAAAACGAAAATAAATGATAAAGTGTGTCTCTTAGAAACTTTACAGATTCATCTTGCAGGAGATAAGTGTGTTTTACCCCACATGGTAGCAGACTTGGATCCTCTTGCATGTCTTGGGTGTCTGGGCTGAAATTAAAGAGAATGAATCCTTTAGGTGATGTTAAGAAAACTCCTATCCCCTGCTAAGATAACTCCTTCCTTCAGTTCCCAGTTTGTATTTCTCCCACACCATCCCTCACTCCAGAGTAATTCAGAAATTGCTGTGGTTTATTAGCTTACTCAGAAAACATTTAAAAAAAAACTGCCCTGTATTATTGACTTCTGTTACTTTTTTGAAGATGCTGCTCTTCCAGAATATAATGTTATTTTTCTTTGACTAAACACTTTGCAAAATATTAACCTACTGGAGAAAATTGTTCTCCTCCATTCCCCAGGAAACAATGGGCACACCTAAGGGTAGGACTTTAATACTGAACTTTTATATTATATCACATATCTGTTGTATAAATTAGCAACTTGGTGTAGAGGTCATTAAAAATCTCTTCTAATCAAGTTGTCATAATCAGGTATTAACTGACACCAGGGCTGAAGGTAAAGAACCAAGGGTTATTTGAGACTTGCTTCTTTACCATCTGAAAATTTTACATTTAGGACCTTAATTTACTTTAAAAAATCCCTTCTACATTTTCTCTATTTTAAATTTGATTGGGTAATTTATTTGTTTCTCTCTGGTCCCCAGTTCAAATAGCTTCAGAAAACAACAAGTTAGCCTGATAAAATATCCCTGTTCAGCAGAATTGAGTCATTCCTTTGGCATTGCTCAGAGGTCTGGCTTATTATTTCTATGTTCTACTTCTCTTAGTTGTAGAACAAGATCAGCTAATTATGATATATGTTTGATTGACATAAAAGCCACATTTGCTAATAATTGATTTTGTTATTGCTTAAAGGGGAATTAAAGAACCATTTCTTTAATTCAGTCATGGGTTTTGTACTAGTCACTTTTTTTTTTTCTCAGTATATTTCATAAGTAGAATAATAAGTTCCCTTAGAGGAAAGAAAGAAAATTAATCAGACCTGCTCATAAATATAGCTGCAACAGGAAGACAAGAACATGAGAAATACATCCTTATAATAAACCACACAAAAGTAATTTTCAGAACAATTTTTCATTACCTATGTGTCTTAAACAAATATAGTATAAATCCAGCAATCAGTGAGAAATTAGAATAGTAGGTTGTTTTGTTGGTGTATATAATAATATAAATTAATAGCCTGTCAAAGCTCTTGAAAGAGCTTAGTAAGGTACAACATAAAATGGTAATAAAAATAGATTTTATATTTAAAAGTAAACCAAAACAAAACAAACTCACAAATGTGAAAGATATAATAAACTAGAACATAGCAATGTATCCATCAATATACCATAAGACAACAAATATTTATGAGTTTACAACCTCAACTTAGATATTGAGTAGACATATCTTATTAGGAATTCTGAGTAAATAACTACTTTTAAGGGAAAAAAAAGGTAAATTTCATTAAAATGGACTTTTATTTCATTATCAAATATAGTTTTCTACTTGGAATTGAGTAGATTTACATAGAGTTGTCAACTGAAAGTCTACAGAGTGTTTAGGAATCATAGAGTAGGAGTTATTTTGGTGGTGAGAAGCAGAAAATGGGGAAGGGGAGGGAGGGGATTTTTTTTTATTATTACTTTGTAAATTTTACTGCTTAAAATTGTATTCCTGAGTGTTTTTTTCCCAATAAGAAATTTTCAAACCTTGCCAAGCAATAAAAATATTTACATAAAGAGTTAAAAGCTAATTTTCTTCTGTAGATTCATCTTGTTATTTTAATTTTAATAATTCAATTATTCAGTAATCACTCAGACTGTGGAAGTTTACAGAGGTCTGCTACACTCATTTTGTGGTTGCTTGTGTCACACCTCGCTATAGAAAACAACAGGCCATTTCAGATCATTGTTGTGAGATGATGGGATAAAAGTGTAGCTTCTCCAACTAAATATAATGCAAAAAATATTTAATCAACCAATTTTGATATACTAAAGGGTAATCCCACCACTTCTGATTGCAACAAAAGCTTGGGCTCAGACTTGGCCTGCTGTGATTTTTGCCTCACTGTGAGATTTGCTGGCAAAAGGCTCTAGTGGTGCCTTTTTTAACTCATTTCCTCCTTGGGTTTAAAGAAAATGCTGTGATTCCCTTCAGGATATGCCTTAGTTGAGCTGAAAAATGACATGATTCTAAATTAGCCAAATTAGTGGTGACAGAACTGGGTGTGATCATTATCTCCCATTAAGGGACAGAGTGATATTTTCTGTTTGCTCATAGTGTCCAATATTCAGGATTATGAATGAGGGTTTTCTGATGTTTCTTGCAAAATTACAATAACTAGTGTAAGTAAACTCAATGCAATTACAACTACAATGTTGTTTAATAAGATGGTAGAAGGTGACAAGGTAGAGATTGTTGGTATTATTCTTGCACTTAAAAACAGCAGATCTGGAACAAGTTCTGATATCAGTGTCCAATTTTCAGGACATAACAATTTCCTGCAATCATAGAACGCCAGAATGGTTTGGGTTGAAAACAACCTTAAAGATCATCTAGTTCCAACCCCCCTGCCATGGGCAGGGATGTTTGTCTGTCACCAATGTATTGTTTAGCAGTGCTGAGAGAGTAAAATCAGCAGAAAGGACTCAGTTTGTGTAGTGTCACACATTGCATTTGAGTGACCCACCCTGGACTCAAAACACAGTTAAGGAAGCAAATAGCTAGGGAACAAGTAATCAGACAGGGAACATAGGATACTTCCTTATATGAGGAATTTATGCAAATTTCTATTTCTTTCCACTGACAATGTCTAATTTTGTAGATCTAACCGCCCATTTTTGTCTTCCTTCATTCTGGGCCACTGAAGAAGAGACTCAGGCATTTTTTCACCTGGTTTGGGCAAGCACTATGGATATATACCAGGTATGGACATTTCCATCCAACATCGTTCTTCAGTGCTCTCTAGGGAGGCCACTGCCCACAGCTTCATGCAGCCTCACAGTGTAAGTTTATAAAGTTAATTTTTCAATGTCTTTCAAATGAAAACAACATTATAAATAGTATCTGTGTCTCATGCTAACAAGGATAACTCTTGGACACAGACAAAAACTGCTGTGCTTCAAAGCAATGTCTGTGGAGAAGGTTAGTCTGCTCCTGAGGACAGTTTTGCACAATTACTTCAGTATGTAGAATTCTGCCCCAGGCATAATTCAGGGGATAAAAAGGAATAGTTGAAGTGTACAGTGACTTGTTCAGATGAAAATAACTTCTATGCAGAGCATTCCATTTGGCAAGATGAATCCCAAAATGTATTTCTGAATTGTACGGAAATGATTTTACAATGCCACCTACTCACTTGTGGTCCATTACCATCCTGAATGTAACACAGAGCAAAAATTGAGTTGCTCTGCATAATTGAGAATGTTTTTCCCCTAGTACTTCTTGGGACTATTTCAGAAGCTTTCATTCTCCTCAGAGATGTCTCTAGACAGTTTAATTTTTTTGCTGCCCTTTAAAAAAACCCAAGCCTTTACAATCAATGATGTTAGCATCAAAAAACCCCTGAAACCTGTGTCTACAGGACTTGTTTGCTTTTTGGCTGCTGATACTGGCTGCTACATCAGACTGTGATTATGTGGAAATTATGGGTTTTAACTCTATTGTACATGTATAGTTCTTTCCATGGTTTCCAATACCTTTTAATGGTATTCTTTTACTATTTTTCACTGGTTTAAAATGTTTTCTCCATTATGTATAGAACTTCTGGGAAGAAAAATAGAATAAAAAGGAGAACTAAAGTATATGAAATTGAGCTTTATCTCTGTTTGAATGCTAAGTGCAGCTTTGGTTCTCCCATCACAAGGGGCTAAATCTGGAAATAACTCTTGAGAGACTGAGAAAGCTGATGAAAGATTGGAAAGCCTTGTGCATGTGACTAAATAGGCTTCTAAACTAAGCTTGAAAAAGAAATAGCCAAAGTATCACTAGAGATCTCAAAAATTACCTCTGGCAAGTAGAAAGAGAACAGGGATCAAATACTTGCATTCTCTTCTAGTAGAAGTTTGAGCTGGTAGATGAAAAATGCAAAAACCCCCAAACAAACAAACAAAAAAATCCCCTTCCAAAGCCAGTAACCTCTTGTATAATTAAATATAATAACGTGTGGAATTCCCTAGGATGTTGCAGACTTTAAACTCCTTTTGAATTCAAAAAAGACATTTTGATGCAGAAAATGCGCAGAGAGTAAGTATAAAAATGGCATTTCTGACTCAAAAAGCATCAAGCTGTTGAAGGAGGGGAGAGGATTCTGTGTGATCATCACTAAAAATTCTGTGTTCCTGTACTCTTCCATAGGCAGCCCCTCAAGCTCCCTACTGGAGAAAGCATCCTGAGAAAAATGGACTAAAAAGTCCATTTAGGTAACTAATTCATTAACTCTTGCTATTTAAAAAGGCATCAGCTTGTCAATAGTTAAACTGTTTCTTACATGCCTTTCCCAGGTTTATATTTTGTTTAGAATTTTATTTTTTTAATTTTGTTGTGAGCTTTTTTCCCCACTAAGTCTTGTTACATAAGTCAGAGATTTCTATCACTCAGGAATTTGTATGACACATTTTGTAGCCTTAATTCAATCACATCCTTTTTTCTCACTTCTTTCCATTCTTTCTTGTTTAAAAATATACAGATTCTATGCTTTGAATTTACATGGCATGCAGTGCTCTTCAATACAGCTCCCTTCTGGAGATTCCTTTAGTTAAATAATTGAAATCTATCAAAGCAGGTTTATTGTCAAAATAAGGATTAAGTTCTTGTATATAATGCAATATTGATATTTTTTCTATGGGATCCCTAATTGCTTTTATGTGAATTGGAACTGTTCTACTTTCCCATTCATTACTTCTTTTTTTCTTTTCAGTTTCTTTAGTCTCATAACTAAGCACCTTTCAAAATCAGTTTAAAATATGAAGCCTGCTCCACACACTGCAGCACAGCTCTTGCATAGCACAAGTGCTTCCAGCACCTGCAGAGCACTCACTGCTTCTCATAAACACATGGGACAGATTGTCATCAATTGTTAAATTATGCTAATATGTATAAAGAATGATCCAACACCACCGAGTATTTTCTTTTCTGAGGATCAGAGGTGTTGTGATAGGTATAATAAGATCCATACAATTCAGTACAAGAAGAATAAGATGGTTGAATATTATATTCTGAATTATTTATGGCAAGATCTGCTCAACATCTCATTGTGTAAGCACAGCCCCATTTTACCAGAACAATTAAGACTTGATGAACATTATATGATAGTCAGAGTTTAGCTTAACCTTTCCATACATGAATATTTACACACCCAGACAGGAATACTCATACCTCTTATTGCTTCCTGATTACTGTCAATTTTTCTTCTCTTATTTTATAATTCTTCATACTCTGTAGACTAGCTTAGCCTTCATTACAGTACTGGTGATGCAAAGAAATGAGTTTTCTTTTGTAGGAGCTCTTATTCCTTTTATGTGAAGCTATTAATAATGTGCCACTTCTACTATTACATGATCACATGAGAACTGAGCTCAGTATGATATGGATGTATGTTTTAACCAAGGGAACACATCAGGAAATAAGAATAACAAAACAATTCAAGCAGATCTGCCCACGTACAGACAGTTGTGGGAAATGAAATTGAGATTAACAAAGGCATATCAGCCTCATCAAGATTTTCTTTTCCAAAGGCCCAGAAGTATAGTATCACATAAAGATGCTACTTCTTACAGAGAGCAGCATTTCAACAGCTCGAGTTCTTACCTCCTTTAGACATTGTAAGTGGAGAAATAAAGGAAGTGGGAACTCCATATAAAACAACTCTAAATAAAGAGGTGAGCAATCTTTTTGTCAAACAAGCAAAATTAAGAAATCAATGCCTTTACTCCTCCTGCTTGTTCTTTCTTTCTAAAATTAGAAATTTGGTTTTATCTAATGAGATTAAAAGAAAAAGTTCCCATTTGTAGATTTGATTGAATAAATTGACATTCTGAAAGCAATCCGCTTCTCTTCCATTTCAGAAGCTTTGTATTATGTTTCAAGATTTAATGAAGATCAATCCCCCCTTAGAAATTTAAAGACAGCTGATGAGATTTGGTAGTTTTCTCTTTCCATGCCTTCCCTCAAGTTGGTTGTTTGATTTTATATATAGATTTAATATGTATTTTTATATATTTTATATATTTATATATTTTATCACAGCTGTCACTAAATCTAGCTATCTTTTAGAAACCCCAACTTTTTAAAGTCATTCTTTTATCTCTTTGAAAATATGTTCTTGTATCTCAACAAAAGTGTTTTCCTGAAGAGAAGTAATCCTGTAATTTGTATTTCTTGTGCTATATTCTGATATTAGAGGAGGACATGGACCTACAGAAGTTTGGAGATTATTATTTCCCTACCAGATTCTTTGAAGTACACTTTATCAGAAATTTCTTATTTTAACTGTCCATGTATAAAAAAATTAATTTACAATAAATTGTTTAAAATTATATTAAAGACATTTCAATTCCACATTTTACTACTACTATGTTGCCTTAAAAAATACCTTCTCCAGTGGACTGAAAACTTTATAGTCCCTGCACAGGACAACCCCAAAACTCAGACCTTGTACCTGAGAGAATAATTTTAACACAACCTCCTGTGAATCTGTTTGTTTGGTTGGTTGGGGTTTTGTTTGGTTGCTTGGTTGCTTTCCTCCCAATTAATGGAGTTGAGAGAAATGAGTTATTTCTAATCATACATAAGTACAGGGAAAACCTTTTATTTTCTGGAGGTTCTTTCTCTGTGTGAGAAAAGCTTGAATGCAGACACTATTAAGGTCATTTTGTTAGATATGGTCTTGCCATATTATCCCCAAGATCTGAGCTCACAGTATGTTTTCTGACAAAGTCTATCAGAGTATCATCAGTTGGTGGAATCTGCTGATTTAAAAGTTATATTATATGGTTTAGTATGTGTAATACTTTCAGATGAAGCCACTGGGACATGTCATTGCCTTTAGATGTCATGGGTTTTTTTTTGAGTTTTCTTAGTTTAAAAAAAACAAAAAAAACCCCAAAACAAAACAAAAAACAAACAAAACACCCCTTTTTAACAATTTGTTTTGCGCTGAAGCGAAGGAAATTTGAAGCTCTAAAAGTTTTAACAGAGTGACTTATTAAGAATTCGTGAGAAAGAATGGAAGCAACACTGCTTTGCTTTCAAATGTTTCATAGTACAACAGAGGATAAGCAGCTGGGATCACACTTTAATGCAATCTTGCCTCATTTTAAGATTTTTTCTGTTACAACTGTGTTCAAGATATTACCATTCTTTTTTTTGCTCAGTGCTCAGTCTGCCTGAGGATTCTGTTCTGTCTTAGGTGTTTTGTTTTCCAACCTGGATCTTACCCTGGAAATTCATCTGTAGCTTTACTAACCTTTTCTTGACTCAGTCTTCCTTTTATATCATCCTCCCTCTCACAGATTAAAATTCATCTTGCCTAGATCAACTCACTCTAAAAGGTTACATCTTCACATAAGGTCTGACATATGTGTCATTTTTGCTTGAGTTTTTTTCTGACTATATGATGCAGTATCAATCACCTTTTAGTGGATGAAGTTTGCAGTAAAAACAGACACAAACACACCTTTGTCTTTACATTTCTCATTTACTGACATCAGCTATAAGGTAAAAAACTGTACTTTGCATATTGTCAATTCTGCAATAAAGGAAATGAAAATTTGGCTTGGCTATTTGGTTTAGTAGTAGCAAAGCTGTTCAGGAATAACATCCATGACTGGAATAAAAGTATAGGTTATTGTTATCTTCTTTTTTATATATGGGATACATTACTCATCTCACCCTAAAATTCAGAGTTGGGAGTGCATGGACATAGATCTGTAGAGAAAGTTTTTGTTGATGCGTTGACTTCTTGTAGTTTTAATAATTTTGAGATTATGTTTTGAAAATATTTCCTAATTTTTAAAATTTATTCTTTCCTTAAACACCATATGCCACAGATTTTAATACTTATTAATTCAGCCTGGCTCCCTTTTGCTCAATCTCAGCAGTTGTCAGAGGTACTGAAATTATTCTGATGGCTCACTAAGACCAAAGATCATATGGTTGACGTGATAACCAACCAAACAAACAAAAAGTTAAAACAAAAAAGAAAAAAGAGAGTATCATAATTTAAATTGGACTGATATGATTGCTTTGTAATTTCCAAAAAAAAAATAGTTTTGTTTTTGGGTTTTTTTAGTTTTTTTATTGTTTGGGTTTTTTTCAGGTTTTTTGTTTGTTTGTTTGTTTAAATGCAATTTGTGCATCTTGTATTCAAAATGTGGAAACATTTTCTGGAAGTTATTCCTAAAAAAAATAAAGTACTAAAATGTGTAGAATGCGTTCCGCACAGCTTACTCCATCTTAGTGCTAGAAAATAAATACACGTGTAGATGAGCTTCTCAGACCCCATAACCTAGCTTGTTCAGGCAGTGGCCCAGAGTGGTTCATTTTTAAGTTAATGAACATACATATAGCTATAGAAAAAGCACTGGAGCTTTAAAATTCCACCTGCCAGAAAGTAAATGTTACTTTGCTTTGAGAAAACAGTGTTATTCAATAGAACTCATTTTCTCCATCAGGAAACTTTAACACTTCATTATTACATATAGTGAAATCAGTGGTGTATTTACATATTAATGTCAATGGTATAACTAAATATTCCTAGTAAATGTTCAGCATTCAAAACACTTGTTTACTTTGCATTGCTCTCATTTTTAAACTCCTGGAGTTTGAGGTGTCCTTAAAATTAACAATGTTTTCCTTATATTTTGGTAAGGACCTGAAAATCGCAACTTGGGAAGATCCTTAAACTGAATCCCAAAGTATGAAAGAAGCATTCTGAGTTATCAGAACAAAACAATTTTAGGAAGCAGCTTGTTTATAAATAGAAGGTGACAGGGGTATCTTATTTAAGGGTAGATTCAAAATGATGGACCTTAAGTAGGGTTTTGGAAAGAGCTGCAAGAGAAAATTATAGGATATAATTCAACAGAGTGGTGAAGCTTTTACTGTATGGCTTGGAACCAGCAAAGGGGTAAAATTAGTCACTGCTCCCAAATGTGGCCTTGAAGTAAGTGGTGGAAAGCACCATAAACCTTGAATCAGAGTGTCTCCTTGAGGAATTTAAGCCAGAAGTGTGAGGAATATGCCAGAGTTATTGCTGAAAAACAGGGTGAAAAATAATTGCTTTTTCACTAACTTCTTTTTTCAGTCATAAAATAGATAACAAACTTCACCAGCCACAGTAAGACCAGAAAAACATACATGAAAAGTAATGGGAATCTCCTTATAGAAATTTGTATTTACAATTACCTAACTTGCATACTTATGGATAAATAATAAAATACTTATAAAATACTACAGAAAGATACTTAGAGACAGTAGTTCAGGCTTATAATTGACCTTGTCTGTGTTCTAATTTTTCCACCTCATGACTGATAACATTCAGCTGCCAAAGCAGTTGCATTAAGCCTGAAAACTGTGGCCCTTGCCCTTGGATATCACTCAAATATCCAGGGATCTGTAGAGCACCCATGAGTGTGCTGCACTGGCTCCTGCATACTCATTGTCTAGAACAAACTGGAATTGCTCTAGAAAAGTAGGAGAAACCAAGTACAAATACTCACAAGTTCAGCCTGAGAGGAGGAGGATACCAGCCATGATCCAGAGGGCTGAGTGTGTTTAAAGAAACTGCAGTCCGTGCACTTGCACATGTCGGGAATTATAAAAGCCAGCCACCCACTCAGGGATGGGGAACCAGAAACCAGAACTGGGGCTCTCCCTGGGGGTGGCAGAGCAGGGTCTGACAACCAGGGCCCATCCACCACTCCAACCAGGAGCAGACAGCCAGGAGGCACCAGGTCAGCCCCAAGGTGCATTGGGCACCTCCCCAGGGACAAGCCAAGGCTGGTGGAGATGTGGATCCATCCCAGCCAGGTCCACGGCCAGGAACGGCAGTGGGGAGCCAGAGACCAGCCTTGCTGCAGCATCACTGCAGGGACTGATGGGTCCAGGGGCTGACACTGGGTCCTGGGCCATGAGCAGGGTGGGAAGGTTTGGTGGGGGCAGAAATGAGGCCCTTAGCCATGGTCAGGTGGGGGAACCACACCTGACAGTCAGGGACAGTCAGGGCTAATGGTGTCCTCAAAGTCCTGACAATAAGCCTGCAAGTACCGCTGCACTTGATCCATAACAATCAAATCTCTACTCAAAGATGATGGAACTGGTTTTTACACATAACTTTGGGCAATTGGGCACTTGAAACTTAATCTAACATTTAAGTGCTGCTGTATTTTGAAATACAGTGTTATTGAGGGAAATGTATGTGGTTTTTTTCTACCAACTCACTCTTCAACAAGCAATCTGGAACTACTCAAGTCTCTCATTGCTGAATCCTACCATAAAGCAGCAGCAATGATGCATGCCAGATCCAAGTAATTTTGCTACTTGTCTGAAGAGCTGTTTATAAAGCAGCTTGCCTCTCCAATATATCTGCTGTATACATGATGTTTTTATACATGCTGTTATCAATCACTTAATCAAGAACAATATTTGTACTTGACAGAATTTCCTATATATACGTTTTCTTTTTCTTTTTTTTTTTTTTTGGTGGCATAAGGAGTAATACACATGAGTTAAATTCAAAGATATTCCTTTTTTACAGTACTCTACGGAGAAAGAGCACACCAGGTTATAGAAGAAAGCAAATATTGTATGTCAGGGCTTTGGATGGAACAAACTGGCAGAGGGTAATTCTATACCAAGCTGTCTCTAGCCCTCATGGGCCACCTTGGCATCAGGGTGGAGCCCTGAGATTCTCTTATTGTTCACTGCTGGCCACAGAAGATGAAGAAAGAAATGAAAAAAATTATTGGATTCTGGAAGCAACTATTTTTTTTTGCAAATATTCTATCAGATTTCATGAATAATTTGCTATAGGAGGCTCTTTTGTTAGTGATCTTTTAGCTGATTTTGTTGGTTGTTGGGAGAGTTTTGTGGTTTGGTTGGTGGGTGAGGTTTTTGTTTGGGGTTTTGGTGTTTTGTTTTTGTGGGGTTTGTTTTTTATTTTGGTTAGGGTTTTTGTGTGTGTGTATTGTTTTGGTTTTTTTTAGTCTGGTAGAAAATCTAAAATATGCACACGGTGTACTGAGACAAAAACTGCTATGGTGGGTTTGGGTCTTTTTCTGTGAAAGCTAAAAAAGGACATGACCAGGACATGGTCAAAGGAAGTGACTAACTGAGAACCAGATGTTACTACTACAAATTTAATTTTAGAACTGTCTGGACTGCATCATTTGTAAAAATAAAGCTGGTATGGGAAGAAACAGCAATTTAAAAGCTGGAGAAGAGTAACCAAATAGGATTATCCACTGCAACTACTGAAATTCACTCCAAATGAACTGATTTGCTCTACATTGTCTTTCAGGGTGACTTTGGCTAGATAGGGAAAATGTGTTTGGGGACTAGCAAGCACTAATACCCTGCTTTGGGTTTTGTTATTGTGCAAAATTAAATATGTGCTCTAACCCAAAGTGATTCTCTGAGGGCTCTTTTCCAAAATATTTTTATAATCACTGTTGTGGGATTTTTTAAATCTTCACTGTAGTTTATCCCCTATATAATACTTCACAAGCAATTATTCCTTCATTAGCCCTATTTAGCAAATCCTGAAGTATCAAACCCTTTGTACCATATCAGCAACACTAATTCTTTAATAGGTGCTGCTCTGAGGATTCTAACAGAATAATATCCTTTAGGTATTCTGTCATCCTAGAAGCTTCTTCAAGTATTTATTTGTTGGTACTTGTGCTGCTGCCAGTAAAATTCTGAAGTCAGTGAAGTTTTAAATAATCAGAGCAAGTTAATATTCCAATTTTTGATTTTAATGAGAAGTCACTTGCTAAACATTTCGAAGTAGCTTTTTTTCAAAAAGTATTCTGTTTTAATTTATGTATTATCTTGCTGTGAGGTGAAAATGTTTGCATTAAATTTGTGTCTCATCTTATTTTTTCTTTTTAATTAAATTCATTAATTTTCAACTTTTTTGCAAAATTTGCATTCTATTTTCTTTAAAATTTAGAATAGATTAGCAGAACTAAATTTTATCTATTGCTATTCTCTTTTTTATTCTCACTTTTCTCTCAATGTCTATTTTGTCACATGCATTTCCTTCAAAGGAACCCTCAATTTTTACACTGACAAGTTATTTGTGAGTTGCCTATGATAATTATTTGTACACTAATATAATTTAATAGAATTAAAAATTTAAAAATACGTCATGAGGCTGAAACAAAGAATATGGAACCAAAGGTCAAAATCTTTATTATTGTCCATGTAATCTGGATTTTCCTCCCTCCTCATATATAAACTCTAAGCTGTTGACAAGGTTATCAACAACACTACTTGTCTCATTCCCAGCTGTGACAGAATAAACCAAAATAACAGTTTTTATACCTATAAATAGGGATATGATAGCAAACCCAATGCTTCTCTTGCATACAAGAACAAAAAAAAAAAAAGAAAGAGAATTCTTAATTCAATACAAAAAAGTCCATTTTGGAGTACTTCTATGTGTCTTTCCTTGCCTTGGATTCTGACTATTTATCTTCATGCTAACTCTTCAAGGCAGAGAAATGCTATTTCCCCACCTCTGCACACATAGGCCAGAAGACTTACATTCCCAAAGGAAATAAGCAGTTCCTAAACATCATGTAGTCCTCAGTAAAAGACAGGGTCTTGGCTCCTCACATGGTGTGTTATTCAAAACTGAGGGATTGCAGAGCTTTGTGGTTTCCTGCCTAGTTTTTAACCCCAGGATCCTGGTTTTTTTTTTTTTTTTTTTCTTTTCAGTCAGGACACCAGGGTTACATCTCTGACTTAGTTGAGTATGGAGTAGGAAAACTGCTGAATTCCCTAATGAAAGATACAGACTAAATTCTCCCTTAGAAATTCTTCAGTATATTTTCAATTTAATTATGTTGGTTGTGCTCTATTGATGCATTAAGGTACTTCATCTATACTAAAATATCAAGGGGCAAGAGTTAAAAGTAATTAAAGATATCTAAGCAGGAAGATGCAATGAAATTTTTCATGAGATTGTCAGATATGTCTTGTCAACAAACTTATTATCAATCAACAGTAATTTAGAAAACTTGATGATGTTGGTTACTGAAGGACCTTGGCTAAGCTTTACAATTTTCATTTAAGAAAATTCTGGAGTTATCTTCTACCAAGGAATTGCACTTCTCCCAGTATCAGGAGATGCAGAGAACACAAAGAGGATACTGTTTACTCTATTAGTCATCCCTTGAACCATTCCTTCATTCAACTTTAAAAGGTTATTTTCAATAGTGTTAAAAATGTGCTGACAACAAGGGCAAATCTAAAACCAAGAAAAATAAGAAAGAGGTTCTGTACCCAAAACTATCAGGTTGTATTAATTTTCTTGATATGTTAGTAGTGGCAAATTACAGTAAAAAAAGAAGTAAAACCAACAAGACTTTCATTAAAGTCATAGAGGTTGAAAAATGCAGTTTCTCAGTGCGAAAAAGACTTTGAAGGGCTTTGAACATGAGTCAAACTTCTGAACAGCAGATAATCAAAATGATTGCTCTTTAATGTCACTTTTACTTCTTTGCTGTCAGAATGCCCAAATTTAAAAACAGCAAGAAATTTTTCTTTCTTTTCTTTGAATTCAAAATAATCAACAGTTCAAAAAGTTCTAAATCACCTGTCAGATCTCTCTAACTGTGGGAAATGTAATATTTATTTTCTCCAATGAAAAAGTAATAAAAACAAAAATCCAAACCTAATTTCCAGCTGGGCCTTTCAACAAATACTGTTCTTCCTCACTAATAGAGGCTAATAGAATTCCATTAACATTTCCAGTATTATTGAGACATCAGTGCTCCACTGAGGTTTTGACAGAATGCTATATTTCTTTATAGCATTCCAAGATATTTCTCAGTTGGAAAAAGATATCTGAAATTTTCAGAAGTTTTCATTGGACTTGAAAGTGATAATACATGGGAAGACTATTTTAATCATATAGACAATTTGATCATATGAACAATTTTAGGATATGAATCATATGAACATATGAACAATTGTGTAAAGGGGTGTGGATTCAGCACATGAAAACTTTTGATTGCTATGAAAAGACCTAGATGAGCACACACCTCTATCTCAAACCTTGTGACAGAAATTAAAAAATTAGATATAGTACAATTCTAATGCCTACAGAAAATCTGTTTAAATTTTTCTGGAAGGTGATTCCATTGTGATAAAAAAGGCAAAATGTAGCATCTGATAAGAAGAAAGAGGATTTTGATATTTCCTGGGGCTATATAAACAATTCATGCTTTTTGACCAATTGATTGGAGATTGTGATTTGCAAAATATCTATTTGTGCACCTTCAGCTCAAAAGCTTCACTCATAACTAGATATATGATAGGTATGTTTTCAATAAAGCATAAAAATGAAGGAAAAATATTTGTATTTCAGGATTTTTGGGCCAAGCAGATATCACAAAGGATAATTTTTAAAATATTTGTTTCTTTATTGAAAACTGTTTTTTTATAATTTCAATAATTCATAAATTGTTGAATACTTTTCTCTCAGAACTTTGCAACTTCCTGAGCAGCAGTAACAGCACCAGAAGAAATACAAAAATTCTTCTACATCATCTTATTTGTACCTAATGAGGGAATTTAGGCTATATTCTTGACATCTATCTATATGTCATAAATGTCTTTTTTTGTCTTTTTTTTTTTTAATATTTTAACTTTGTGTATGGTCTCTGCCACTACTTATATCCAATAAAAAAAACCTAAATTTGAAATTTACATTTAAAGTGAATGAAGTAACAAAAAGATTAATGGATATAAGTTAGCCCACTTTAAATAGCTCATGAATCTAAGGGTAGCGGTGCCCAACTTTATTCTGAAAGAAGAAAGTAGACTCCTTTCTTTTTCCCAGACTAATGATTAAAAACTAGACAAACCCCAGCAAAAGATGTGTGACACCAACAAAAACAAACCCATGAAAGCAGCTGAACGTGCTTTAAGGATTGCCCCTTTTTCAAAGCAGGAACAGTAGCTGGGTTTACACAGTGTTTCATGGATGTTTTTTCAATTAAATGCTTCCATTTACCATAAAACAGTTTGGTTCTAACACTGGATTTTCTCTATATTTAAGAGGAGATTCTGTTTAGAATGATTGGTTTACTCATTCCTAATAAAATTTTAATTGGTCTCTTTCGGAATCCCAAGTATTCTTTAAACGGCAGTCTCACATGTATAAGTATATTTTCTTGTAATTGAAATTACAATTTTCCAAGAGTTAAAAACGTGTTCTGCACAGTAAATAGGTTATAAAGATCTCATTTGTAATTTAGATGCTATCTCTAGGGTTACTAGACCTGCGTTGGGCAAGTAATTTTGCAGTTGAAAAGAGATCTCAAGGGAAGGCTAAAACCAAAAGAGTCTTAGCAAATCATTTTGCATTCCCTTGGAATTTTTTAGGATCTCAAATTGTTTTGTTCTTCAGGGTGAAATGATGAAAATGCTCCCCCCAAAAACTGTGTCTGAATGAAGATTGAGAAAGACTCAAAAGACAAGACAATCCCTCCTTGGAAAAGGCAGTCAGGCAGGCAGCAGGGCTGGGAAAGGGGTTTGAATTCTGCTACTGAACACCTTGGTTTCCCCTTTTTACAATTGTACACATGACTATGAGAGTTCCCTAGTTAGATCCCTCTTCCTGGCTGGAAAGAAACTCTCATATTCCAAACTAAGCAGTTTTGGCATCAGATTGTGTCAAAAAGTTCTTTCTTACCAAATGTTGCAACATATTTTATGAAAATTTTCCTGATTAGAAGTTTAATTGAAATATATATTTCTCAAAAAAAAAAAAAAAAGGAAGTAAATCTGCAGCTCTAAGGGCAGATATATAATAAATAAATAAAAGTCTAAACTGATTTCCAACCAGTAGCTATCATTAGACTCAAATTTCTAAACTTCTGTTAACAAATGCCCTTTTGTAAAGGCTCATTCCAATTAATGCTTTGAATAACCATTTGCTCTACTGTGTCTTGGATAATCTTCAGACTTTTCCTGAAAAAAAAAAAGGCTTGGATATTATTTATTTATTTGAAGTTATAGGCTCACTCTTGAAAATAGAATGGGATTGATTATCAATATTCTTCAAGAAGAAAAAATCCACAGGGTAAAGAAAACAGCACTGGTAGATGTGGGGTTTTTTTTAACTTTTTCTTCTTTTTTCTTCTCCATCCTTTCTGTGTGTCTGCATAATGCTTAAAAAGATAAATTTAGTTTAGAAGGCATGGATCAGATATGTCCTTCAAGAATAAAATTATTAAGTTATTATAATTTCCAAATATATTAAATATATTTATTTTTAAAACTCATGTTAATCAAATTTACAATTTTCATTCACGTTCCATCCATATGTAACTCTTGTTGTTCTTACATCTGGTAATATAAACAGTGGCAAAATAAAACTGAAATGCTGCTGCTGATGACTATGTGCTACCCTTGCTTCATTTTAAAAAGTTTTTGTGTCATTAACTTCATCAATTCTAGGGAGGTTAATGGAAGCTCAATTCAAGCTAAGCTTTGCATTTAGAGCTCTGGGTTAGCAGAAAGATGCACTGCTTCTTTTCAGGCTTTCTCTTCTTAAAAAACCACGGGCATTTCAAGAGAGATAAATGACTTGTGCTGAGTTGACTTCAAGTTCTTCTGGTATCATAGAATCATAGAATGGTTTGAGTTGGAAGGGACCCTACGGATCATCTTCTTCCAATCCCTGCTCCTACTTCCCCCTGAAATGAAATGGAAACATTAAAAAGAGAAATCCTATTTTCATCTTAAATCTGTTTTAATCCCATAGATAGGGGTTTTGCATACATCAAATTTACATTGCTGCAGTGTTCTAGTGCAAGAATGTGAAATTTGCAGAATTAGAATAAAGAAGCCTTGCTGCCATAATATGAATGAGGAGTACACATACTTCACCAAAAGGAGATATAAATACTGTCCTAAATCAAGTGATTAAAGCTAAATAAATTGATTAAGGTGGACTTTCTGCATCTTTTCTTTAAAGTAAGCTCTTTGTGGGGAAAAGAAGCAAACAAAATATCAGAAAAATTAAGAATTTTTTTAGTATTTTTACCTTCTAATTTGTACCTTTTTTTTCCCTCAAGAGACTTGTAGGTCAAGAACCTGCCGACTTTCAGTGATAAAATGGAATGCTTGGCAGGGAAGTGGTGTGTCAAGGGATGCAAACAGGATACTTACCAATTTAAAGCTGTTAAAATATTACTCAAAAAATGTGCTTCTAACCTTCTGTCTCTTCTTGGCATCATTTCCCCCTGCACTATTGCACACACACTAAAAGAACAATATGCTCATTTATCTTGGCTCTTGTTAGTATTATCCCTGTCTGGTTTGATGTCTTTAAGCCAACCAGATGATTGCTCCATTTGGGTGGAACTTCTGTCAAATTCCTAATTTTCATCTCAGACATACATGTACTCTATCAACTACAAGTAATTTTTTGAACCAGTATTCCCTGGATCTGTGCATCTGTCACTTAACAGTGCTCACAAATTTCTGGTTTACTTAAGGATTATTGAATATCCTTATTAGAAAAGGGTAATTTTTTCAAGATTTTTGTCTGCCACTCCTTTATGTCATACTGTCTTGTTACTTTTTTTACACTGGACCGTGGCAATTTTCTTATAAAATACCTCTACTCTTTTTTGCACAAGATCTCCCAAAGAATCTTGTATAATTCCTTTACATACAAGGGCTTAAAATAACACAGCATAGAGGCTTAAACATTCAAAACCGACAATCTTTGGATTTAGAATATTGAAATTAATGCTAGACTGAAAAGACTCAGTTTGTCTCACATCCTTGTGAATTACTTGGCTTCTTCTGCCAGCAAATGTGTGGTTCCGTGGTAGGAAAAGAGGGAATGGTTACCATAGAAACTGTCATACAATCCAGTGTGGTGCTTATGTTACTGCACCTCTGAGACAATACAAAGCTGCCTTCTTAATCCCTTTAGTGCTGTGGTTGAATGTTGTATGCCCAGTAAAGTGGCACTTGGAGGTCCCTTGCCTGTACACTCTATTTTCCATCTTCTTCTCAGTAAAGTAATGGGCCTCCTACAAATGGTATGAAATAAAACCCCAAGTCTAACATTCAGAGGTAGAAACTTAGTGCTCTGCTTGAAAAACACACAACTTCCCCCCAGACTGTAATGACTGGGATTTTATGAGGTTATTTTACATCCTCCTAAAAATCTTTAAACACTAACTGATGTCAATATAGATACAATGAACTTTGTTCAAAGCATAGGAGATGCCTCAGTGCAATTTAATTTTTCCTGAGATAATTTTATGTATTTAGTTCACTGCTTACTAGAATCAGTGAATTTGGGGGACAAAATAAGACAAACTGCATAAAATTAAGGTTTAGTTGATTGTTTTGTTCTGGCACTTAACACATTTAACATCTGCTAGATTTCATTTAATACTGTGGAACAACTGAAAGTTGTGGCCCCAGAGGAGTGGACAACTTCAAATTAATACAGTATTTTGCAGCAGCTTTCTCATTAGATTTTTATGCCAATGCTATTTCATCAGTGTTTTGTATTTAGCCATTAGAATTCCCACTGGAGAGAAGACAGGCATCTACATTATAGGAAAATGCTCCAATAATTTAGGTGTAGGGAAATCTGTGGAAAAGTTAAGTGTCTTTTGTTATTGCGTATTGGTAACATATCCAAATATTCATTCGTAAAAAGGATAGATTAAAAATTAATTAAGCTTGGCAATTATGATCTTGCCTGAAATGTGGGGCAAGGGAATATTTGCACTGCTGAAAATTTCAGGAATTTTCATTTTCCTCTTGTGTCTGAATCATGACGTGTATTCAAATCTCTCCACTGCCTTTTATCTCAGGATTTTGCCTTTTGATTTGCTTCCATCTTAATTTAAGAAAGTACTTTAGCACAAACACAAATTCTCTCAAATACCTTAAATTACAGCTCAACCCTGAAAAATTTCCTTTTCAGCAGTCTAAACTGAGAATTTTGTTCTTTTGTCATTTTGTCCAACCCTTGCACCTATGTTGTTCCAATTGTTGTAGGTCAAATCACCTGTAGGTAGTTATGAAAATGCTTTTGTGGGATGTGGGCTGATGCATCTCTGAGCAGAAGCACAAGTGAAATGATACTGGCAGTATTTCAATGTTAGATTGTAAGTTATAAATAATATCTTTACAATTCTAGATCCTATAAAGTATAATGATTTAAAATGTTGAACTTTTCTATTTGCATACACAATATGCATTTTAAAGGGAAAAAAGGGTTCTTGTGCACCATCAACAACACCTCAAAAACAGATCCAACAAATGCTTGCTTTGTCCTCGTACAGCTTTCAGCATCTCTTTTTGTTTATGACTTTTTGATCATTGTTTTGAGTCACAGAGAATCCCCCCCAGATTTGAAGGAATCAATGAAATTCTAATAGAATCCACAAATGTCTTTCAAAGTTAATGGGGAAAAAACCATTAAAATTGCAGAGGTTTTTTTTTTGTTTTGTTCAATACCATAGTTTCCATGATTACTCTTTATAAATTTATTCTGAAAATTGAGGGAAATGCCTTGCTCCAGACCAGGACCATGGTCCCATCCAGAAAGCAGGGCAGGCTACAGGAAAACTGCTGTTCCTGGTCTGAAACATGTCCTGGGTGAAAGGCAGAGAGGAGGAGAGGTTTTGGTCTTGGGCAGGTAAAACAAAGCTGATTATTGCCTTTAGGAAATTAGAGCTTATGTTCATTTAGGTTTCAGATACAAAGAATATTTTTCATCACATGCTTCTCTTTTCTTTGGTATTTTAGTACAGTTAGTTAATGATGTAAGCCTGACATTTTAAATAAGCAGCTTTGAGAGCTTTCATTCAAAATTTGAGATCTTATTGTATTCCTAAGTACTTCATGGACAACAAAATGTAAGTTTGTATATGTCTTCAAAAAATGTAAGCTTGTATATACCTTTAAAGTCTCTCTTTCTAATAGATCATAAAGCCATAATAAATAATATATTTATGCCTGATTCCTTGTAATACCTTAATTATAATTTTGATAATGTAAGTTCTGAGGAAAAAGTTTCATCAGCATATCTGAAGTGAATTTATTTTGAGGCTACCTGCAATGTTGAGCACAAAATTATAACTGTTTTCAGTGTGTAAGGATATATTAGTTTTTATTCATGAGCACAACCAGCTTGCACGTGGGCTTTTTCCAATCAGGTAAGGCAACTGAAAACATATCATACATCCCACAACTGAGTTCCAAACTTTTGTTATCAAAGATGATCTGTTCATCTATCTGGGTTAATAAAAGTCAAGAAGGAATCTGAGGTGTTGCTTTATTTCTTACTTCCTCAGAGTTGGCTGACTGCAGAAGTGATGGATTTATCCATGCAGAGGCACAGGCGTAGGGCAATTATTGTACTATATCACTGCAAAATGCTCTGCGTGCCACTGCACTATGAAATGATTGTAGCTTCTTCAGCTATGGCAAAGTTTTTGACATACCTAAGACTTTAAAAAGTAATATAAAAGGAGTAAGAGGAATTGTGTGTGAGCAAAAATTCGGAATTCTCCACTACCATAACACAGCACCATTAAGATGACAAACACCAGTGGTAACAGCACACAGAACTCTACAAAGGTCTTTTGGCCAGGAAGGTTATCTTCTTTTATAATCTGGAGATTTATAATAAATAATATGAAAGCATAATGGATTTGAATTGAAAGAAATTTTTTTTAATCACTTAAAAAAATTGAATTGTCATAAGCAGTGAGATTTATATTTTGGGTGTCATCTGAAAGAGTTTATCTGCAGCAGTATCATGTCATTAACATCATGTAGGTTTTCCTGAGCTCCAGCCCAGTAGAAAGAATTACAACTTTTTTATAACCATGCAATTTACTACAACAGCTGGTATTTCTCTGGAAGTATTTTATATGGATGTGACCTGATCACCCACTATCAGCATTTCAGAAGGCCAATTACTATATTGTTAGACAAAATATGATGATTCACTTTCATTTAGTGCACTACTACTGAAATTTTATAACCCTGAAATAAAATGTAATTGAATTTGTATAGAGCTAATTGTGGAAACTATTAGTAACTTCATAGATGAATGATCTCAAATATTTATATTTCATCTAAGAAAATGGGTTTATTTGAACATTTGTTGATGGAATTATCCTGATGACATCTTTGGTTTACATAGAATGTAGAATATTGGAAATGGAGTTATGGAAATTTCATTAATGTTTTGCTAAAAGACTTTTTGAAGCATCAACAAATAATATGATATATATTGCTATTTTATCCCTCTTGTACCATGGCTTATATGAGTATCATGTTCTTTTAACTCTCCTTAGAGCTTTTATGCTTTTTCTTTCTGGGGGATATTTGTGCCCAATTATCAGAATTTCAATTTTTGATAAATTGTATAGGAGTGTCCAAATATATTTTTTCTGTATAATAAGGGGAAAATGAATGCTATCTAAACCCAGAGTTATTTAAATGAGGTATATGAAAATTTACATTTCATATAAAATTATGTACTCATCAATTTTTTGTCAATTATTTAATTCAATAGAGAAGAAAAAAGTTGGAAGAAGCAAAGTCTTTAACTATTGCAAATATTGAAAATAAATAATTTTTTTGATTCTCAACAGGATTTGAAATTTTTTAGCAATTCTCAATTTCTTTGTCTTAAAAAGTGATTTTCATGGTGTAATGCCTTTCTAAAAGTTATTACATGTTAGATTACATTGCTATATTAGTATTCTGATTAGAGTGTAGTTACTAATAATTCCTATACTTAATAACTTTTGTTGATGATGTTATACATAAATAATAGTATTATGGTAGTAAATTCTATAACATACCATTACGAAATGATTCAACAGTAAATTTATTAAAACTGATGAAATTGCATTAATTTAGGAATTGTATGAAATCATAAAAAGTTTTTCTTACAATGTTCTTAGTTGGTTCAGTTTGTAATATTCCATGAAGCTGTTTGTTTTAAATGTGTTTCATTCTGCCTTTAAGCTAATCAATTCTCAGGAAATGTTGTTATATCTGTCTTGATAAAAATTACATTTATAATAAATTAAAATTGTAATCATAATTTCTGTTGCAATAAATTAAAGATGTAATCTGAGACAGAGGTGAAAAAGATAGATTACCTTTTAAAAGGATTTTTTCTAAAGTAATATAATTATAAATATATATATTTATAGAAAAAATTGAAAACATTAACAGGCCTTTAATTTGTTTTCTTCCACAATGAAACAAGCTAATATTTTGAATTTTTGCCAACAATATTCTATTATGAGATTCTATGTAAATTAGAAAAAAGTATTCAGTCCTCCAGCACTTTTCTCAATAGTCACAGCTGTAAAAAGAAGCAAACATTTTCTCCAATTCTTCTTAAATAATAAGCTTAAAAAAATGAGTGCAGATTTGGGAAAAGAAAGCTACCTGTGCCTGTTTCTCAAAATATTCTGGGTTCAACACTCTCAAGTATTTATTTATCTAACAAGCTGAGGAATGGTGTAGAAGGACAGTAAACGACAGGTCTCTAAACTTTTCAAAGAACCACTGGGATTATTTGTCAGCATTAGCAGCAGTTTGCAGCCAGAGCAGCTTGTAAACAATCTCAGAGCTCTCCAAAGACAACGGCGACTTCTGACAGAGGCTGCAAACAGAGCAGCCTTTATTTAACCTTAGTGTAGGTGGTTTAGAAGGAGAAATCAAACCCTCGGGCTAATTGCCATGGGCAGAAGGATCCCAAACCCAAGGAAACCCAACAGCTCAAATATCTGCTCTCTTGGGGAGTTTCTTGTACATTTAGTTAGATCAATTTGGAACATGCTTGTCTTATTATTTACAGTCTTTTACAAATAATTAACCCCCAAGAGAACAAAGTGATTTTTACCCAAGACAAGTAGCAGTAAGAAAAATATTGTAAAAGAATAAAGCATTATTTTCATTCCCAGTACAATGTGGAAAGTTACCTTGTGTTAGGAAAGAGAAGAAATGGGAAAATAATTCACAAAATAAAGATAAAACTATAAATAAGCCATGTTGCCAAGAAGAATTAGAGAAAAATAAAAGCTGTGAACCACTGTATGGAAAACTGCAGGCATGGAACTAACAAACACAAATCAGACCAGTTCATCTCTACAGCTGTATATTACAAGGAAAATTACCTGTTAAAGAATCCACAAGGTCCTTTTTCTTTTAAATTTGAAACTTGCATAATTTGAATTGGAAAGAGCTAAAAAGATACTGTTTTCAAATAACATGGTTTTTAAATATTAAAATATGTTATTTGGTTTTTACCCCTATAATTATTTGCAGTAAGATGAAATGTTAACATATTCACTCCAATTTTGGCTGCTTGTGTTCAAGGCCAGCTCTGACACTGTGCAACCATAAAACATTCTATCAAACTTCTGTATAAATAGTTAAATTTTAAGAGGTTTTTTGTGCCCATCCTGCACCTTCAGCCAGTGCTTGGTCAGCCCTATTTATGCTCATGCTCAGCCATGCCCATTCCCAGCCTGGTAGACCTGGCATCCTGAGCTCTCATTAAAATGCAGCCATTCTTTTGTCATTTGGTTTCATGGCAAAGGAGATAAATTAATAGTAAATGTAGTTCTTGAAAGACTTTTTTTTTCAGTATCCTTGCACATCTGTCTGCTTTGAAAGGTCTTCCATCCTTCTGTGCACACAATCAATGTCTGTAATCAGCAGCTCTGATTATTGGTCTGTTTGGAATATGAGCATCACTGTATTTGCTCCTACCTCTACTTTTTAAGATTTCAAAGAAGCAATCCCTGAGTTGCACTTCAATTCCCATGGCTTAATAGAGCATGCATTTATTCTACCCACAGTGTTAGCAGAGACTAAAATGTTTCCCCAGTTCAATGTCCCTTGGCATTAAACCAACTTTCCAACTTAAGCTGAGAAGTGTAGTTTCCAATTTGTGGGAATCTGGCAAACCAAGGCTCTCTTATACTGCTGGGCATTGGGGAAAACACAGGTTGAAGTTACTGAGTAGTTTGATTGATGTTCATGTAAATACAAATATAATTCCACTAGGAGCTTGACTTGGAGATACGTCTTGTCCATCAAAAGGAATTGAAGGAATCCATTTTTCAAACCCAAGATAAGTACAGGATTCAAACTCAACAAGGAGTATTTTCAAAGTGCTTGTAAAATAGCTTTGATGGGACCATCATATCTTGATACATTTTTGAATTATATACAGAGCAAACGTATTGTATTTATAGTTGATTCTAATTTCTGCAGAAAAATTTTATACAGTGCATGCATGCAAATATTTAAAGATATATCTTCTAGGGTTTTATGTAAATAGTTTAGCGCATATCTTTCATTTCTACCTTTTATACATGTAAATAATAAAATTCTTTCAGGAGAGCGCATTCATGTATTGAATTTAGTGTATGAAATTCTAAATATAAAGGATTATTTCACATGTGCATCATTATTTCATGGACATTACCAGAGAAGAGAGACAGCTTGATATTTACAGTTAAAGGGCTATATGTTCTTAATCAAAATGTTTTAAAACATTTTAAATTCCAATAAATTTAATGGATTAATTTTGTTCAGTAAACAGCAGCAGTAATGGTTATGGTCTCTCAGTAGAGCAACAGGCACCCTGTACATTCTCTGTTTGGTTATTTATTTTTTCTTACTTGAATAGAGGACAGCATTGTAGATGTGCTTAAATTGGTCACAGCAATCCAGTGGCTGAGTACAAAAAACTTAACATCATCATCCGCCAGCTAATTTAGAGAATTCAGTGTTTAGGTATTAAAAAAAATGATAAAAACTGGAATGGTTTTGTGTGGCTAAAAACTTACCCTATCATCCTGTCTCCCATGAAGATGGATGCACATTGATGAATACTTGTATTAGAACATGACAAGCACACATAATATTCCTTCTTGCATTCTTGTATTCTCCAGGTATTTTGAACTCTTTTTAGTCCTCTTGAAGTTTGTATGTTTCTGAAGTCCTTGAATCTCTCTGCCAACAATTCATCAAAGTGGCCCATGAAAGCACATAAGATTTTTGTGCCAAAAGAAGTCCTTTAGTGGTGACTTCTGTAGGAAGAGTTCCTGTTGAAAAAATAGCCTCTTTTAAATTTTTTTTGGTTCTGAACATAGTATTTAGGTGCCTTGGCTGAGCATTTGTTAAAAATTTTCATCTCCACTTTAGCAAATACTTAATTGCTTCCATCATTTTGGTTTTAGGATTCAATTTTCTGTCACTGAAAACCAGGGACTTTATAGTAAAATGAGTAATAGTGGTATAGTAAATCGAGTAGATAGGCATCTGAAGTGTTACTATACAATTAAATGAAAAGCTAAGTGTGACCTGAAATATATGCCAGTAAAATGAGAGTTCCTATTGAACATTGTAATTGTTTAGGTTGGAAAAGTCCTTTAAGATCATAAAATCCAAATATTTACCCAGCACTGCCAAGTCCACCAGTAAACCATATCCCTAAAGGTTTGTTTGTTTGCTTGTTTCCTGAATTTGAACTAACCAAAAGGAAAAAAAAATGGTCTGTATAACCTGAAGACGAAATGATGTCTCAGTGTTTTGCTACTGATAAGAAAGTTTCATTATCATTGATAAGCACGGCCTACTCTGATAGAAGATTTTTAATGGAAAAAAACCCCAAAACTATTACTGTCAGGTCTGTGGCAGTCCCAAAGATTAGCTCAAAATACAGCTATTCAAAAAAGTTGGTATCTAATAAATATGCATAGGGGTTTGCATCTCCATTATTTTCTTCCTCAGTGATTAATGAATGAAAAGATGATACTTTTTTCCTATTGCCCTCGAGTTAAGCTATAGAAATAGAACTTAATTAAAAAGACTTTTGGCAGTAGGACTGATTTACATAAGGGTTAGATAGGTTGGAAAGTCAGAAATAACAGCTGTTAAATAAGAGAAAATGAGCTAGCTTATAAAGAAAATGGACTCCATTATAAAACATGATTGTATTACAGGATGTGAGAGGAAAATGAATGTACCGGTCCATACACTGCATAGAAAAAGTATATTTCCTAAATAAGTAGGAGGGAGGTTCAATGAAACAGCCATTAAAGACAGGAGTAAATGAGCAGAAAAATGCCTCATACAACAAGGACTCAAATTATTTTATTACTGGAAAATAATAGGAAAATCAAAAGGCAGCTGTATATTTCTTCTTTTCACTACCAACAATTTTTGAAATCATTGGGGGTTTTAAAAGTAATATTTTCTTTCTTACCTTGTTTTTTTCCTGCCAAGTACAGGATAAAGATATTTACTTAAATTATGATGAAAGTTGTCTGTGTCAAAATAAATTAACAGCAATTGTCCTGGTGATAGACATTTGCTTTCATGTTAGCAGAAGATAAAAACAGAAAAGTTTTAGAGGCGTCAAGAAACCTTACATTTTCTTAGTAACACTAAAGTGGCTACTACTGTCAAATAGTCTAAACATATCAACAGCATAGCTATCAGTGAACTTTATAAACAACTAAAAATTTAAGATAATGTTTCCAAGCTGTATTCCCACTCATTCCATAGCCCTACAAGTTATTAGGTTTACAAGTTATTTCTCTGATGTTACTTTATTTTTAATTCCACTCTCTCTGAAAACTTCTTTGATAACATACTGTCTTTATAAATGACACCACTACTCTTGCATAAGGCTCAGAATAAAAAAAAAAAAAACAACCAGGAAATAAGTAATATTACTTCTATTCTCTCTCAAGGTATATGTTTAATGGCATGTTCTCAAAGCTCTGTGAAACATAAAGGAAGGAATGCTTAAAGGAAGAAATGTGGCCGGTATCATGCTACTGTTGAATGACTTTGAGGATATACTGCTTATGGAGGATCTAAAAATTTTGCAAGTATTTAGTGATTGCTGTCTTAGACTTAAATGTTCAGTTTAGGAAGAATGAGGAAATCCTAGCATAAATTTGTAAGGAACATTTTAAACATCAGTCTCTAAACTTGCCTGTCAGAACCCAGAGAGTACTGAATAGGTTCATTAATTCCTAGTATCAGAGAATCATGATACTAGGAATTAATGAGTTTGGGTTGGAAGGGACAACAAAGAACCTCTCGTTGCAACCTCCTTCCATGGGCAGGGACACCTTCCACTAGACCAGATTGCTCAGAGCCCCATCCAGCCTGTCCCTGAACACTTCTGGGGATGGGGCATCCACAGCTCCTTTGGTCAACCTGGGCTGCCAGTGCCTCACCACCCACACAAGGAAGAATTTCTTCCTAATATCTAATCTAAGCCTATCCTCTATCAGTTTGAAGCCATTCCCAGTTGTCCAGGAGTGTCACTACATGTCTCTGTCAAAAGCTGCTCTCCAGCTCTCATAGCCTCTTTGGGTACTGGCAGGTCTCTCTATTAGGTCTCTGCAGAGCCTCCTCTTCCCAAGGGTGAACAGCCCCAGTTCTCTCAGCCTTTCCTCATAAGAGAGCTTCTCTGATCATCTTTGCAACCTTCCTCTGGACTGTTCCAACAGGAACTCATTCCAAATTGTTTTTGCTGTTGGGAGACCCAGAACTGGATGAATCACTGCAGGGAAGGTGTCAGTAGAAGAGTCACCTCCCTTGGCCTCCTGGTCATGCTCATTTTGGTGCAGCTCAGGACACAGTTGGTCTTCTGGGCTGCAAGAGCCCACTGCTGACTCATACTGAGCTTTTCCTCCAAAAACACCCCAAAGACCTTTTCTCCACAGCCACCCTCAATTGCTTCCCTACCCAGCCTGCATTTGTGCTTGGGTTCGCCCCAACGCACTTTGCACTTGGCCTTGTTGAACTTCATGAGGTTCACACAGACCCACATCTCCAGGCTGTCGAGGTCCCTCTGAATCCCCCCCTTCCCTCTGGTGTGTGACTGCACCACACCCTTTGGAGTTATCACCAAATTTTCTGAGGGTGCCTCATTCCCACTGTCCAGGTCAGCAACAAAAATGTGAAATCTTGCTGGTCTCAATACCAAACCCTGAGCAGCATCACTTGTCACTGGTCTCCACTTGGACATTCAAAAGATCCTAGACCAGAAGTGATGGTAAAAGACTTATTTTTCAGAAAATATACTCAAATCATAGAAAGTTTATTATAAATAAAAGCCACATGCATACGCAAAAAACCCCACAAAACCTAAACAATTAAAATATCCAAATGCATAAGTTTGAAGAGAGTAAAAAAATAATAAAAAAGCCAGTCAGCAGATGAGAGTCAGACAGAGAGAAATGCTAAAATGATTGTTTATTTGGAAGCAAATTGGCCTACAGTGAGACAGAAGAGTCACAAATAGCAAAATGTACATGCGGTGTTATAATTGGAAATTTTAATAAAGCCTTCTGAAACAGTACAATGACCCCTCATTGTTGCAACTTCTAGATAGGACACCTCAATATTATCAAGTTCTTAAGCCTTTATTGACAGTGATTGCAAGCTCAAATCTCAAAGTCAGTCTTGATCTGGTATGCTACAGTGTCTGGAACTTCTTCATTTCACAGGAGGTTTTGATAAACTGAACGCATAGCCTGAAAGAGACAATTAAAAATGTTTATCTTATTATAGAGATGAAAATCCACAGAAATGATGTAAATAGCAAGTACGAATAATTGCTTTCATTCTTTTCATCTGAAGGGATTTCCAAGGAAACTTACTGCCAGAGCTGATTACTGTGCTGAAGTGGCTGAGTGATTCCCAAGTGAGTCCTGCAAAGCAAGCTCTGATATATCTGCAATTGTCTGCAAGGAGATAGTGATAATAGAGACCTCTGACATTGTGTCTAGAAGGCTCATTATATCATACAGAAAAAACTGAACAGCTGCATTGCCATAGTGATGTATATGGATAGCACTAGACCAGGGAAGAAAAAACTATAAATATAATAAGCAACTTCTTATAAAAGTAGATGTGATTAAGGATCACACTTAAATGCCTTCCTTTTTAATAATTCTGATTATCTATAAAACTCAGAGTTTGAGTGAGGAAGAGCCTTGATTTTCCTGAAATGTTATATTGTGCTGCCAAGACAATCTGGAGAGAATTTTATAGGCAGAACTCCAATATGGAGGAGCACTGTCTCCTAATGATGCCATTCACATAAAAGCCGTCTAGGAAGATAAACTAGTCCAGTCTAATTAATGACCTACATTTCTCCTTGCCTTTTCATCTTCATGGGTTCATGATTATTTCTGACCCTTTTTTCCTTGGCAATTAGTTCTTTTTTAGCAGCTCATGGAAAGCAGAAATTACAATGCAGCAGTCATGTCATGTACACAAACATTTTTTTCCCTATGGCTAAATCTGTAAGATTTGAGATGGTAAATAGATTGTTATTGTCTTCTGTCACTGAGGTGCTGGGTAAATCTACTTATGATGCCCATAAAAATTGTATTTACAAAACCCTCAGAGTACTTGTTTGTTTAATGTACTCTCTGCTATCTATGTATCAGAAGCGATTACTGCCCACACAAAAGAAATCTAATACACATAACACCAAGACACAGTTTATGAAAATTTAATCAGAAAGTACTCATAATTAATTAAATGGATGTGAAATCCAGCAACATACAGTAATCATAGAGATCTTGTCTTTCTACCCAGCAGAGATAGCAGTGATTGGCTATGTGTAGCATAACACAGGAAATGTCAATGAGATACAAAATTACTTCTAGCATTGAAAAATTATCTAACCTACAGACAGCTTCAGTAATATAAGTTTTAAGATAAAGGTGTAAATTTAAGAATTTTTTATGCAAAAGTGCATACGTGTGGTTAAGAGTGAGTTGTGAGCTCAAGTACTGCACATTTGCGCAAGGATCTTCAGATGACAGGTGGCAATGCAGTTTACCTTTCTGTTTCCAGGATACTTTCTACCCCTGTGGTAGGTTTTTGATAAGTATTCTCCATGGCCTATACACTAGTTAATGTATACAATATTAAAAAAAAAAAAAATTCAAGCAGCTATTCATAGGAATGCTGCAAAAATAATTGTTATGGAAGTGTGGTATTTGTTTAACAGTTCCTCCTTGAAGACTATGAAGGGTAAAGATGAAATATTACAGAGGAAAACCAAAGAGGTGTGGAAATTGCAAAAGCTAATAAATACTACATCAATGTCAGTCCACTTCTAGTTGATCTTTTGATGGACATGTCTCGTCTGCGTAGTCAGTGTATCGGCAACACTTCAAATTTCTTGCACTTTGTGTTACTTCATGACTTATTTTCTGTGACAGAAATAATTAACAGTAGGTTAAAAGAGCTTGTAAAACAGAGAGGAAAGGACAAAGCAACTGATTTAAAAGCAAGCTCTGCTGTAGAAGCAATTCTTTAGAAGTTTTGATGAAAACATAAGCTCTGAGAATAGTTAGAACATTCTTGTGTCATTACGTGTGGAAATAGAGGCACTTCAGTGCAATCATATGGGTTAAATTAACTAATTAAGTGGCTTTTGTGACTTCCTATGGAACTGAATTTAAATTGCTTTAGAAAGTGACTCCAAAGTTGTGTGAGTTTCTTTGTTTGCTTTTTTTTCATGTTTCAACCCCTATTAATCAAAAGACAACATTTCAGATGCAGAGTTGGGTAACCAAACTGCCAATATGAGCAAGAGTGGGAAAAGGGTAGAAAGAGCTGCAAAAGCCTTTGAAATGAGGAAATTAGCACAAAGTCCTGAGGTAAAAATCATAGGTAGCAATTTTAAAAAACATTCAATCATGATTAGGCAGCTTAACTGTATACCTCATAGTGGTTCAAACATATTTTGTGGCTGTAGTTTAAGATGATGTTTGGATATGTTTTTTTTTTTGATAACGGCATTTTTTAGGTGTTATGAATCCCTAGCTTTTTTCCTAATGCTTTTTAAAAAATAATATAAATAGTAAGAAGCTGAGAAAACAAGCATTTTGAAATGTGTTTTCCTTGTCATACTTTGTCTGAGAACTACCATCAAACTTTAATATTCCTGTAAAATATTAAAAGAAAAAAAGTTGAAAAGTTCTGCCTGCATCTAAATATTGTTTTCTTTATATTTAAATTTTTTCAGGTTATATTTGATTTACACCAAACTTAAATAAAGCTAGACATCCAATTTTGGAGGTGTGAATCTGCTGCATTAAAATATCTACTCTCATTATAGTTTGAATCTTGAGTTTTATTGCCTGCATTTATTGTCTTTTCAGACCATATATACTGTTTTGCTTCTCACATTTTAAAGAGAAGTAAAGTGTGCTGAATAAATCTTCTCGAGTGTCTTTTAGGTTTTCAAAGACAAAATTCCTTGGATTTCTGGATACATGGGGAAGATTTAGAAACTGGTCAGACATTGCAAGATGTACAACTTTACTTTGCATCATTCTTTAGACCTTGTCACCCCATGTGCCATTTTAGACAACTTACAGCCAGCTAAAAAAGAAGACTAGATTGCATGTTGAGGCTCACTTTATTTTTATTTCTACTTTTCATTTTTATATTTTGTTTCAATGTCTGTAAGAACAGACTTTGAATGATCACTAAGTTGTTCTATGCATACACAAGTAAACACAATTTCCTTTGAAGAAAGACTTTTCAGCAAAGCCTTAAAATTCAGTAACATAGCAATGGAGTGCTTGTGCTGTCTGACTTTGTGTTTGATTCTTTAACCTAGTGATTTCTTACATGTATTATTTAGTGAGGATGCATGCTCACAAGTTGAATCTGCAATTAGAGAGAAATGTTGTGAATTATCCCCGAGGTTATATTCCACCTGCTGATGTGAATTCCTCTCCTTCACACTGAGAGGTACAGATGAGATGTCCCTGTGATTTTGTACTAGAACAGTGCAACTGCCCCATCCCAAGGCCACGTTTATGGAGCTTTGAGCAACCTGGTCTAGTGGAAGGTGTCCATGCCCCTGCCAGAGGGGTTGGAACTAAATTATCTGTAAGGTCTTTTCCAGCCCAGCCATTCTGTGAATCTGTGAATATGGAGCTGTTCTGCGTAACAAAAACACACTAATGTTACTGTGCAATTTTACATTTAATGACTAGTTTATATCATTAGCCCAAGTAAAGGGAAGGAAATCACCCTTTAAAATACTTCCTGCTTAAATAGTTGGGGGAAATGATTTTAAAAAATAGTTTTGAGACTTCTGTTCTTCCATTATGTAAAAATTCCAAGTTGGTCATTTGACTAATCCTTGACTGACTTTAACAGGAAAAGAGGAGGACACAAATATGGTTTAGCAGTAAGAACTGATCTTCTGAAATGCTTTCTCTTTTCTTCACCATTGACCATAGAAATCCCAAAGTGCTGACAAAATATTAGAGGAAATTTCTTTATCATGAGCAAATTCTATTGAGGTTGACTTCTTTTTCAAGCTTGCCACACAAAATTGCCAAAAGAACAAAAGAAGTATCTGTGAAACCATTGTCTATGATTTGCAGATCACATTGTTAGCTTCCCTGGTATTTTATTGGAAATTGAAGGTGTCTGAGGACTTTTTTATTGTATCTCCAAGTCTTTATATGTAAGTTTGATTAATTTTTTTTTTAATGTCAAATACTGTACTAAGTTAAGATGATGTCATGATCTGACCTCACATTTCATTCCTTTTTTAGTATTTCATTGGACTTTCTTCTAGGGATTAACATATCATAAGAAAAAAAGTTTTGGAGGAGTCATGACGTATTTGAATCTATCTGTCTGTCTGCTAATATATCTCTCAGAGATTGCTGTGGTGGGAAGTTTTAAAGACTGACAAGACAGGACAGTCTAAACTATAGAACTCAACTTTACCACATTTATTTATTAAAAGCATTCTTCTTGTTAAGGCTTAATCCTTACATGTCATCATCACTACCTATACAAAGCTATTAGTATTTCATAACCATTTTCTGCCCTAACTGTGAATTTGCTGCCAATGATGCTGCACAGTCAGCACTGATGGCTCCTGTCCTTGCTTGTTCCTACTCACCAAGGTCACGGTAATCTGCCTTGAGAGCTCTTCAATGAGATAAGTCAAGCAAAATGGGTTTTTCTTCCAATTTTCTGCATTGATGTCTGATGATTTTATTCTTTTGCCCTGTTTCCACCCTCAAAAGAGGAATTTCTTCTGCTTCCCACATTTCTTATTTTGTTCTTGAGCTACAAAGATGATGAGGGGACTGGAGAATCTCATAAGGGAGCTGGGTTGGTTTCAGCCTCAAAAAGACATGGCTGAGAGGGGACCTCATTCCTATCTGTCAGTGTCTGCAGAGAGAGGTCAGAGCAGGGACCAGGCTCTGCTTGGTGGTGGCCAGCAATGGGACAACAGGCACAAGTGGATGCCCAGCAAATTCAGCGTGAACATGAGGAAGAATTTCTTGACTGTGCAGTGAACGAGCACTGGAACAGATTCCCCAGAGAGGCTATGCAGGCTCCCTCACTGGAGATATTCCAGAATCGTGTGGATGCCACCCCAGGTTGTGTGCTCTGGGATGAACTTGCTTGAGCAAGGTTTCAACATGACCCATTCTGTGCTTCTGTTTTCCTCCATCCTGCCAAACATCCTTGTAGTGCTTTTCAGCAGGACGTCCTGCCTATTTTCACCCTTTTCTCCTGTGGGGTGACTTTGTTGCTCGGTTGCCTTGGAGGTGTAGCTGTCTCCCTCCCTCCTGTGCTTCTCACATTGCTCATACACTAATGTATAGCTTAGTGAGGCTATGCCATCCCAACACTGCAAAATGCTCACATATTGCTGTTGGCTGCACCACTTTAGCATGCTTACTTTCAAGTTCAAGGCAAGTCGATATATTAATTCTAACCCAAATTGTACATTTATAATTGATATGCATCATTGACCTTTGCGTTGGCTACAATGACAAGGTCTGCCAATATTTATAGATTAAACCCATTGTTTGCATTTAGAGTGTCAATGTAAACTAACTTCTTGGCCAGGAGACAGTTCAGTTTGGAAAAGTTTATGGAGGCCTCCTACATCGATATCCACGATGAGATATGAATTAGAATTAACTGTTGACTTTGGCAGCTGCTTGTATTTCTTTCTTCCCTGATTGATGTGCTAATTCCTGGTGGGTTTTTTTTGGATAAATATTTCTCTTAAGAAGAGCTGTTTCCTTTTCCTTCTGCTTTGGTGATGTAACTTGCTTTTGCCTCTTCAGTCTTTTGTTAGGACACTGTCTTCCTTTTCTTATGAATTCTAGCATTTCTTTCACTCTGTGCATGAACCCTAAAGTATTTCCAAGAGGAAGTTCAGAGTGTTTTGCTAAATTCATTCTTCCATCATTGATTTCCTAAACCTTCTGGCTGACTAGTCTTCCATTTCCCTACTCAGCAGCTTCTCTTGCAGAAAATTTCACAAGGGAAGGATTTTATAACCTTTTACAACCTTACACACAAAATTTCTCACATAAAACTTTTAAAGGACCTCCTTCTACAGCCCCTTATTTTTCAAAGTCCTCCAATTAGAAAATGGAAAAGCAAATAGCACAAATAAAATAGAGATGTGCTCTTTTAAAAATATAGTCATGGAATAAATCACATTTTTTTTAATATTGCCATAGCCTTTGGAAAATTCAAGGGCCTTCCAGTTTCTAAGAAACTACCCAGTCTGTACTCCACGTAGGAAATTGTTAATGGAATGCAATGGCTTCTTCTAATACCTTAATATTAATAAAAGGCAAGGAATTAGAAAACAAAATCATATTTTCTGAATGCTAAAATGAAAGTAGATTTTAATATAAAATGGTACATTTTTGAACATAAATTACTAAAATTCTTTCTAAAAATTTTACTGTGCACATGGAAAAAACTTCTTTTGGATGCATAAAATGGTCAGTAAACAGGCATAGGCAATACTGGTGCTAATTAAAATAGATTTTGAAGTTCAATTCATTGAGACTAATTGTTTGCAGAATGGCCAGTATATAATCAATTTACAGGCTAGAAAAACTATAAAAATAATCAAATTCTATTAAGAACTTCACGGAATGTCAGACTCGTGATATGCTTTATTAGGCCTCTGGACAAGGGTGACTCCTGACTGAGCTTTATCCCTTACTAGGCAGCACAAATCCTGGGGTAAAGCAGCAAGATTTCCAGCAAGTCAGGGAGGTCATCCTGCCCCTCTACTCACTACCCCATGAAGCACATCTGGAATGCTGTGTCCAGTTTAGGGCTCCTCAGGACACAAGGGACACGGAGCTCCAGGAGCGGCTTCAGTGGAGGTTCCAGAGATGATGGAGGGATGGAGCTTCTCTCTTATGAGGAAAGGCTGAGGGAGCTGGGGCTGTTCAGCCTCAAGAAGACACTGACAGGGGGCCTCATCAGTGTCTGTCAGTGCCTGCAGGGAGGAGTCAGAGCAGGGACCAGGCTCTGCTCAGTGGTGCCCAGCAATGGGACAAGAGGCAGCAGGCAGGAATTGATGCACAGGAAGTTCCACCTGAACATGAGGAAGAAATTCTTCACTGTGCAGTGACCAAACACTGGGACAGATCACCCAGAGAGGCTGCAGAGCCCCCCTCACTGGAGATATTCCAGAACCATCTGGACACAAGCCTGTATCGTGCTCTGGGATGACCCTGCTTGAGCAGGGAGGTGGGAGCAGATGACTCACGGTAGTTCTTTCCTACCTGACCCATTCTGGGATTATGTGATTCTCTGATACAAACAGACTTAAAATTAGACCAGGAGTTTCCTTCTTTAGTCAAACTGAATTTTAGCCATTTTGCAAGGTTGTGAAGAAGGGGAAAATTATTAGTGGTACTGGAGACAGGTTTTGTTATTATATGAATTAATATTTGGTGATTCAGGAAGACGAGTGGTATGACTAGGTAGAGGCTAATGTGGTAAAAGGATGTTAAAGTATTACTATACTGACCTTATTAAATGTTCAAGTAAAGATGAATGCAGTCCTTGCAGTCCACATTCCCTTTAGCCCTAGTCTAGCACAGAAACAACAGGTCTGACACTGTTTTACAGTGTCCCATACCTCATACTCAATTCTATTCTTACATTTCTTTCACCTTCCTATACCTGACTCACACAGCCAACTCTGGAAAGAAGCTGATGTGAGAATTTACTTGGGGAAGTGCTGAAGCCTTGCCTAGGCTGTTATAGCAGGACATATTACAAAAAACATACATAAATCTTTCTAAAAATAAATGCTTTTCTTGCTCAGAAAAGGACTAGAGGTTTCTGACAGAATACAGCAAAGGAGGAATAGTTTCTTCTGAGGAACTACTTGCAAATTGTTTCCAGTTTTCTGCAAGTATAGGTCTTCCACTTTGTTACTGTAAAAGAAGTGTCATTTGCTACAGGATCAAGGACAAGATTTGTGTTGCATTTCTCAATATTGCTACAGTAAGAGTAATTTGGTATATTTGTTATGGTTTGTATTTCAAAAGTTGATACTCAAGCAAATGCTGGACTGTTTCAGATTCCAAGTAATTTACTTTCCTACAAGTAAAATAGCCCAATAAATAAAGTAGTTGAACCTCACATTAATTTAGTCAATGGTTTTTGAAAGTACCATACTACTAACAATTTGTTGCCTGAGAAGAACTCTCCTGGCAATATGTCTCTTGATGAGCACTGGTATGGAACTAGTATTGAAAAGAAATTTGTATTTCAGTGCACAGACATAGTTTAATCAGATTTATCAGGCTTTATTCTGGTGTCTGTGAATCATATGTAGCCATACTCAGTGACCAAATTTATTTCAGGCCCATCACTGGTTTTTTTTTTCTTTAGGTTTAGAGTTTTTCTTCAGGAAAAAAACCCTTATTAAATGAATCCTCAGTCTGTGAATTTAAGACTTAAATGTAGAACATAATTTCATTTGCTGGAGTATTTCACTTCAACAACCACAGTTAGTTTGTACTAAATAAAAGTATATTAATATTTTTATACATTTGAATATTTTATATCCACAGACTTCAGATGTTAAAGCCACAAAAGCAAAGGAGAAATAATTAGAAGCAAACACTCAATAAGAACTATTTTACAAAAGATATTTAGCCTCAGCATTCCAGCAGAAGGACAGCTTACCCCAAAATATTTCTGAGAGCTGAGGAGCAACATCACTAGTAATTTACTAGGCAAACCTGCTTATTCTGCAGGTGAGTATTTATGGGCTTTTTTTATGTGACAGTGGGTGCTTTTAAATTAAAGTTTTCCCTCATCTTCTCTTTTTAAAAAGTTATCTGGCTTTCTTCTGACTTAGATCAGCAACACTACTAATGTTTGGTTTTCTCTATGGGATCCACAGTCTCAATGTTACAGATTTTGTTTTGGTTTAGATGTTTACATAATTCTACCTTTCAAAAGTAATGCATATTACTTTTGAAAGGTAGAAAGGAACTGTTACTGGTTAGACAACCTTTTCAGAAAATTTACTGAAGTATGTAAATTTTTTTAAGCTCTTAAAGTACTTGAGCAATGTCAAGATATGCTTAAAATCTTTTAGACCTGCAGACACAAGGTGGTAGTATCAGCCTTTAGTAATAATTGTTTAGGGTGGCATTGCTTTTAGTTAATAGCCTTTGTTCCCTCTACTTTCTGAACAAGGGCTAGAGAAAATCCTTTTATTTTGGTCCTGCTGAAATTCTGTCTATACCTTGAACTACTGATGTATCAATCCAGTACTAAACTGGTAAATTACAGATATGGAAATGAACTCAAAGTAAGGATCTTCATGACTCCCAGCAAGCTAGAGAAATTATGTATTTTTCTGGTTTGTCACATTTCTTCATAAATTCTTAGAACATTGAAGAAAAGATTGAAAAAGAAGGCATTTCAGACAGACAGATTACCTTTAAAAGACTATGTTTGCCATGAAAGATGAATCCCATATTTCTAGCATTCTGACAAATGATCAAGTCATGGATAATTTGTTAGGAAACTGCAGGCATTTTATTCTATAGAAATCTCACAAAGAACAGGGATCCTGATTATTAGATGTTTTTAACCCCAATCTTTTGCTGACCATCTTCTTAAGGGAATAAAAAAAATCATTCTTTATTAATTTAGTAAGAAAAATACTAAATAAGAATCTATTACTTAGCATTTGTCCTTTTTTCAGGAAGCATGTTAGAATGATTTAAAAATAATTCTCCAATATTCTATGCCATTATACTCTACTTTTAATTAAGATTTAGGATCAAGGCATAGACTTGACATTTAACTTGTTGTTCTGAGGGATTGTCTGTAGTATGGTGTCATATTCATACAGGCACACCAAATTGTGGAAGCTCATCACAGGGATCACTTAATAGTCTTCTACAACCTCTAAGAAACATCAGGATTGCAGAATAATGATGGTTTCTTTTTTCCACCTGGTTTTTTTTGGTGGCTACCCTTTCACCTCCAGTTGCCAATATACCAAAATACCAATATACTACAGAAAGTTCCATTAATTCCTTTTCAGTTGAAACCTGTAGAGGAGGAAATGGTCAAGTCTTTGTACAATAGTAAGATGGTGGAATATTTAGCAGGATCACATTGCTTAGGACTGTATGAAGTCAGGTGTTGGGCATTTCTAAGAATGGAGACCACAACTTCTGTGGGCAGAACTTGTTCTCATGTTTGACCACTTTCTCAGGGAAAAAAAAAATCTTCCTTATTTTTAAATGATACTTCCAGTTTTTCAATTTTGTGCTCCCTGCTTCTTGTCCTGCCACTAATGAGAAAAGTCTGGCTCCCTTTTCTTTACTTATACCATCAGGTATTTTTACACATGGATATGATTTCAGAAAATCTTTTCTGGTCCAAGCTGAAGAGTTCCAGCTCTTCCAGCCTCTCTTCATGAGATGGATAGTCCAAGCCTAGGACCTGCTTGGTGCCCCTTTGATGCATTGTTCACAGGGGTCTTAGGATGAGGGAAGAGAAAAGAATGTTAACTCCATGTTCAGAAGGCTTGGTTTATTATTTTATGATATATATTATGTTAAAACTATACTAAAAGAATAGAAGAAAGGATTTCATCAGAAGGCTAGCTAAGAATAGAAAAGGAATGAATAACAAAGGCTCGGACTGATTGAGACAGTCTGGACATGTGGACTGTGATTGGCCCTTAACTAGAAACAACCAGATGAGACCAATCACAGATCCCCCAGTTGCATTCCACAGCAGCAGATAAACATTGTTTACAGTTTGTTCCTGAGGCCTCTCAGCTTCTCAGGAGGAAAAAATCCTAAGGAAAGGACTTTTCATAGAACATGTTGGTGACACCCCTTCCCTGATTTGTTGCAGTGCACGTTCCCTTCCTTTACTGCAGAGCCCAGCACTGGACCCAGCATCCAGATGTGTTTCACCAGGGCTAAGGAGCAGATAAAGATCACCTCACTTTGCCTGCTGGCAGAGTTCCACCTAATGTCAAGGTGATGTCAGCTCTTTGCCACAAGGGCACATTGCTGGCTCATGGTGACCTTCCTAGGAGTTGCCCCAAGTACTTTTCTGCAAACCTGCCTTCCAGTCAGTCAAATCCCAGCCTGTGTGGGTATCTGGGGTTGTTCTTCCCCAAATGCAAGTCTTTGCATTATGAGTTTCTGAAGGTATTTTTGCATTGGTTTCTCAAGTCTGACAATGAGTGTCTGAATGTCAGCACCACCATCTGATCTACTAAACACTCCTTTTCCCCTTATGCAGTGCTCCTGCTACCTTTTTTGATTTCCTGGGATCAGCCATTCTGGAGCTTAGAGAAAGAGATCTTTGAAAATCAAAGGGATTTTTTTTTTTTCTCTCCCAGGGTGTTATCCCAAGCATTTCTTCCAAGCAGTCTCCCAAACAGACTTGCTTTCCTGATGTCCAGAACCGAAATACTCTTATTTGTCTCACTGCCTCCTATTCAGACATCAACACTGCAGCCAAAGCTACTCCCAAACCCCACATCTTCAGCCAGTTCTTCTTTGTTGACACAGTTTTTGCTTGTCACACTTGAAATACCAGGACTGGCAATAGAAATTAATCTTTCATTATAGTTAAGATCTTTTATGCTAGGCTTATCTTTCACCATTGGAATGCTTCTAGCAATTTGACTTTATATGAAGATATATGGTCTAATAAATACTATGCAAAAGAAGGTTAACTTGTTTGTATTTAGATTATTTTTCCATGAATTTTTGATGCAGATAATGTTCAGTCAGCCACTCCCCGTGTGTGTGTGTGTGTGTGTAACATGTGATACTACGGCATAATTGCTTTTCTGGAATGAGTTTATGATTTCTTCATTACTCATATGACAAGGTGTGTTGATTTTGGCTGGGGTAGAGTTAATTTTCTTCCCAGTGGCTGGCTGGGCTTGTACTTTGGATTTGTGCTGAATACAAGGTTGACAGAGACAGTTTCTGTTGTTCCTGAGCAGATTAATTTTTAGTTTGCTTTCACCCATGGCTTTTGCTTTTCCTGTTAAACTGCTTTTGTCTCAAACCATGAGCTTTCTAGCTTTTTTAACCTCCTGGTTTTATCCCCAGTCACTCTGATGGGGGAGTGAAATGTGTGGTGCTTGGCTGTTGGCTGGGTTGAACCATGATAAAAGGCTAAAAATGAGAAGTGTCAGGTTCTCCTAAATGAATGCTACAAGTCTCAAGGATGGATTACCTGTGACAGGATGATTGAGGAATAGTCAGAGAATGGCTGAATAAGAATAGCTCCTGGAAAATCAGCCCATCAATTTGATGACTGAGTTTTAATTAAGAATCATGAGTGTTTTCTCTAGAACTTTGTTTGAACTATTTATAAGTAGTATGATTTAATTCAATAAGGTGAGAATTAGGAAAAATTCTTATTTATCTCTAGGTTAATTTTTGTTTAATTAGAGATGAATTATGAGTATTGGAATGGTAAATATTATAAAATATAGGCTGTCCTCTGATATAGGGTCTGAAAAAGACTTGAATTTGAATATTATAGTATTTCAGTAGTTATGGTGGAACCTCATTTCTTAAGCAGGGAAATTCTGCTGTTGAGGAGGTTTTTTGCATTCCCATTGTGTAGGCTAAAACCAGATTTTAAGATGCTCCCAAAATAATGCTGGAATCCTGATAAGTGTGAGAGCTGGACATTCTAAAACAACAAGGGCTAGGAACTCCAGAATACTGTGGATATTTGGAGATCTAGGTGTCCTTGAGTTCCACATCCAAGCCTTTTGATTTTAAATGTTTGTGAGCAAAGCAAAGCTATAACTGCTCCAGCTTGCAGCACTAACACTGTGAGATGAAAGAAATGCTAAGATTATAGACAGACATTATTTCTCACTGTTCAGACTTAAATGAATCAATACTTTGTTCTTTAATTGTATTTTCACTATAAGAGACTGCCAGATTTCATCAGTTGCATTAATACTAAGTGCTCCCAAATTTCAGAATGAAATAATTACGTTAGACTAATGTGTGATTGAAAATAGTTTCAGTTATATTGATTTACGCTGTGGATCTGAGAATGGAATTTGCAAGCTTGGCAGGTTTGTAAAATGGAACCTTTCAATAAGTCTAAAAATATTAGTTATACTGTAAAGTTCAGCATTTACCTATTCCATATGGCATTTAGCTATTAAAGAAACAGAAGCACTGGCAGTTTCAAAATGATCTGATTTTACCAAGATATATTTCTCTAAATGAAGGAATATATTTCTAGGATAAAATTAGAAACAGTGAAACGATTTACTTTAAATCTGAATGTAGCAAGTATATAGAATGTGAAAAGAAGAATTAAATCATGAATCCTGGAATATATGTGCCTGCATGAGTAGGTTGGATGTGGGCATAGTAGTGTGGGACCACATCTGGATTGCACTTCCTATTACCAGTCATTATTATCTCATCTAGGAGAATGCTTTTGACATAAAAAACTTGACCCAAAGAGGTGTTTTTTTCTTCCCCTTCCCTAATCCTCTTCCTTTCTTACAGCATGGTATGAAAAGGTCTGGAGTTTCAGGGTTTTGGGTAGCTGTGGTTTTGATTTATTTTACACTAAAATTTACTGTGGATCTCAGGGTACAGTTGCACCACTTCTGTTTCATTTTTTGGCCATCCCATGCTCTGAATAGCATAAATCTAATATCAAGATTTTCCAGTACTGATGTTTCAGATGTTTAGCAAGATAATGCATCTGCATTTAATTTACCTTAATCTATGCCTGTTGCATTATAAATTTATTATGTTCACCCATAAGAATAATGGTGCTGTTTAGTTCTTGTTCTCATAAATGCTATTTATTCTTTATCTTTGTTTATAACCCTAGCTTCACATGTAATATCCTTTGTGCAGTCCTTGAAAGGGAGATTTGCTTATGGAAAGACTTCTCATGATAATGCCACAGGGCCTGGCCTGGTGGTTTCAGATTCAGCAGAGAGAGTGTTCTAAGACCGAAATTCAGAGATCAGAGAAGTAAATATATGAATTGTAAATGAACTGCATAGCTATTCAAGGCCACTGTTAGGGTTTTAAGTACAAAAAAAGCAATATTTCTTTGTTCAAAATAAATGACTTCAAATAAGATATCATGCCATTTTTAAAGGGGAATAGTGAAATATATCTTTACGATATTCTATAGTGTCACTGATTTTCCATACTTACTAAGCAAGAGAAACTGCAGAATATCTTTTTCATTACTGTAGTACGTGCACAATGGACAGATAATTTCTCTTTCATTGATAAAGCAAGAAGGGTTCCAATCATCAATAAAGAGAGGTTAGTTATTTTAAAGAGATGAAATCTTGATTACATGCAACTTTTCTAAAACTCCAATCTACTCTTCCCTACAGCTTTGGAAACATAGCAAGAGGTTAGCTCCTCTAATGGTTTTATTCAGAGATATAATGTGTGTTCTTTCATTATAAAAAGTACAGTTAGATGGAAGTTTTAATGAATGAATATTTATGCATCTTACTTGCTGTTGTCTCATTATTTCATAGAATCATATAATGGCTTGAGTTGGAAGGGACCTTAAAGATTATGTCGTCCCAACACCCTTGCATGGGCGGGGACACCTTCCACTAGACCAGGTTCCTCAGAGCTCCATCCAACCTGGCCTTGAACACCTCCATGGATGGAACATGCACAGCCTCTCTCAGAAACAAGTTCCAGGGCCTCACCAGTCCCGCAGTGAAGAAGTTCTTCCTAATATTTAACCTCAATCTACCCTCTTTCAGTCTGAAGCCACTCCCCATTGTCCAGGAATATCCCAGGCATCACTGTCACTCCAGACCCTTGTAAATAGTCTCTCTCCATCCTTCCTGGGGGCTCCCTTCAGGCACTGGAAGGCCACAATTAGGTCACCCCAGACCCTGCTCTTCTCCAGGCTGAACAATCCCAATTCTCTCAGCCTTTCCTCCCAGCAGAGCTGCTCCATCCCTCTGATCACCTTGGTGCCTCCTCTGGCCTGGCTCCAGCAGGTCCCTGTCCTTGCTGTGCTGGGAGCCCAGAGCTGGATGCAGCCCTGCAGGTGGGGTCTCAGCAGAGGGGGCAGAGGGGCAGAATCCCCTCCCTGCCCTGCTGCCCACGGGGCTCTGGGTGAGCCCAGCACACGGGGGGCTCTGGGCTCCAAGAGCACATTGTAAGTTTTAAAATACTTCTAATAGTTATAGTAAATACTGAGAAATCAAAACAATGTTATATGTATAGCAAAATACATTTCTAGGTTCCCTTTTGAGGATAGACAAGTTGTTTTTATAAAATGCCAGGCATATTCCTGATTTCTCATAATGCCAAGTCATAGTAGAGTACATCCTTGAAATGAAAAAGATAGAAGAGAAAATTAACTAAGCATCCCTCTTTAGCTGCTTTATATTAAAAATAGTGGGAAAGCACAGAAAAAATTATAATTTTAGATGGCTTTTCCATTTGTTTTTTTCTATTAATCTCTACTGTCTTATAGTTAAGGAAAAATCAGATCCTCTGCATATGAATAGAGATTTTAAGAGCTTGGTATCAGTCTGTCCATGAGGTATGAACAGGAGGTAAATATGATCCATTAGGTGTGATTATTTCACACACAGACAAATACTGAACAATTTCACAATTTTGTCTTAATATGGAAAAAAAATCCTATCTGGTAATGTAAGAATAGTATCTATTGTGCTGTCAAGTAGTACTTTAAGTATTAGAAAAGTAAATGTGCAGACTTTGGAATAGAGCAGAACAGAAAAAATAGATGGAATTTTTTTTTCTGGCAAAGTGAGACTTGAGTGGAGATCTCCAGGATACTTGTGACCATATAAGCATAATTCCTGTGCATCTTTTACAATAGCAGACTCAAGAAATTTTTACATGCATTTATTTCCCTACTGAGGCAACCTAAATACTAGTCCTCTGTCAAACAATTGGCAGAATAGCAGTCTTCACTGCATGGTCTTTTTCCTCCAAACAAGAAACTGTGAGTTCTAAAAAAAAACCTTGTAACCCTGTCAGCCCTGCTTAACCTCCATTAGAGACTTGAATTTGGCTGTCTGTCTTCTCTGAAGTCTAAAAGCTGTCATAAGCCGAGATGGTTGATGGTCATGGCTATTGCAGTGGATAAAGGCTGGAGCTGAGAGGTGAGAGGAGTTAGAAAAAACGTGACACTTGCTCTTTGTGTGCTGTTCTCTACAGTGAAGATGGAGTCTGAGCTTTTCCATATGTTGCCAATCTGTGAATTTTCATATGTATGTCCTCAAAACGTCTAAGAAAGGATGATTCAAGAAAAAATCAGTTGCAGTTCTTCAAAAAAATCAGGTTATTATTGAAAACATACAGTTATAATTCCCCTCCATTTTTTAGAATAGCATGTTCAAATTATCTAATGTTTTTGAAGGAAAAGAATGTCATGAAAAGCAGATAGCAACTTACTGAAAAGTGCAACAGCAATAAAGAATTTAAGTCATTTTGGTGAATTCAGGTAAAAGGGTCCTATTTACATGGATTCTGTTTGAAATTCAAATATGAAAAAACATGGGAAATCAGGGGTATATTTTGGGACGTATTAGATACACTAGAGAAGAGAGAACAAAATCTTCTCTGAGGTAAATGATTGCTAAAATATTTACCAGAATGAATAGTATAAAGCTTTCAGGCAAATAAACCCTCCCCCTGACTCCTCTTCCTCTTGATATCTGTTTTTTTTTTTTTAAAGGCATTATATTAGAAATTATGTGGGTAAAAGAAATAACTCTCAACATTTTAAATTTGGTTTGTAACTCTAACATAAAGATGTAAGAAGTGAAAAAAAAATTGCTTGAATGCATGATTTTAGGAAATTTTAGAAATTGCACTAAAAAATTACAGGAAAACACTTAACCTTCCTCTTGAGAAAGAAATGAAACAAGAAGAAATTTCTTGTTTCATTTCCCCCTTTTATATCAGCAGTGGTGTGGCAGCAGGACCAGGGCAGTGACTGTGCCCTTGTGCTGGACACTGCTGAGGGCACACCTCAATTCTGTGCTCAGTTTTGGGCTCCTCACTGCAAGAAAAACATTGAGGGGCTGGAGTGTGTCCAGAGAAGGTCAACAGAGCTGGGGAAGGGTCTGGAGCACAAGTCTGATGAGGAGCAGCTGAGGGGGCTGGTGGGACTCAGCCTGGAGGAAAGGAGGCTCACAGGAACCCTTATCTCTCTGCACAACCCCCTGAGAGGAGGGTGGAGCCATGTGGGGAGCAGTTTCTTCTCCCAAGGAACAACGAGGTAGGGCATGATAGGACTAGAGGAAAAGGCCTTAAGAAGCACCAGGGGAAATTTAGATTGGAAATTAGGGGTAATTTATTCAGTCAAATGGTTTTCAAGTACTGGAACAAGCTACCCAGAGAAGAGGTTGTGTGGCATTCACATTTTCTGAAAAATCCCTTCGCCCAGGATTTCTCTCCTGGGAAGCTGAGAAGCCTCAGAGAAAAAGGAAAGCAATTCTTATCTCATTTGCTTCTCCTGTGTTTTGCTCCTTTGGAATGTGTTTGGAGACTGTTTACCAGCAGGTGGTTGTTTCATTAGTTTCTCCTGTGAGTTGTTTTGACTCAATGGCCAATTGGGGCCAAGCTGTGTAGGGACTCTGGAAAGAGTAATGAGTTTTCATTATTATCTTTTTAGCATTCTGTAAGTATCTTTTCTCTATTCTTTAGTATTGTTTAGTATAGTATTCTTTAATATAATATAGTATCATAAAATAATAAATTACCCTTCTGAGAACATGGGGTCAGAGTAACCTTTCCTTCCTTCGTCTGGGGCCAACACAAATACAATAAGGTTGAGTCAGTGTTCCTGGAGGTGATTCAAAGGAGTGTAGATGTGGCACTGAGGGATGTTTAGTGGTGAGCTTGGCAGTGCTGGGTTAACAGGTCGACTCAATGATCTTAAAGGTCTTTTACCACCAAAACTATTCAATGCTTCTTTAATTTTAACTGGAATTTCTTTCACTCCGCACTATTTTTTCCTTGGGGGATTGAATGTCCTGTCTCTCTTCATCTGGGAGAGAAGAGGGACATTAAACTTATTTTATTTTCCAGGTGGAATGTCCCACCTCTCACTTTCTCAAAAATGAGGTGCAAGATTCTACTCTGCCATGTAACTCAAGTCTTTTTCCCATCTAAACCAAGCACCCTGTTTTATTAATTTCCTGTCAATCCTGAAACAAGGAAGCTGAGATCACAATCATTCCTCTTGTGTGCACACTCGTTTTCTCTTTTAATGGTACACACAAATTGTTTTTTGCAGTGCCATAGGAAAATGTGATGCTTTGAAAGTTTTTAAAGTGAATGTTGTTCTTTCTGGTATGTTCTTCATACCTACACCATCACAACTTGAGATATATTGCCATGTACAATCCTACAGCTCTAGTAGTACTTATTCACCTAACTGAAGTATTCACCAGGTACCCCCAAACTTTCCAAGTCCAGATACTTCAAGATAAATCAGGACAGTCAGTGGTCAGAAGACTTTCAAACTCAGGGACTCAGGGATTTCTTAGTTTTTGGATCTTTCTAATGTTAGAAAAAAGATGGAGGAGGAAAGGTTTTAAGCCAGTTTTGACAATATTGTAGTCTCATGAAACTATGAGGAAAAAAAGTGTTTGTATTCTAATTTGTGGGATTAGAACAAATTTGGTACCTCAAAACTCCATTATTCAGATATAGCTCTGATCCAGTCCCCTGAGGAGCAGATAGAACAACAAAATGCAACATCTGTCTTTGTTTTTAAAGCACGTCTTATTTTGAAATAAATAAATGAATTCTCATGGCCATTTCAGGTTTAGGAGCCAGAAAGAGTCTAAGTAAAACCTAAATTAACAGTTCAGCAGTAGCATCCATGCTCCCATTTCAGATGTGGCTGCTTTCTTTAGCTGCTATTTACATTGTCTGCAGCTACTTTAAAACTGGATAGTTGATGAGAGCTGAATTAATCACTTTTACTTTTTTGAAGCTGTTCACTGGAGAATAGGAAATAAAAAATCTTCCAGAGTTAAAGTAAGGGAAATATAACCTCTGTACTAAATGGCTATTCTGTTTTTGTTGTCCCCTCTTCTCCCAACACATTAAAGTTGTGTTCTAAAAGCTCAGCAAAGCAAGCACTTATCTTCTAACAAAGAAACATTAAATGTATTGAAATAGGGAACAGTGGCAGTTTGTCCTTGACACCACTTTATATAAGATCTTTTTTAAATTATAAGCAGGAAAAACAATGCAATGCTTTTATTGCACAGAATATAACATGGATTCTATTTTGTCTCAAGAAAATGTTCTTTCCTTTTATGAGACAGAACATATGCCAGATTATGTATATTATTTTTTATAAATCACTAATCATTAATTGTTCAAGTTTTCCTTTCATATCTTTGTTTAAATGTAAATTAAAATCAAAATAATGTATAGAAGCTATACTTATGCTAACATATACTTATTACTGCAATTAATTACTTGCTACTTTTTAATGGTGCTGAAAACTTCCTTTTACTGTTAGTTTAAAAGTTCTTTTGTGGAGCATCTTTTCTTTCTACATAGCTGTTACCTGCTATTTTTATAAAAATGTTCATTCTGAGACTGCTTTTTTTGTCTTGGTGTGCCTCAAGAATTCCACTTATGAGATGTTGTATTAAGATACAGAATTCCAATTCCACATATGGCATTAATCCAAATTAAATAATGCAGCTGAGTAAAGCAGCTGGATAAATATAGTAATCTATATAATTGGAGATACTTTTAATAAAGATAATTTTTAAATGCAGCTATTGGAATTTGGAAATGGAATTAATGTACCTTAAGCATTGTAAATAGATAGAAAAATTCAGGAAGGTTATGCAAAGCTGGTCTTCATTGAAGAGTTTTTTCGAAGACATTTTGCTGCTTCAAACATTACCATAAATATTACAGTAAATTTTCTCTTTTGACTTTGTATGACATTGTAGAAGTATAAGTTTTGCATATAGTCACATGTTAAGAGAAAAACGAACCAAAACCAAGCAACCAAGAAACCCCAGCTTTAAGCTGTACTCATGAATTTCAGTCCATTAGATTAGATGGTTTGAATTATTTTTCTTTTGTTTACTCTCCACTCATGGTTGCTGTGCTGTGGCTCCGTGCAAACCAGGTATGATGCTCATGCACAGAACCTCTGGCCACACTTTATTTAGGAACTAATTGTCAGATGGGGGAAATAAGCTGAAACCATGACAAAATAAAAAAATTCCAAAACAATTTAGAAATGAGAATTTTGGATGGGGATTTCTGCTGTGAGGATGTTTTCTTAGATCATTTGAAGGATAGTGAGTGGTTGTCATAGCAGACTGCTGCAATCTACTGACCTAGACCTAAAATTAATCTACTTTATTCACTGGAGATTCTAATTAAGATATTGCCAAATACCATTTGTTTAAAGTGTCATTAAACATAAAATTTGATAGCATAAATCACACATTATTAGTAATAAAGACAAATACATGTTTGAGAGGAGGAAGATCAGGACACGTGTGTGCTGTCTGTGTGTGTGATATGTGCTGGCAGCTGTTCTCAGTGAAGTAAGCTTCAATTTAATTTTAACTGCAGTGTGTGTTTGAAGACAACTAAAGGCATAACTCAGAAGAACAGCAATAAGCAACATCATTATTATTATTATCACCATTGTTATTATAATTGCTATTATTATTTTATTAATAATGATACTTCCTCAATACAGAAAAAGAAACAGAATGTGAGGTCTACATCTCGATCAGGTTTTAGATCATAGATTCCATCACTTATACTTCAATTAATGAAAATATGTTGATTTTCCTTTTCTTTCCTCCTCATAATAGGAAAATATTTTATTTTGAAGGTGATGTTTGGTAGTGTGTTGAGCTTCAAGCTGATTTAATTCACCAACATGTGCAATCAGTGTGCAATCACTGCTTGTTTTTATAGTTTTTTAGGAAAAATTCCATAAATTGATGCTATGATACTATTTTCTAGTTCTTGTGACACTGAATGTACTGTGTGGATGCATCTTTTTGCAGGTGATTTTTTACCAGTTGCAAAATGATGTTAACTGTCCCTCATCCCAATTATACACCCATTTATTGAAAAATTTAATATTAGGTATTGATCTCCTTATAGCACTGAATAAAAAAATTTCATGAAATAAAAGGAATTAGGAATGTCGAGTTAACATAAAATATAGAAGAGTTAATTTTAATAGATGTAGTTTGCCTAAGAGAGTGATGGTGATCAATATCTTCCAGTAGAAATTCTTTCATTGCTGTTTGCAAATAATTAATTGATTAATTATTAACCATGGATCCGACACAGCTTAACACTTGATGTAATTAAGGGACAGACTCAATGAGCTTGTGTTGGAATGGTCATTAAAAGTTAATTGAACAATTTAAAGATTTAGATTGTCCTAGAAACTTGACTTGTTATCAGAGGCTTTCAGTGCTGGGCACCCGTGGCCTGCAGGGACATAGAGCAGATGAGAAGTATGGAATTTATAGCCCAGGGAAGAGTTTAACCTCAGGCATCAGGTTTAAGTCTGCTGATCTTGTTAAGAGAAATACAGCTGTTATTTGTTTTAAAAAAACCAAACAAACAAACCAACAAATACAGCAACAACAACAACAACAACAAAGAAAACAAACCAAGAAGCAAACATATTTTTCTGTAGATCTGAGAGAATTTGGTGGGTGCCTCTTCCACCTGTATTTCATATTTACCACCAGTTACAGTTCCTAAAACCACAAAGTGCATGGCATGATTCATCCATGGAAATTTCAATTGATATCTGAGATCAATGGTGTATTTAATACATCTAGAACCAGAGATAATATCATTTTAATTAAAAATGCTAGCAGAATAATTACTTTTTTAAGCATATGGCCTCAGATAAGGAAATTGAGTGACACTTAAATTGGGTTTGTAAGAAGATGAATTTGCATTAAAAAATAGCTATTAGCCATTTCAGTGCCAGTGTGGGAGATCAAGGTTACAGATCTTTGCTCTGTAGGTTGAGAAATCTGGTTTATGGGAGCTGATGTATTTGGGCTTTAAGGAAAATGAGGTCTCAGTGATTTTTCTCATCCGTTTCAGTTTAATTAGTGTCATCACTCAGAGAAGAACTTGTTGCTTTTAGGGAATAGGGGACAAATGGCCTCTTCAAAAATCAGGGGAAAATATCCTGGCTCTGTAATTAAAGCAAATGGACAGTTAAGACTTGGGGGTGAAGGGACTGTTTAGTTTGATTTTTGCTATTATTTTTTTTTAATTGTGAAATATTAATCCAGTAAAAGTTTCAGTATAGTAAGGTTTGAAGGGATATAGACTGAGGGAAAAAGCACAGAAAACTCTTCCTGATGTTTCATTACCACCTTTCTGATTCAAGATATCTTTTTTCCAAGTGAGAGTTGGCATCTTACTAGCCTTAAAATTACTTTGGTTAAGTTTTGCTAGATATTAAAAAAAAAAAAAAAGTGTATTTTATTAATTTATCTCTCAGTTTATGTCTAATGCTTCAAAGCAAGATTATAAAGATAAATTCTTAAAAGGGCACCAGACAAAAAATGGATGTTATTTTTCAAAATTAACAACTTTTATTAATTTCTACTTTCAGCAATTCCTTTTTAATATTTAACCTGCCAAAAATAATAAGTAAGTGGGAGCTGAAAGAGTTTGTTCTCTACCCAAAATGTTTTTCTTGATAGATTCCCTTAGCAGGGAATTATTTAAAAGTCTGAATTATCCTGAATATCACACTCTTTTCTGGGCTCACTTTAGTTCACAACTTCATGCTGTATATTGAGTTGTATCTTGTACTCTTTGGCAAGGAGAAATAGTGCTATCATTGCTCATTCCCAAAAAAATCTCCAAAAAAGCCCCAGTGACAGCAAGCAAACAAAATAATAATTGAAAGTCTCCTCCCCCAAAAGTAACACTCCTCTCAAAAAAAAAAAAAAGGCCTGAAACAAAAACAATTCTATGACAAAGCCACCTTTTAGAAGGAAGGAAAATACCCAAATTCTATGTACAGGTGAAAACTACTTTCACAAAAGATCTTTTTTGGACATTATCCAGCCTCTGACCTTCTCATTTCACTGGACTTTATTGAAAAACATTTCCACCTGTAAGATTCTTAAAATCTTGCATGACAGCTGAACATCCTGGCTGGAAGACAAGATGTCAGGAGACAAATATCAATATTACAATATTCCATCTTTTTTGTTTGTTTGTTTTTTGGTGGGAATTGTAGCAGTGGCATGTTAAGCTCCAAGTTCTTTAGCTAGAAAGCTCTTCTTGGAGAATTATGAATGCTATGCTCAAACTAAAACCAAAATAATGCAGAACAAAGAGGATCCTTCTCATTGCAGAAGGAAAGTGTTTGAGCTGACTGAGATGCTGGACAAAAGTAAGCAATATTCTGTTTTAAAACTACATGTCTTGTGACAATTGGACCTACCTAGAATGTTACCATAAACCAGTGTAACCCAAAAGATGCTCCTAAAATGCTGTTTGATTGGCTCATATTAATAATGTGTCTGAGTAGAGGTAATAATTTATTGGCAAGTTTAAATTCCTGCCCCTGTTATGTTTTTCCTGACTACCACATAGAAAAACAAGAAAACAGATTTTATGCTTGTAGTTAATTGCATATTACTTCTTAGAATTCTTAGAAACAAGTTTTTCTGTGAATAAAATTATGGAGGTTTTTGTGAATAAGAAGAAAAGAATTTTCTTTTTTAAGATTTTAAGAAGAAAATTTTTAATAAAATGTTATGAATAAAATTTTTATGATTAAAATTGTTTCCCTAAAGTAACTGGTGACAATTACCATACATATTTTAAATTTCTTGAAAAGTTTTTACCTAAATTTTTATATTTTTAGGTTCTTACATTTTGCTCATATTTCTTTGCATATTCCTCCATAGATATCCCTAAACACTTGTTTCTGTGGAGCTGGCTTTCTCTAATGGGTAATAACACTCCTGGTGCCATCCCAAAAAGCCTCTGCATTTTTCTACTTCTTAACAGCAAATTTACATTTTGTTTCCTAACAAACAGAAAACTAATTATCTGGAGTGTTAGTCAATAAAATATGTGATATGTTGCTAGTCCATGAGAGTTCTGCATTTCTTCTTGGAAATGTTCTGGCCTTGCCTCTACAAAGCTTCCTTCTATCCAGTGGACACCCAGCCTACAGAGTGCCACAGAGTTATTGCATTACAGACACAGAATTTACAATTGCCTTACTTCATTGACCTTCCTGTCAAGCCCTTGCTTCAGTCTGTCAAGGGCCCAAAATGTAACAACCCTGCCCTTCTACACCCTGATTTGGTGCTGTCACCTGGAGAATGTGCTCTGGGTATCTCTAGCAACTGACTACAATTGGTGGGGTCTTTTCCTGTTGATTCAAGTCTGTGAGGATGGCAACCCAGATTAATTCATATAGTGTCTACACACCCTGTTTATGTCAGTCCACTTGGATTAAAATGGTTCACTGTTCTCTGTCTGCCCATGCCAAATCATCTCCTAGAAAATCATCAGACTGCTAAAGCACGCTTCGTGTCTTAAATTGGATGCTTTGTTTCCTTTTAGTGCAAGAACCTGAAAATTCTTTTACCTAATTGGTATCACTGTAATGAGTAACTACAGAAAAATTCCCAAACATGTAATGAGACTTCTCAGTACAGGATCTCCCTTAAAATGTTTCCCTTTGGGAAAGAGGTTTTCCTTTGCAAAACACACATGGGAGTTTATCTCAGGTTACTGAAGTGATCAAACTGTTCAGGTCCTCCTCCTCCAAGCTCAGATTATGTACTGATGGCAAAATATCTCAACTGAGCACAAAAGTATTAAAACAAGTTTAAAATCATGGTCACCACGCATCACAGACCATGACATGAATGTTTGGAGCTGCTGCCGTAGTACATATCTGAAGCATCCTTCTGAACTGAAAAGACAAAATGAGCCCAGCATTGCAGGAAACACAGGTTCAGTCACTTAGGATAGAAATGGTGATAAGTCTAGCAGCTTACCAAAAAACATGCAGTGAGCATTCCTTTTTTGCCTGGACAAAACAGCATTTGATGGCAAGTGGAAGGTTTTAAATTTCCCTTTAGAAAAGATTTCACTTCTCTTTTGACTGGATTATTCACTCGCATTTCACGGAGTACAAGCTCAGCACTCTTCTGCACAATGAGCTGTATAATGGTTTTTACTTAAATGGGAAAAAAATAGATGATCTAAGCCCTAAGTTGGTTTTTGTTAGCATTGCCCTCCTTTTACATATTTTTATCAGAGATGGAAGAATGCAATTTTAGTAGAAAGCTCTATTCAAGCATCCCTTTGCTCTTAAAATGGTGCTAGCCATGCCAGATTTGTGGGTTTTATCCCTGTAGGAGCCATTCACTTAAGAGGTAGACTAAGTGATCCTTGTGGGTCCCTTCCAACCCAGAATACTCTGTGATTCTTACATTTGTCCATCTCCATGCTCACCCACTTTCTTTTTCTTCCTCTTCAGTTGCAAAGACATTCCACCCTTCAGAGTCCCATGTTACACCATGAAATTATGGTTGAATGCTACCAAACACCCCAAAATAACCATCTTGAAGTTGAATAAGTCAGTGCTGCAAATTGCTTGTGTACAAGAAAAAAGAGCAGATGTTTATATGTGGAAGATTTAGTTTTCTTTTGGAGGAAGGAAGAAGAACTGTGTAATAAACTTGTTTTTCTAACAGCATTCCCTCTTTTTTAATCTCCTTCCTGTAGAAAGATCCATGTTAATTTTTTTTTAGATGAAAGTGCACCTTTGTCAATAGAAATGTGTTTTTAAAATCACATCACTATAGAATTGGCTATAAAGCATTACTGAGTAAGCAATTTTTTTTCTAATTTTTCTACTTAGAAATAATTTTAACAGAGTAAATTAGAAGCTTTGATATTGACTGTTATATTTGCTGGTAATATTTTTAAGTCTAAAAGAGAGTAAGATTTTAAGGTATAAAGCAGCTTAAAAATGAATAAACAAAGAATTGCCACTTCATTTCCATAGCAAATGCAGTGGCAATTATAAACAACATTTTTTAGGCAAAAAAACAGAGTCTAAATTATGATGGTAACTTTTTTAAAATGAGTTTTCTAGCTCAAGCATGAGGCCAAATATTAGAAATCTATTCAGAACTATTCTTTTTCTGAAAGCTGTGAATTTGACTTTATTGTTTGAATTGCAGTTTTCTAAGCCTGCAATGAATAAGGCCATAGATATTTACTTGTTTTGAAAACAACTTTTTCCTTTTTTTTTTTTCCTGAAGTATTTAACAATAATCACAGGTAATGAGAGTTTTTAATAGCACTCTACAAAAGACATAAGGTAAAATAGGACTGGAAATAAAAGAGTAATTAATATCAACTATCAGTTACTACAGACTTTCTAAAGCCTAAAATAAGGCTTTCTCAGTGTAGGTGGTTTATTGACTAGAAAGCAGACAAGCTTCTCAAACCCTGATTCCTAAATGTTTATATTTTGCTGATTGAAACCATTAACCTGAAGCTTAAATTGTCTTCTTCTGTAAAAGATGCCAAACCTGGTGGGTGTTTGTAGCAGCAGTAGTCTTCCAAGACAGAGTGTACATCAGGCACAGGATAGATAAGAAAATTTCAAGCAGTTCTTTTCATGGTATGTTCCAAAGAGTTTTGTTTTCTTTCCTTCCAGATGAAAAAAAGAATTTTCTGATGTCATATTTCCAGATGGAAGAGAATTTTCAACAGAAAGTAAATTTACTGTAGTATGTTTCTTTTCAATGGAAACAAATTAAAACATGTAAGAAGTTAATATTTTTTGTCAATAAAAACAGGAACTAGGGAACTGACTGATACATTTTCCAAGCATAAAGATCAGCCATCCTAATCTTCTTTTTCAAAATGCCATTACCCCTTGATTGCTCTGCCTCCTTCAGAGGCTTGGCCTCTTATGATTGATGATTACTTCTATGGGAAAGATGGATTTCTTTTAAGCTTAAAAAAAATAAATTTGGTGTGTTTCAGTGACTATTGATGTTGTACTTGTTTTCCTATAGGAGCTTATGCAGAGTTTTGCCCAGACATGGAATCTCTGAGACAGATGTTAGGTTTTAAAGGCAGAAACAAGAAGAAAAGACAGATCATGTCCACCAGATACCTTTCAAGCTTCTCTTAACCTCAGGTTATAAGTGGAGTAATTCTGGAGTTATAGAGTAAAGGAGGGGGAAATATGACACTTTTTCATACAACAAAAGATATTCTGGGTATAGTCCTCTCACCTCCCTTAGAAATTTTTGTGGGAGAAATTTTTGTGACTTAACCCGTCTTTCTAACTTTTTTCAGCAGTAGATTGGCATAATTTTAACATCATGTCTTCTCTAATTTACCACAAACTATGTTTCTTTGTTCAGTAGAAAGAGGGAGTCCCTTACATGTGAAATTTTCTTTAGCTTTATTATCATATATTTAATACTTAGCAGCTGTATTTTCTGGTCAATAATACATATATTCCTGGATTTCCCAAAAAGAAATCTAACTGAACACTAAAATAATAGAATTTTTAACTGTTCTTTCGTAATATTTACAAAGCTCTATCAAAATAATTGCTTCTGATCTTCTCTTTTGAATTTTCTGTCCTTCAAATAGTAACTATAGTCATTTAAACTTCTTACAAATTCTCTCTGAAAAGCTTCACACAATTTATTTGGCAATTCTAATGAAAAAATTAGATCAAGGCAATACTTGGAATTTCACTAATGTGCAATCATATTCACTGCCCAGAGCAACCATTTTGTAGTTCTTTACACTGGGGAAAATATCTAATCATTAGTTTCTTTAGCTAATTCAGAGACATTCAGCATTTCCTAAAATATAACTATAAAGTAGGTTAAGAATTCTCTCATTAAAATATCCACTGTTTCGTTCATACACTGTACTTTGCTTTTAAAAGAAGGATGGTAGCTTTAAATATCCAGGGCTTTTTTCAGCCACTGTCACCTCTTTCTTTTTAACAGTTATCATTTGACCAATGCTCTTTTTAATTGAGTTGAGTTTTGAGTTAGAGGTTATAGCTGAATTTAATGACCTTGGTATTAAATACCATGTTTAAAGATTCAGATGTCTTATTGTTTTAATAAAAACCTTGGCAGATATTCTCCCTTTTCTGTATCCCAACAGACACATTCCCAAAGTGTCACCACAACTGAGCAAAGAGTTTAACAATTCTAAAACAACTTGGTGTGGAAGGCTGTGAAATCCAGAGAATTTATCATTAGACACAGGTGCATAATGGCAGCTGTGCAACCTGTTGCCTTTACCAGGGTTTCTTGGCTTGCAGAAAATTGTGCAAAGTTCTCAGTTTATTGATTTGTTTTGCAGTTAAGTAGGGAGACCAGACTGAAGGCAAGCCTTCAAAGTGTTTTTGGTTTTTTTGGTCTTTTTTTCATAATTCTTTAACTTCTCTTCTAAGTACTATTTTGCTCTACTGGATTTTTTCCTGATCTTTCTTTTGGTCCTCAGTGTAGCATTTCTGCCTGGTCTGGAAAATACCAAAAACTGCTATCAATTATAGTAGGGGGTCACAGGTCTTTGTGGGCTCATGTTAGTGTCTTAATTACAATTTTATTAGTGAAATAGTTAACACTTTCCATCTCTAGGAATTGTGTTTCACTGTTAGTGATGACAGAAATAAACACTTCCCTTGCTGACAGGATGTGGCTTTATGTACTTTGCCTGTGGTCCATGGAATTGGAGTTTTTCTTTTTTTGACTTGCAGTCAAACATCACTAATTTTTTATCATCTCTCACAGTGCAAGTGTACAGTATAAATTACAGGCAGCAGTCAGCCTTCTCACTTTGTTTTGTGTCTCAGACATGATGACTAAGATTTTCAGTGAATTTCTAAAAGGTCAGTTTTACTGTGTTACTTACTATACTCATTAAATGCAGCTATTCTTATCTTTTGGCTTCACTTGACTGCTGAATCTGTAGGTTTTACTAGATTCATAGAATAGTTTGGGTTGGAAGGGAGCTTTCAAGGTAGTCCAGTCCAACTACCCCTGAACTGAGTAGGGACAACTAAATCAGGTTGATGAAAGCCTCAATCTAACACGACCATGAATGTTTCTAAGGACTGGGCATCTAACAACTCTTGGGGCAACCCATTCTAGGGTTTTGCTAACCTCATTAGAAAAAAATTTCTTCCTATGTCTAATTTCAATCTACCCTCTTTTACTTTAAAACCCTCTCCCTTTGTCCTATCACTAGAGTCCCTTTGTTTGCTTATTTTGTTCATTCAATTGTGGGTTTTTTAAAAATGCAATGTAATTTAATTATTTATTTTATTCTGTTTTATTTTCTTTTCCAAGAGAATCTGCAGTTTGAAGAAATAATGTAAGCTTCAGTTAATGTAAAACTACTGAGATTTAATGTAGTTTTATTGTTTTGGGAAAAGGGAGAAGCTGTATAGGTGTGACTGATCATATATCTTGGTAGTTCCCATATCAATCATAAACAGATAGAGCAGCCTTTCAAACAAACAGATTTTAAAAAAGGTAGCTTAGCATCAGAGAGGAATAGTGGAAGCACAATTCACTTAGTGAGACTGCTTGTCGTGCCTGTTTAAGGATCTTGGAGTGTTGCCTGGAGACTTAGGATGTCAATGTGCTAAAAGGGCCCAATACAAACCCCATTAATGTCAGTAGAACAATCTCCACAGAATTACGTGAACTTTAAATCAGGATAAGCAAGTGCTCCTGTCAGTACTTTGTCTGAGTCATGTGCAGGCTCACACAGGTGAGGAGAGGTTTGCTTGGAATAAAACACTTCCAGGTCCCAGAAGTAAATCTCAGTAGGTATGACGTGATGGCCCTAAAATGCACTGGGCTTTGTTTTGTACTGGCATTACTTAACAATATGAACTGATAACTTCTAGCAGACATGCAGAAGAAAATTATGTGGAGAAAAACAAACCACTTTATAAAAATAAAGTAACTTGCAGTTACTTTAACTTTGGAGTTCCAAAACTGTGCTTCCTCTCTAGCAGCTTTATCATTGTTCTGCATTTACAAACTTTCCTATATGAGAATTTAGTCCTGTTCTATAGCTGAGGCAGATTTTAATAATTCTTTTTCACGGTGCAAATTCGAATGGTGCAGTGACCTCTTGTCTGCCAGCAAAACCCACATTTTTCTTGGAAGGAGCTAAAAATACACTTGAGCAGGGGATGCAAACTGCAGCTTGACAGATTGCCATTAGTAATGCAGAAAGGACATGTATCTACTCTGACTTTGAACCAGCCTTTCTTTTAGTCTTTTTGTTATCCAGATGTTGTTAGGATAGGCTTTGGGATCTTTGAAAGAAACCTTAGATACAGCTGGGAAACTTTGCTTTCACAGCAACTCTCAAGCAATGGGACCTCATCAATGTCTATAAACATCTGAAGGGTGAGTGTCAAGAGGATGGACCAGGCTCTTTCCCATGGTTCCCAGCAATACAACAAGGGGCAATGGGAAGAAACTGAGGCACAGGAAGTTCTACCTGAACATGAGGAAGAGCTACTTTCCTGTGCAGCTACAGAGCACTGGAACAGCTCACCCAGGGAGGGTGTGGTATCTCCCCCTCTGGAGATATTCCAAAACCATCTGCATGCAGCCCTGTGCCATGAACTCTGGGATGACCCTATTGAGCAGGCAGGTGGGACCAGATGATCCACCGTGGTTCCTTCTAACCTGATCAATTCTGTGATTCTGGAATTCTGTAACAGGAGCTGCAGTCAGAAAGCAAGTCCCATCAAATGTGTTCTTCAGTACGGGGTGTAAGGCAAGAGGAGGAGGGTTCATGTGAAACAGTGCATATATCTGATTTATTGATAGATGTAGTGTTAAAATTCTTTTGTTGTATTGAAGACTGAAAGTTTATTGACAGTTTAGCATAAAATGTCTCTTTTTTTTCCCAAACAACTTCTGAAAATTGAAATATTGAACAGGTGAGATAAACATCCTTAGCAAAATCTCAGTGACTGTATAAAATGCAATTTTAAGATGCTCACAAACCAGAATATTATTGTCTTACAGAAGATCTCTGAAACTGAATTAATACTTACGAGGTAATCTAATACAAAAAAGGTACAGAGCTGACTCAGTTTTAAGACTAATTGCACATCACATTGTATTGTCAGATCTGCCAGTGTCCGACATGTTTGTGCATCATTACAAACAAAAAATGCACTGCCAAAGAATGAATAATGCACCTTATAATGGCATACGTAATTAGGGTTGTGTGCTTACAGGAGATCAGAACAGTTTTCAACATCAAAAAGATTAATTCAAGAGCTATAATGTACAGTGAGATCAAGAACAACTCTGGAATAAATTTCCTTCTCTTCTTATTTAGAGTGAGATGTGAAATTGAAGAATGGCTGCTGGGTAATAATGGCTGATATATTATGTGTCCCTGGTGAACTCTACTGTTCCCAGGTGAGGTGAATATTCATTCTCTTTTGTGGCAAATGTTCCATTTTGGAGAGATCCTTCTTTGTACAGTGGGCTGAAGGAGAAGTATATTTACATTGAAACAAATCCCAAAGAGATCTGATTATGACTTGTCAATATGCTTCCAATAAATATATCCAGTCTTAAGATATGTAGAAAAATCCCACAACAAACAAACAAACCAACCAATAAACCCCAACCAATCAAAAATAAATTCCTAAAAACAAACCCAATCTCATCACAAGCCAACTAACCAACTAACAAAAAACCCCAACCGATAACAAAAAAAAGGGGAAAAAAAAAACCAAGAAGGATTTTCCTTAACTGCCAAGTTAAATTATCTGCTACTGTTAGTTACTCATGATCTAATCTTGTTCATATACTCATCTTTCCCTTCATTAGAGCTAGTCTGTGTCTGCAGGGGCTTTTATTCCTGCTTTTAGGTGCTGCTTCACACCTTCATTTTCTCATGGTTAGAAATAATCTTCTAATTTACAGTGCAATTTTCAGACCAAATTACATACCTTTGTTCTAGCACTGATATTGTCTTTTAGCTTTAATAGCTTGTCCCTCTCCCTTGTGTTTGCTCCCAGAGGTACTTACAGAGAACAATCATCTCCCCTCTTATCTTATGTTTTGCTAGGCTAAACAAGCCAAGCTCTTTCACTCCGCTCATGTAAGATAGGCTTTGCTGTCTCTGCACTAATTGTCTTTCAAAAAAAATTTATCAGAAGGCACACTTACTGAAAAATAAAGTTTCAGTGTAAGCTCCAGAGCATACAGAAAGCCTTCCACATTTGTTTCAGATCTAAGCCTGAAAGTCTTCATAAGAAGCTGGTTTAAAACTACAACTAATTAAATCTGTAAATTGAAATTACAGGCAGTCTAAGTTCAGTAATAATGATGCTACGTTCTATAAAGATATTTCTAAAAAATTATACTAGTCCAGCACAAGTTCCATGCCAGGGTGGTGAGCCCCTAAACAGAGAGCCATAGAGGAGCCCACACTGTCCCAGGGTTACTTTTGGGACATGGTGCTCTCTGGAGGGGCTTGTGCTGGTAATAAAACTGTGAAGGAAAAAGCAAGAAGCAGGGAGTCATGGAAGTAAAACTATGACATGGGCAGGGCCAGAAATAGAAACCTGCATCTTAAAACTCTACTTCTGAAGTATGCTAAGGATGCAAAGCAGTGTATAAAATCACATTCTTACCTCAGCCTCCCGTACCACCAGAAGACTAACCAAAGGGATTGGGAGAAACTCTGTTAAATTCTCATCACAAACTAGAGAATCTGAGCCCAGAAAGGAGAGGTATTGAACAGAAGTTGATTTTTCAAAATGGAAAGATGTTTCCCCAAGTGTTGGTTTAATTATTTTTTGTCTTTATTTTTTTTTCTTCCTACACAAAAGCTGAATAAATAAATTTTAATTTTTTTTTTTATTAATCATTAAGAAAATAACTTTAAATTCTCTGTGTTAAGGCTTCTTTGTCTGTCTAGTATTTTATTTGCAGGGAATGCTCCAATGAAGGCAGGAATGATGCATCTGACTCCATGTTCTCAGAAGGCTGAGAACTTATAAATTAGAATTATAAAATTTATTATTTTATAATACTATATTATATAAAAGACTACTATGCTAAACTATATTAATGAATACAGAAAGGATACTTAATAAATGCTAAAAAGATATTAATGAAAACTCGTGACTCTTTCCAGAGTCTCGACACAGCTTGGCACCAATTGGCCAAAGAGTTAAAACAACTCACACCCAAATCCGATGAAACAATCACCTGTGGGTGAACAATCTCCAAACACATTCCAAAGGAGCAACACACAGGAGAAGCAAATGAGATAAAATTTGTTTTCCTTTTCTCTGAGACTTCTCAGCTTCCCAGGAGAAAAATCCTGGGCAAAGGGATTTTTTCAGAGGATGTGAATGCCACAGTCTAGGAATCCAACAACTATTGAGAATGGTACTTGGGTTAAAATTCCAAATTTAAACACAATAGCATTATATTCAGAACCTCATTATATAACTTTAACCATCATCCTTCAGTGACCTTAAATCAGTTGCCATCCAAGTTTCCTGCAGTGTGTAAACTCCTGGCTTCTGAAGGGCATGTCCTTGAGGACCTGGATTCAGACCCACCCACCTCTGTGTATGAGGCTCAGCAGCTTCAGCAGTCAAAAAGAATACAAAATCAGAATTTGGTTCTCTCCTCTGAGTGAAGTTCAAAGAAAATCTAAATTTGTTTCATTAACTTGGTAATTAATCTCCTTAATGCTCTGTCCCTGCATGTCTTATCCTAGCTCAGCCAATGAAGAGAAATAGTTGTTTTTGGATTACAGACCATCCAGCCTATTGAAACTCTTCCTGTAATAAGGCTCTTTGCTTTTATTTCCTTATATTGAGAGTGGTGATGTGGGCAGAGCCAGAAGTAGAAATCTGCATCTTGAAAGTCTTCTGAAGTATGCCAAGGATACAAACTAGTGTAATACAACCATGTGATTAAGCTTTTGCAGAATTTTGTGATAGTTCTGACTAGTAGTCCTGTATTTTTGAAGTCTTTTTCCTGATTGAAGGAGTAGATTTAGGTTAGATTTCAGAAATAAATTCTTTACTGTGAGGGTGGTGAGGCCCTGGCACAGGTTTTCCAGAGAAGCTGTGGCTACCCCATCCCTGGCAGTGTTCAAGGCCAGGTTGTGTGGGGCTCTGGGCAACCTGGTCCAGTGGGAGGTGTCCCTGCCCAAGGCAGGGGCATTGGAATTAGATGCTTTTTTAAGGTCCTTTTCCTCCCAAACCACTCTGTGATTCAGTGATTTCAAGGGTATCATACTCTTAAATCTGTTCTTGGTGACATTTTCAATTCATCAGTATCTGTGTATACTCTTTATTTTACTATTTTTACATATATTACTCTTCTACTGACTCTCCAAATTTTATAATTTCTTACACTATTTGATGATATGTTTTCATTTAGTGCAAAAAATCAGCAGAGATGAAACAAGCAGTCATGATAATTTATTGTAACTGAGGATCTTAAAGCCTAGCTTATTGAGCCACGTGGTTATTATGCAAGAATATTTTTTCATTGCTATCATACTTTTGCAGCTATCAGTTATGTTACTTATACAGGAAACCTTTTTTCTTTATTTTTCTTTTTCTTTAAATTCTAATGAAATCAGCTTACTAACAAAATGTAATCAAGGGTCCAAATTGCATATCTGATTTTAGAAAGTGCTTATACCATTACTAAAGTATGAAAGGGGTTTAGTCACATCCCAGCTAAATCATAGTTTTGCTACAGCCTTTATAATTTGTTATGCATATGCAGATTGACACTCACACACACACACACACACACACACACACACACACACACATATATATATATAGCTTTTACCAAAAATAGACGAGTAGAAAGTAAAATAACATTTTCTTCTAATAGTACTTTTCTGTTGGATAAGTCACTCATTTTATGTAGCTAAATGGGAGAATTTTTGGACTAATGAAGAAATTTTCCTTACTTTGATAAAATACTTGTGGATGCCTCTAAACTTTTAATTGATTTCATGTCCCATAATGTATTTTATTAAAAGCCTGGAGATATTATGCCTTTTTAATGATATATTTATCTAAAAAAATTGATTTATGGAATATATCTGTACAAATGTTTGGTTCCATTTCCAATACCTATCAGCTCTTAGAGCATGTTAAGCCCTTTAATTGTCTGCAGACTTGTATTTCTGCTTATCATTAAAGACAAAGACAGGGATGGAACAAGGCAGCAAATGAAAGAACCATCAATGAAAATGAGATAAGGAAAAAAATCTTTAAAATTCTCAAAACCCCTAAACAGTCATGGTTTCATTAAAAAAAAATATAATCAAGTCTAGGCACCTGTCATCTGAATACTATCTGTAAGAAACAAGCAAAGAAACAGAAAGCCAGCCAAAAAACAATTACTATGCTGTTCTAAGCAAAATTGTAGGCCAAATATTGATTATAACCTTCTCTTTAAGCTATTGTGTGAAACCTAGCTTGTGTTCAGTGTTTTCAGTATTTATTAGTTCAGAGGGCAGGCTCTGTGCTAGGCTTAAAGCATCATTCTACTCTGCTAATGAACTGGAAAAGCAAAGTTATTGAGGAAAAGGTAAAAAGGTTAGAGATAAATTTTATTCTTTTTCTAGAATAACTTATCCTGATACTCCCTAAAGAATGAATTTCTTGGAATTAGAGAATCATAGAATGGTTGATGAGGAGTTCAGCATGACCTGGTAATGTGAGCTGGGAGCCCAGAGCCCCGTGGGCAGCAGGGCAGGGAGGGGATTCTGCCCCTCTGCCCCCTCTGCTGAGACCCCACCTGCAGGGCTGCATCCAGCTCTGGGCTCCCAGCACAGCAAGGACAGGGACCTGCTGGAGCCAGCCCAGAGGAGGCACCAAGGTGATCAGAGGGATGGAGCAGCTCTGCTGGGAGGAAAGGCTGAGAGAATTGGGATTGTTCAGCCTGGAGAAGAGGAGGCTCCAGGAAGTCCTTACAATAGCCTTCTGTCAGACAGTACTTTTTTCTTAATTCAGAGATGGGGTAACTAAGAGGTGTTTTAAAAACTTTTATTTTATTTTTAGTCTCATGAGAAGGGTGAATTAATATAGGTGTTATAATTCACACAATCAGAAGCCAATTATCTCCTAATTACAATACACCCTAAGCATTTCTTGGCCTATCAGCTTTTTGCCACACCATGCTGTAGATGCCTTAAAGCCAATCAATTAAAACTACCCCTCGTGGGTCCTACTACAATGCATCTTTCATAGTTCTATTTCTCCAAAGTACCTAGTCTTCTTTGCAAGGCCATCCTTTGAAACTTGTTTCTAGCTCCATTTCTCTCTCAACAATGTCTGTCCTATTACATGGCATTTCTAAGTCAGCATTTCTTATCTCAAGGTTTGCATATGGATGCATACTGTGTGGGCCTTCTGTCAGGCCCTGAGAACTCTCTACAAATCCATTTCCCACATTTCACCGCCTCTCTTGGATAGAAAAATCTTCCACAAGAGAGCTGGAGCGAGACTTTTTCGAGTGTATGGAATGACAGGACAAGGGGACATGTCTTGAAACTGAAATAGAGTAAGTTTAGATTTAATATTGGGAATAAATTATTTACTGTAAGGGTGATGAGGCGCTAGAACAGATTGCCCAGGGAAGGTGTGGGTGTCCCATCCCTGGAAATGTTCAAGGCCAGGAATTCTGAGATTCTGTGACTGACTACCAAGGAAACAAAAGAGTTCTCAAGGATCAAGTCACCAGTGCCTGCCAAAGTGATCAATGGATCAATGGCCAATATTACTTGATTTTTTTTTTTTTTTTTTTGTTTTTTTTTTGTTTATTTGCTTCCAGTCCAGTGTCCAGTTGAATTTAAGTCACTTGAAGTCACAGATCACTTCAATAGTAAATGTAATACAGAATTGTCTTGGTCCCAGAGAAACAAGTCATGCCACCACATAATTTTTCTCTCTTTTCCTTTGTGATGCTGTCAACAATAAGTATATGAGGCGATTAGGTTATCCCCCTCACCACCATAGCCTTCCTTCTCAATGCTGAGACAAAGAGGAGGAGACAATATTGACTTTTCAACAGTTCAGCATCTTCTTTTATCACTAAACACAAAGAGTTTCCAGTCTGAAAAGCAGTTAGTGTATTACCTTCTATGATGTTAAAGCTATATAAATATGTATACAATAATTTATTTTTACTTTATGCTTTGGACAGGGGAAGTAGAAGAGGAATCAGAATGGAGAAAGAGGATAAGTCTGAATGAAAAGCCGAAAGACCAGTGAGGCAGCCATACTGATGTCCCCTACCATGACAAAAGGAAATTAAGGGTCTGCTTGCCTTACTAGAGTCACTTGTATTTTATCACTACTGGTGATGACTGCTTGGTAATAAAGTTTCAGAGTTCATATCTTGAGAAAATTCATGTTCCTGTGCTTACTTCTGCTTGATTTTACCAGGCCTATTCATTTAGCCATCAATCTCCTTACCTAGGCTATCCTTATGGATAAAAAAAATGAGGAAGACCAAGATACTATTTAATCTTGAATAAACATTTGATATTATTGATAAAATCCATTGGAAAATCCAAAGGGAAATATTTTTGTGGAAAATACGGATAGTTTTTAAAAATGCAAAAATGTTTAAAAATTGCTTTTAACCTTCTCAGATATCTAGATATCTCCTTATAATCAAGAATTAATGAGACTGGAAACCATGTACTGTCTTATACTTTGCATGAGTCAATATCACTGGTAAGCACTTTGTATGATAAAGAAAGTGCAGGAGACATCTAGACTGACCATCTTGTTACTTTCTTCAAGAATAGAAGAAATGTCAGCCTAAAACATTTCTTTTTTTTTTTCAAAATATCTAAAATCTCTTCTACTGATTATCTGTGTAGACATAATCTCAGGTCTTGAACCTTCCTGCTAAAGCAGACTGTAAAACTGTTTAGGATTTTCTGTTAAAATATTTATTCCTCTGTTAAAGGCATCACAATTTTGACAAAATTAGCTTTATTAATTAAAAACTATAAGTATATTCCACCTAAATTTTAAGACACCTTGAACAAAACTGAGGTTGTTTTTTCTTTCTTTCTTTCTCTTTCTTTTTCTTTCTTTCTTTCTTAATTTTTTAAATTTTATTTTGATTGCTCAAATTGCAATCTGAAGATACTTTATAAACATGTTATAGCAAATGAGAGATATTTTAGAGACAGAAATTTATTTTATATTTGTGTAATTTGTAGCTGGACATAGTGGAATTCAATTAAAAATTTTAAGTTAAGCAGACTGAATTTTGCAGGGGGGGACTTGAAGTGAGAGTTGAAAGTTGAAAGCATTCAATAAGGTAGAAAGTGGAAAAGTGTGTGCTAATTAATCTTACATGATGCCATAAAAAATTAAACTACAATACAGCTTCAATGATAGATTGTAGTGAGAGATGCAAAATGAAATTCTTCATACACAGGATTTGACAAACCACATTTGCTTCACTAATCAAAAGCATTCACGAGATTGGATACAATTTGGAAATGTCAAAAGGAGTCTAAAGGAGTACCAGAACTAGCTTTGCTATGTAAAAGCATTGTTGTATGAAATGCTGCAAGAGAATCCTTTAACAGTGAGCAAGGACTGCTAGGAGAAACAAATATTATTGGCAAAACATGTGTTTCTCTTGAGGAGACTAAATGCATGCAAGTGAAAAGATAAACAATGAAAGGAATATAAATAAAAAAAAAAAAAAACATAATGAGAAACAACAAAAATAACTCAAAGCCCCACAAGAGATGTAGCAGGACATTAGTTATTTAAGTTTAATGCTATTCAGGAAACCTGTGAAAGCAAACCATGAGGAATTTTGAACAGTGTCAATAAATGGGAACTGAAAAAGCTCCATTTGAAGATTTTTAGCAAATCTAAGGTGGGGCTAACTAAACAAACAGACAGGTCTTTTTCTAATGAAGCAGTCTTGGATGATGTACAGGTTAGCTGGAAGTAGCAAAGAGAAAAAGTTTGCACTATAAAATGTACTTATGCAGTTGTAGACTGAAAGATAATGATAGTGACACAAGTTAGATTAAATGTTAATATATATTAGATGAAAACATACTAGTCATCAGAGTAAAAATTTATGAAAATTTAAAAGACAGTTTAATGCTCCTATATATCTTCAAAGAAATATGGATTACAGGAACTTAACTTTTCTCACCTTGCACAAAGTAACATTTTAGTCAATGTATTAGGGAGAGAGAAATAAAATATTCTTATTGATTATAAAGTAATTGCAATACTCATTTAAGCTTTTTTTTAAATTTGTAATAAAACCCTCAATATCAGTCATACCTTATTTTTTTAAGAAAACCAAATGTCCTAAAAGATGAAACCCTCAAGGATAAAAGAGGAAGAATTACTTGAAAAATCAGAAGAACTGAGATCTGAAATAGAAAGATGGTACAACTGCTCTTAAAAAAAAAAAAAAAGAAATGTTGATTCTTTTACATGACATAGAAGTTCAGTGTTTGATGGGGTACAGAAGGTGTAGGAGGTGTTGCATTAAGTCCAAGAGTGAGTCAGGATGTACTCTAGCACTTTTTCCAAAAATACTACCATCAGTAGATTTAGAACCATGTTGCAAAGAAAAATAAAAAAAAAAAAAAGAAGAAGGCAGCCTGATGAATCACCCTTGCCAAAGACATGGAAAATACCTTTAACAGACATCAGTAGGGTGCATAGGCAGCAGCAACACAAACAAGATAAAGATGTTCCTTTCTCTGAAAGTTGTGTTCCACATTTTCCCAAATGTGTGTTAGGTGTCAATTAAATAAACTGTGTCTTCTCTACTGTTCTTTGCACATACCTATGAGTGTATGTATAAATAAATAAACAAAGGATGTCTCTGAAACTTTTAATTGTTCTATCTTTCCAACCAAGCACTAAGTACAGCCAGTTGTCTGACTTTTTTTTGTGGTCCAGTTCTGTTAATGTGTTCATTTATCTGTGTTTTAAAAAGATGGCAACTGAACGGCAAGAGAAGCTGGAGGGTGAGGGAGAGAAAAATGCAGATTTTTCTGGAAAATCCCTGCTGTAACTCATCCTTTTTCCTTGCCCTCCAGTCACCTGTTTGTTTGCTCCATCTCCTGTTCTGTAGGGGGAGCACTCTGGTGGTGGTTATGGTGTGCCAGATAGCAAGGCTTTTCCCAGCATTTGTGGGATGAGAGTCTAATGACTGCAGTGCCTGCAGGACAGCCTGCAAGCTCGTTAGGCACATATATATTCAACTCCCAGTGAATAGGAAGGCACTGAAAATTAAATTCATCTGCATAGCTGCTTCTCATGTTAAAAGTAAACCAATGCCATTCGTACACTGAAAGTTGAGATACTTTTTTTGTAGTGCCAGGGAAGTGCTACTATTCAAAAAACACATTAGAAGAAATGTAATCCTGTTTGGCAAAGCTGGGTTTTATGTAATGAAAGTCAAATTATATTAAAAGCATTCAGACACCATTGAAGTTATCCCTTTATTTGAACAATGTGATAATGCCTGGGTGTTTTTATCTACTCAGTCAGAAATGATAGAGTTTAAGCTCCAGCAAAGAAAGAAATAATGCACCCTAAGGTTTAGAAAAATCAGTCCATTGAAATAAAAAAGGGATAATTCTTACTTATTTGATTGTTTATTTAATACCAGAGACTTTGTGTCTGAAACATAACACATTAAGGAAATTTGATCTTAATAAAAGTGTCTACATGAAAGCAGTTAAATGAACAGATCTTAATGCAATTTCAGATTCATTCAAAATTCTTTGCCATATGTAGTCTGGAAATTAGAATCCCTACCACATCCACATACTACTACTTACTTTTCTAAATACAGACTAGATGCATGAGTAGTGTCTGTAATAATTTGGGATTAGTGTATTTGGTCTGACTATTAGTTTTTTAATGGATAGACTTATGTTTTGATTTGTAACATATGTGTTTTTGATGTCAATCCTGCTTTAGCAGGAATTCTCACTAATGAAAGCTTGATACCCACAGACTAAGGATTGTATAGAAGAAACAAAATCTTGTACTCTGTGTCTTTGAGTCAGGCTCTGCACACAGCAGTTATTTTAGATGGGATGAAAAAGCTTTTTTTCTGTGCTTTCTTTACATCTGTCCCCTCTGAACATGCAGAAAAGTTGACCCAAGATTTCTTAGGCTGCATACAGTCAAGGTGAATATGTTGTTTACTATTCCCTTATATACTGACACCAGATGACAGCTCAATTATTGTTGCTTTTGGCCATTTTTGTAACTAATTAACCATGCACTTTTTTTTTTTCCAGATGGTATTGACAATTAGTGGAGGAAAAAATTTATGGTCTTATTTTTGATAGATGGAAATTTTGGTTTTTAATTAAACAGATTGCCAGGAGATTGCTTGGTCCTGTAGCTTTAAAAATAGATAGCAAAATTAATTTGGGGTGCTTAAAAGTAAAGTTCTGCAACTTCAATCAATACAGAATTTGTGAAATTTCCTAACCGTAATATGAAATCTATTTGTAAAGTAGATTTATAAAAGAACTACAGTGCTGTGAGTGACATATGTCCAATAAACAGTGTAAGAGAGGAGTTTGATATAAAATGGATAAGCTGACTTTAAAAAAATGTTGAATTTTTCTTTTTGCATTGAAATGTGTGGTCTATGAACTATGCCAGGCCTCCCTGGGGATTCAATTTGTAGTCATTTCCAAGTGAACATAAAATATCTTAACATATTTTACCACTTTATTAATTTTGCAAGCATCTTTGCATTGGTACAGCATGCTTTCTTCTAGAGTTGGAATAGTATATTTAAGAATTTTTGGAGAATGATTTTAAGTGAGAGAGGGCAAATCTGAATGGGACTACTGGAGTATGCATCTAGAAATCCAGCTGAAGGAAGTGTTGCTTATTCTTAACTGGTGTTTCTTTAATCTGTTCCCAAAAGGCCTCCAGATGCAGAGGCTTTATCTTTTCTCTTACAAATGGACTCAATATTTGCCCTGTCTCTCTAATGGCTGAACCTTCTTTGCTTCACTTGAAAACTCTTACCAGTCAGGGTGAGGAAACACTGATTCTTCAATTTACAGATGACACCAAGGTAAGAAAGGTTGAGAATACACTGAAGCAGGTCAGAATTCAAAGCAGGTGTTGAAATGGCTTGAGAAAAACACGGTAATGAAGTATTGTAAGGAGAAAATATACTGGCCCAATGAACTGTGGCAATATTCAACACTTTGCAGCCATTGTATTTTTGTCGTGAGTGTGTTTCCTGCATTGTTCCTGAGAATATTATACAAGTCTTCCTCTTCTTCTAGGAATATGCAAAACCTGCAGTCATCTTCTATGAAAGGCAGGTACCTATGCACAGAATCACAAGTGGTGGTGCTGAGTACACAGAGTCTGAGGTGCCCCAAAAGGAGTAGGAATTGTGCTTCAGATTCCAAGGAGCTGAGCACATCATCATTTCTGAAAGTAAAAATATCTCAACACTGAATAAATGTCCATTGAATCTCAGTGCATTGCTCAATATGAGAGTAACTTGCTTTGAATTCCTCAAGAGAAAATTATCCTCAAAAACAACACAAAATTTAACAGGCAGTTAGATGGAATTGTGTTCCTGAGGTAGCAATCAAACTTACTTTCCATTGTACCAATGAAAAACTCATTCTGTGGATCTGTGCATTCTCACACAGAAGCCCCCACGTGTTTTTGGGTGCCTGAAATACCAACTACTGTGTTAGTGAATATTATCTCCTGTGCTTACATTCCTTTGTACTTGTAAATGTCCTCTTAAACAAAGTTCACTTTTTTTTTTATTTTGTGAACTAATATTGTGTGCATCCAAATGTTGCACTATGGCAAGCAATGAGGTTTGATTTTTTCATCTGAAGCCAATGAGCCCACTGAGATCACTACAATTTTTGAAACAATCTGTGATTATACACACATTGTGTTTATCATATAAAACTGTCCCAGGCTTGATCTGACATCATATTCTAATCAATTCATGACTGAATGTGTTTAACTTTTATTTCTGTGTTTCATGTGGACAGAATGGAGAAAAGGGACCAGTTGTCACTGTTCAAATTCCTCTTTTCCTAGATCTTTGTACTTCAGATTTCACTTTTTACAGCTCTTAGGAATTGTAAATGTAATTCCCAAAGTATTGGCCTTTAAAATGTTTGTGAGTATGACAGAAGAAACAAGGAAATGCAAGTTCATTTTGAATCATATGTTAATTTTTTAAAAGGGAAAATGGTGAACTATATTAATCTAATGATAGATTAAATGAATTATGTATGCTAATATATCAGCTAATGATATGTGAAATTTTACATTATCTTACATACCTTGTAGCTGTCACTCATCTTTACCCTAAATTTCTCAAGGTCTCATTGGAAAATTGTGGATGTAATTATCTCACTATCAAGAGGAATAAACAGAATTTTTGCCTAGTTAGGATCTGTAGGTTAATTAATAGGCTAATAAACGGAAATTATAATTACTAAAAATAACAAGGGAATATCTGCATATTGACAAGGCTTTGAACATCATTCTATTATATGTCGCCATCACACCAACAAAAAAAAAAATTACATAATTACAAAGAGATAAAATCCTGGAAAAAAAAATAGCTAAGTAGGACGTTATATTTTTGAATACGTGTTAAAAACAAAATATAAAATTTTACCTCAGTTTGTATTATTCAAATATATAAATAAATTAGAGGTCATATTAGATATTATGCAATGAAGAAGACCAGCAACTGGAGTTAAAATACACTTGGTTTTCTGAGAGATTTATCATTAGTGTGCCAAAAGTTTTCTTACAGAATACAGTGTCACATAGAAAGGCTTATTTATAAAAACATAGAAGGTCAAAAATTAAGGGACTTGATGTATTTAAAATGACAGTATTTTTGCTCTAAGTAATTGTAACAAATAAAGACTCAGTTCAAGCTTCAACCCTTGCCCCTTATAATCTGATGGAAAACCACATTAAAATGTATAAATTCTCTGTTTTCTTCCCACAAAAGATACTTCAAAAATTACATGTATATTGAATGGAAATAGCCACAATAATTGTAGACTTTTGGGAAAAACATCTTCAATATTTTTCCAGCTCATCTGTTCTGATGGCCTTTTTTTGCTAATTCAGACTTCTCTGAAGTCACTGAATGAAATGTCAGCCAAAAGAGAAGTCTATCAGTAATAATTCTCTCTGATATTTACCCTTGTTTGTATTTTACTTTTGCCCCACATAACACAAAACCATTTCATTTTCAAAATCTAAGGTGAAAACGAGAAACTGTAGCATCAAAGAAGGAATTGTGTGTGCAAAGTGAATACATGGTTAAACTGAAAGTATTTGTGCTGTAATATATAATGGCTCTTTCAAGTTTCAAAATAAATAGAATCACAATGACAATTTTCAAATAATTTTGGAATTTTTGGGGAGTTTGTGATGATAAATACAGTTAGCTAGTCATTAACAACTTATGAGAAGTTGTTGAAACAATTCATTTTTATTTTAACCATCTCAACAAGCACTAAGAAAAATATTAAAGTTCTTATACCACATGTATGACCTGTATAGAAAAATGACTTTAAAAATTAAATCCTATTAGAAAAGCCAAACTAAGGTTACATGGGTACAAGATAGCTGAGAAAGTGTTGGGGGGAAACTGTCTGAACATTTACAACCAAAGACAACACCTGTATACAAAAAGGGGTCTCAGTGATTGTAGCTTGGAACAATAACATTCCCAATGCTCATCTGTGGAAAAGGGCTTTTGTTGTGATACATCTATTTAATGTATTAAAATATATTTCAAAATTAGAAGAAGAATTTTTTGGGGTCATATTTCAAATACTGACTATTTTTATTAAAAATATTTTTTTGGTTTTTTTGTTGATTTCTTATTGTGCAAAGGACACTTTAATATTCTAGTGAAGTCAAATTATAGAGATAACTGCAAAATCAGCTCTGTGCTTATCTTTCCTGATATGACTGGTCTGGCTAGTTTCTGCTAATCATAAGACTAAAAGAGAATAACATTTCTTTGAAAAATATGGCCATAGAAAAATATCAGATTTTCTGCATGATATAGGCATTAACTCTTATTATTGTACCCAAAACGAGTGCATAAAACATTTTTATATAAATCCATTCTGGTTTGAGATGTGCCTGCTGATTTATGAGGTACAGGCTGGACCTGGGTATCCCTCAGCCAGGGCACAAGGAGTGTGTCTTTCCATGGACTGCTTGTGGAGCAAGTCTGTTTGCCTGACATTGCCATTTTGGGCTACAAAGGCCACTCATTTCCTCAGGGGTGCTTCAGTCACGAGTCACACAATTTTGAAGCCAAATATGTGTATATCCTTCTGTTTTTCCAGGAAATTTTCAATCTGGGTACTGCAATGAAGTCTAAAATGTTCCTTAGACAACTCTTTACTCTGACACCCACAAATATCTATTGTTTTCCAAGTTATTTTAACTTGAGAAGTCTAGGTTGTGGTTTTTGGGTTTTAGCTTGGATGTATACATTTAATTCAGCTGGATATTATTTAATATCCCTTAATGTATCCACAATACCATGTGGGTGTCCACCAAAATGGGTAGGAAACTGCTTGCTAAAAAAAAAAAAATGTATTTCTAACTAACACTGGTTATGTATAGAAGCAATAGAATGGGCTCAAGGCTGGCAGGATGGATATGTTGGCTTGACAGCCCTTAAGACACTGTTTTTCTCTGGCTCAAGTTATTCTTCACCTTTGGATAGCACAGATTACTATCAAATCATATTAAAACCACCAACAACTAAAAAATTCAGTGTGGGTTCAATTTCAAGCTAATTTTATACCATCTCAATCATGACTTTTTCACTGAAAAACCAGTGGGGCAAAAAATATAAATGTATAAATAACAATCCATAAAAATACAATTCATGCAAGCAAGCATACCCATGTTTTATTGTGATGCCTGTCATTGTTAAAATCCCTTATATTAACTTTAGGAAAGGTTAAAATTTTAAGGAAAGTATTCACTACTTATATGTAATTTTTAGCACTCTACTATGAAGTCCTAGGAAGTAGGATATTAAGGTATGAGAACACCTTCAGAGATTTTGATCTGGAACATGTCATTGCTGACCCAGAGCAACAGGAAGAAGATTTTGATTCCATGCATTTCATTTGCACAGTCTCATGTGGTTATTGACAGCACTAATATCATGGACAGTTAATAGAAAATAAGTCTTAAACTTAATTAAAGCTTTGGGGGAAAGTACATCTAATGCAGAATCCTTTTTAAATGTTGGAGATGATATTTGCGTGATCTCCTGAGCTCTATCTCATGGTGACATTTTCTCAGGTTGTTAGAGTCACATTTCACTGTCCTCTCTAATACTTCTTGGCAGAGTACAAGGAATGCAGCTTGATTTGAGTTGTCACAGTGCAACATGTCCCCAAGACAATTTTGAAAACAAAAGAACAAAGTGCCATAAAACAGACTGTGGCTTTTCAGTGGGAAATAGGAGGATTTGTGGTGTGCTTAATAAGCAGTGAAAACATAAATTGAAATAACTTCCCTGCACTGTCTTCTTTGCTTGTAAATTTTTTTTGCATTAAACACTGGCATATCCCTTCAACTTCAATGAAACAGTAACAGTGCAGTCTAAAGGAGTATATGCAGTTCAGAATAGTCTTGGGCAATCTCTTGAAATGGAAGAAGAAAAGGAATGTCTGCATGCAAATTTACTGCTGCTTGATGTTATACTATTATCCTGAGTAGTGAGCACATGGAGGTTTTGAAAGAGCTCAATGCTGTTGACAGTCAGTTGCAGCTGGGTGACATATTCTCTACATGCTTTTTGAAATTCTGATTTCTAATGGTTATAGAAGCTGTGGAACAGAGAAACCTTGAGGGTGAAGTCTCTCATTATCTCACAGGAGAGGTACAGTAGAGGTCCTGGCTGTTCCAATCTCCCCTTTCTGCCTTTGGTGCTTCGTAAGTGACACAAAAATCTTTCTCCACAGGTCAGAGCTTATTCTCTCCATTTGCATTCAAGTTTTTAGCATCTCTGCTAAATTGTTTTCCTTTTTGCTGGCAGCACAAGGATTTAGCTGTTCATCTTCAATGATTTGCACTTTGCAATACTTAGGCAATTAGGACATGAAATATTTATTCCTTTTAAAGGTTTGTGGGAGTTTTTGGGGGATTTTCTTGAGCTTTTATTATCTGTACATTGTTCTGTTCAAGGTGGTATGAAATGCAGTGAGAAAAAAGAACCAAACTGACAAATGTGATAAAATCTTCCATTTCCTTTTCCTGTGTTTTTGTAAAAAATCCAGTATTTTTAAGGAAAAAGAAGTCCTGATTAATAGTTATGATTCCTACTTCCTTAAGACATATTCAACATCCTTTCCAATTTGTTATTCCTTAAGTAATGTCATTTTCAACCATAAACAAATCAAAACTATAATGAAATGCAGTTTTTCATCTTTGGATTACTATCAGTTTTCAGATGATGTGCTGTTGTTGACAACTTTGCCAAAAAAAAAAGTGTTGGATGTCCAAGAAATCTTTCATGAACCAATGATTTTTGAGTGCAAATAACTATCAAAGAAAATTTGCCTCAAATAAAAGAATGCATTGCAGTCATTGTGCAGTGATGGAAAATATCAATTTATATCTGGCCAGAGATTCAGAGCTTCAGAACAGATTTATATTGGAATAAAGTAATAAAAATTGCTTCAGGGCTAATATAAACTCAAGCATTAGGGTGGGACTAGCTGCATTGTTTGGGTTTCTTGATAGAATAATACCAGAAAATATCTAGGAAACCTCTGTAGATATATAATGACTACTTCTTGATATCTGTATCAGCCTAGGAAAAAAGTATATTTCTTCTGGGAAAAAAAATGTAGTTTTGGTGGACTTCTTACCTGTCCAGCACAAGTAAGATATCTTACAGAAAAATGCCACCTGCAGAGCCACAGCACCATCCCTTGCTCTGTCTCTGACCTCTTTCTGGCAGAATGAAGCCTGGAATGTCTGCTATTCCCTTTCTCTTTGGGGACCCCTGTGATCTTGCAATCCTGACTTCCCATTTACAGGGAGAAAAATGGAGAGAAGGATCACAGCATCCCTATTACACAATGTGTTTTCTTTACTACTTATATATATGACTTTCTGACCATCTTAAAATCATGCAAGAGTACTCTCAGATTCCTGTTGAAAATTGACTTGTTGACTTATTCTTCACTGTTATTTATTATAGGTGTCTTCCAACTTTAAATATTTTTTCCTGCTCTATCATTATTAATATGTGAAATATGCTACCTGCTATAACTGCATTGAGGAGAAAAAAACACAACTTATAAATACCTGTTTTCTTTGTTTATATCTCAGACACTTTTTAGTCTAAGGAACAAAGTGTCCAATGCTAGTCAATAGCACTAAAGAAAAGTTTAAAATTAAAATTGGAAAATGGATAAATAAAAGGTCTTTGTACAGAAGGAAGAAAAAGAAATTCTGTGAGAGGTAAAACAAAAGAAACTGACAATCTAAAATAGTTAGATGTCCAGAGCAGACAATTAAATTTCACTGCTTTTTTTAAAGCTTGATATTTGAATCTACCACTTTTTTGGTGAAGAAAATGCAGTCTTTCAAGATCAAGGAGGATGGATTGTTACATGATTGAGACAATTCCATCATTAGTGCTTCTGCTATGGGTCTGTGAAGGAACTTCAAGTTGTAGACTCACTGGTCTAATACTTTCTGTTTTCACTGAATTTATTATAATTTTGAAAAAAAATCGGTTTTGTAGCTGAAATTTTGATCACTGCTCATAACAGAAATTGTATTGTCTACTTTTAAAGATCCCTTTTCCTTTCAAGGGAGACAATTTTTTTTTGTTCCCTGTCACATGTCATGCTATATTTTCTTCCTCTTCTGAAATCACTTTGACTCCTAAGTAGGAGTAGGCTGCTACTAGGCTACTACTAGCCTACTAGTAGGCTACTAAGCCTACAAGTAGGCTTAGTGCTGGGAAAAAGCCTTTCATCCCAAAAAGGGGACTGTATGACTATCAGGTAACAAAAAGTGTTAGTATCCTCCCCTGTTTTCTCTGTCAATTATCCCATGCTGCACATACCTTGGTTCCTGTAGGTTACTCACTAAGTGGACTAAGTGGTCACTCTCTGATGGTTGATTGTACAAGCCTTGGCTTGAGATAGTAAGAATAAAATTAATTCAGGGATGCTCATGTTTTATGAAGGAAAGGGGTCATATTCATATAGGGGAGACTTATGGTTGCTTATTTTCCTATGGGCAAATTGCTTTGAAAGCATAAGTTGAAGAGTGCAAAATTTTTTGTTGTAATACAATAACTATGTACAATGATAAAAATTATTTAGATGAGAAAATAGGAAATACCCAAAAAAGCTAAAATTAACCTTTTTCTCTTTTAAGGTTAGGACTGCCACTAGAAGTTTTTTGTACTGAGGAATGAAAATTTGATTTCAAGAAGAGAAATTAATACCTGAGTCACCATCCTAAAATTTCTAAAACTGAGAAAATAGTTTCTTTTTAATTATCTGAGCTACAAGGCCCTATTTTGTTCTTACCATGGAAATACAGTCCCTATTACTCACAGTTTGATCAAGAGTTTCTTCATTGATTTTGGGATGAGCTATCAGGAGCAGGCACAGGAGGTGATAAAATATGGTGTTCAAGGAAAACAAATATTTCCTGAAAGAGAAGGAAATGCCTCCTATGTCTGATTTACACAAAACAACAGAAAAAGTTCTTGGAGGTTGGTTTTGGTTTTGGTTTGGTTTGGTTTATTTTAATTACATATAACTATATTTTGTTTTCTGTGAAATAAAAAAATAAAGGTCAAAAGATAAAAATATATTTTATGAACATGCTAATGCATGTTTGGGAGAATCTAGAAAACAAGGAAACTTCACAGTCTTGCCATTTTAAGTAGCAGAAGAAACATAATTACAGGGCTAAAACTGTGACAGGCTCTCTTTCCTCATTTGTATAAAATAATTTTTTAATGAATCATTTGATAGCATGATCAAGTAGGAATCACATGATTTGTCAGACCATCATGCATGAAACACTTCCCTCCATCAGTATTTACTCAATTGGAAAGGAATAAAAAAGGTCCTATTTTAATCAATTTTTGACTAGTTTTCACCAAACCAAAAAATTTTTGAGAACTAAAATATTCAGAAATTTTCTATTCAATGGTCACTTTTAGGCAACCTTGGATTTTTTAAAGTTCCTTTTACAAAAGAACTGTGGTTTTGGGCTTGGTATTGTTTGTTTGCTTGGTTTTTGCTTCTTTTTGTTTGAGTTTTGAAACAATCCCATGCTTATTCACTTAAGAATAATAAATTCATTTGCTTGTGCACAGTCCATTTTCTCATTAACACATGATATTTTTATTTATATCCAAATAATGGAATTAGATTCATGAAGAAAAAAATAGAATTTTATTATGTTCACTTTCTTTAGGCAAATGATTTTTAATAGCAATTCTTGTGACTAACTCTTCCAAAGATCTAATTGAATATTAAATTTGCAGAGATTGGACAAAATAAAATCTAACTGGACTGGGAGAGTCCAATATTCTGTGCAGCCACAATTTAGGAAGCAACTGAAAATATAGTGGTGTTTTATCTCAGAAACATATTTAACATATGTAACATATTTCTGGTCAAGCATATATAACACAGTTATTGGAAATTTACAAGTGAATTAGTTAATTGTGAAATTATTTTGTTTTAGTTGTTCTCATTTGATTGTTGAGTTCTTGGCCTTGTTGGCAATGGGTAATCCTCTTATTAGACAAGATTTTAATCTTGTGGACTTCCCTTCTTCACTCAAATAATAACTCACTCTTGGAAAAATTATCAAGTATATAAAATAATTTTTAAAATTAGTTTTTTCCAACCTCATTGCTCTTAAAACTGGCAGCCTCCTCATTCCTCAAAATAGCAATTATCATACTGTGTCTGGAAGAATGAATAAGGATCATATTTATTACTAATATACATTATTAAGAGTGTTTTCTTTTTTATTGACAGCATTCCCCAAATGGAATTTAATCTGAGTTAAAATTAACAAGAAAAAGAAAGAAGAAAAAGGTAGCCTCCAAATGTCTGAGCTTGGCAACTGCATCTCAGGAATGTGTTCCTATTGAGGGAGCAGAGTGAAGCCTTTGCAATTTAAATATTGGCTAGGAGTTGAGCAGTTGCCAAAGTGTTTTTCCCTACTAGGGAAGAAAGCCATATCCAGAAAGTTTGATAAAAAGAATATTGCTATCCAGCTGAGTCTTTCAAAAGGTTCAAAAGCTTGTTTCAAAGCCTACAGTCAAAGTTTTCAAGCTGCCTCTTAGAGCTTTGCTGCTCAGGTACCTGCACATTACTTTAAAAAATTTAAGGGCCTAAAGATCCAAAATAATTGTAGCTACAGTATTGTTTCATGAGCACAGGCTGAAATGATCCACCCCTTTATCCATTCAAAAAATCAGACCCCTGAAGGTATTTGAGTCAGAGATTGCCCCTTGAAAAATGTCTGTGACAAAACATGGTGGGCTACAATTACTTCAGAGACATTTTGCTAGAAAAACCAACTTTGTCTGTTACCTGTAAAATTCTTTGGAATTTTAATGAGAGAGAGAGAGCGAATTAAATATGGATAACCAGGATTACCAACCTCTTTTTTCACTATTTTTTTAAGGACAGAATTAAAGCCATGAAATGGGGCCCTCCCATTTCCTCACAGATTGTTGAAATTAGAGTTGTTAATTACCAGACTGATGGCAGCTATCAGTAGTATTACTATTACTATTAATAATAATAATTATAATTATGATTATTATAATAATAAGTATTATTATTCAGTAGTGCCAATTCTAAATTTTAAGAATGTGTTAAGAACATAAACCAATTCAAAAATACATAAAAAACCCATGAGTTTCAGCTTTACATTACTAATGATGAGAGTATAACTATGACTCTCATAATTTTTAAGGGAAAAAATGCAGAAAATTTATTTCAGGCTGTGACTCAATAATGGAAATAGAAGCAGTACCCAATTCAGAGATGCTTGACACAAAACTAAAAACAGTAAGGCTGGAGCAACAACACAGTTCCCCCATATATAATTTTTGTGGTTTTAAGGTCTGTGGGAGAAAATAATTTTAATTATGGTGAGGATTAATTAAGGCATGTAAGTGCCAGCAATTAATTGAGACCTCTGTTTATCTTTGATTACAGACTAGACCCAAGAAAATCACTTTTGTTTAAGTGGTCTGTTGTGATTTTTTTTCAGAGTCTATTTGCCTATAGTAGTTACTATACTATAAATAAAAGCTGAATAATCCATTTATATAATTCAAAATAATTATATACAATTTTTAAAATAACTGCCCTGTCTTCGTTTTGTTTCTATTGATAATATGTGAGGGTGTGTTTTGGGGTTTTTTTTTTCACCCAGTGAATTTAATGGGAGCATGTAGTGAACATTTTTGAGAATTGCATCTGTTAAATGACAACTCAAGGACATTTTCAAGTAAAATATGCAATGCTTTGGGTAGTCCCTCTACTTATATAAACACAACCAAAAATTAAAAATAGTCTCTGCTTCAAAGAAGGAACTTTGACTACTTTAATCATTGCCGCAGGCAACACATTCAGGTAATTTTCTTCTGTGATTTTTTGGGTTTTGTTTCTTTTTTTTGCCTCTGTGTGTTTATTTCCTATATCCTAAATTATTTAGCAGGCAATGTGTAGTCTGTATTGATTTTCAAAAAGAAGCAATTGAATAGAACCAAGTCCCAGTTTTCAAAGAGATTTCACAAATAGCAGCATTTTTCTAAGTAAGAATTTTTCAATAAAAGTAGGGTTTACTTGTTAAATTTTCTCTTGAAAAAATCTGATGGTATATTAAACAAGTTGAAAAAAGAAAGTCCTTAAACTGAATATGATTTCACAAGGTTTTATATTGTGTTTGAAAATCTTATAAAAACTAAAAACTCACATTAAAAAATCTCAGGAAGAATGCTCAGATAATATCTTTTTAGAGGTAAAATACCCTTTGCATGGTTTTGGGTTTCCTAGCCCCCTAAGACATATAAACATGAATAAAAGAAGTAATGATTTCACTCAATATAAGTTAGAAATCAATCTTTCTAAGCCTTAAATAGAAGGTAGAAAATAATCTATAGTTTCACTGTAGTTTCTTTAATTTCTAGCAACTCCATTTCAATTACTGTGAGATTTTTGAGCTTGATTGAGACCTTGATAATTGAGATCTTACTGTGTCTGACCTTTATCTTTACCTACAAGGCTTGAGAAGCACTGGCAGAGTGCACAGAACTGCTCACCTTGTTAAGCTGTAGTGTCTGGAAGAGATTTGAAGTGCACTAGTAAGACATGATAATGCATTCAAACTTTTCTTCTTTCTCTTGACATTTGAAATATCGAGAATGATACATAACCATTTCTGACTCCTTTTCCTTTGGGTTCTTGACATATCTCAAAAGTAGGAAAGGTGCATGCAGTTCAAAACTGAAACCAAAACCACCCCATCCCAATCCACTCCAGGTGAGTAAAAGATGGCTGCAGTTTGAATCCCAATCTTTTGCAATATCATATTTTATCTTGTTCAGAACTTTTTTGATATTCCAGCAAAACAAAGGAGTTGAGAATTCATTTTGCTTGAGTTATAAAAAACAGAAGAATACAGGGGGAATTTCTGTCTCTGACATGGTACCTGCTCTTACTGCAAAAAAATCTGCATACCTGCCCAGGCAAAGGCTCCCAGAGAATGGACCATCACTGGAATGCACCATCCCTGGAAATGTTCAAGGATAGGTGTCCTGGATTGCCAAGCAAATTGTATTCTATTTGCCATCTGTATGGCAGCTGTCTTCTGTCAAGTGGGCAGTTTTCCTTATCTCTTCCACAACCCCTCCTCCCTCTGGGGAGACATCTGCTGATAACAAGCTGTTGAATGTCACTGCATGGCTGATAAGAACTATGGTATCCCATTGTGAGATGCTCTGCCCAGAGGAGAGAGCCAAGCATTGTACCGGATATAATCTTGAGTTTCTGGAACACCAGCACGGCTTTCTCCACTGGATTCCCAGAGGAATAGCTGCCTCTTCCACTGGATCTTCAGAGGAGGACTGCACCCTTCTACAGCATACTGCTCCAATAGAACCACACCTGACACTCCAGGAGGACTGCAGCCACCATTTCAATTGGACTGCTACCAGCACCCTGACTCACAGGGTGTCAGGCTGTGTTCTGACTCTGCCAGTGTTGTTTTAGTTTACTGCATTGTTTATTTTACCTTTTTATTTTCTTCCCTAAGAAGGAACCATTATTCCTGCTCCCGTATCTTTGCCTGAGAGCCCCCTTAATTTCAAATTTATAACAATTCAGAGGGAGGGGGCTTAGAGTTTCCATTTCAGGGGAGGCTCCTGCCTTCCTTAGCAGACACCTGTCTTTCCAAACCAAGGCAATAGGTTGGATGAGGCTCTGAGCAACCTGGTTTTCTGGAAGGTGCCCTGTTCATGGTAAAGCACCTGTAACTAAATGATCTTTAAGGTCCCTTCCAACCCAACACATTCTGTGATTCTACACATGCTCGACGAAATATTCAATGGCACAATTTGCTTGTTAAAATTTGTGATTTCAGTGATGGGCAGAATCATGGCTTGCCTGAGTTCTAGCTTAACATTTTGTATGCTTAAAGGTAATTGAATTCTTAAATGCTATCTTGAAAGAAACCTATGAAAGCAGAAACTGTTTTTGAATTCTGTTCTGGGTAAAAATAAGTGCTCTGGAGCAGTGCTTCTGTTTTCCTTTTCAACTCTTGTTTAAACTTTCTCTCTCTTTGCCTGTGTTGGTGATGAAATCCACAAAACTTTCATGGTTGGTGTATGGGGGGAAGTGTTCCAGATGGTAACATCAACTTGATTAAGAGAAAAATAATCTGAAAAATTTTTGGGAGTGTCTGGAGAAGTTTATAAGACGCCTCTGAGTCAACTGCAAAGTGATTTCAGGGTAGAGCATAAAAATTCCTTCTGTTTGGAGACGTACATCGATAAGGAACAGGAATGAGGAGCCCAGGGCATATGCCTTGAAAACAAAATGGGTTTATCTCAAAAGAGTTGTGCAGGTTGTTTTAAAATGTTAAAGCAGCAAATATGACACAATTCTGCTCATGACAATGGGGTTTTTTCAACTATTTTCTCTACTTTCTCTTTTTGAACTATCAAGCATATGGAATTTTCAACTGAAATGTTTTGAGCATCTGCAGAATTTGCTATGGTTGTCTGAACTTGTTAGATGTGTTCTGTAGACATAAAATATTTTTCTCTATATTCTTGAAAGCCATCACCATTTTTTTTTTAAATCACCTTACACTTCTATGCACTTCTGAAATTGTTATGTCACTCTTGCACAACTTTAAATGAATACTGAGTGGTGTAAGTGAGAAGAAATCCTAAATCCCTTCCAAATGCAACTATTCTTTTCTCTAGTTTATATATCCACGTCCATACTCTAATCTGTATATCCACAAGTATTGATACTTAATACTTACTGTTTATTTAAAAGTAAAAACAGTAAAAACCAGTAAAAACAGTAAAAAAACAGTAAAAAAATAAAGCAGAGCAGTATGGATGATCTGTGTCATGGCTTTCATTCCATTGGCTGCAATTCTAATGGGTGTAAAAGGATCATAGGATCATAGAATCACAGGCTGGTTTGTATTGGAAGGCATCTCAAAGATCATCTTGTTCCAGCCTCCTGCCACTCCTAAAATGTAGATCTTTTTTTCAGCTGCAAGAAAACATAGAACAATACCTATCAACAATAGACATCTAGAGAAATAGAGAAAAACATGGAAGAGGCAATATATAGGGATGAGTAAGACAAGACTCTTCAGCATGCTACACTAACACCAATGAACATAACTACCTACCTTACTTACTCCTTACTTTGTAACATGCTGAGAAAAAAAAACAGGGTGTTGGGAAATTAAATTTTTACAACTACTTTTGGTACTACTTCTGCCAATAGTGTTCAAGGTACTTTTATCATTTTTATGGTAACTCATTTGTGTTTGTTTATTTGCTTTATTTTCTTCTTGGTATGAGGAGGATCAATTGAATTAAGATAGCAACTGATGTGACTAAAAGTCTTCCCAAAATTCATGGGCAAAGTTTTTCACGATAATTTTTAGTATTCTAATGTGAATCTGCCAAATCTAATACATTTCTCTTACTTCTTCTGTAGATCATTTTACTGTGACATATAAGCAGTTAATAACTTCATTAAAGTATCGGTTTTCCACTCCCATAATCAGTCTGTGCTCTTTTTCAGAGCAGCATAACTTCAGCAAGCCTTGCCTTCCTGGTCTATCTAGGGATAACATTTTAGTACTGAATCTAAGTGAAGTGAAGGAAAATTATACTAATTTGAATACTGTTTCTTTTGTCTAGCAGAGCAACTACAGGAAATTATGAGTTTAAAATAGCAACAAGCTACCTTGAGGAATTCATGTAGCATGAGAGAAAAGACAGACCTGAGTAAAGAGGATACTTTGCTTTCTTTTGAAACTGAATTTCTGGGACTCAATTTGAAAATCTAATTAATGTTCCAGGCTTTTGTTGCTGCTCTTTGATTGACTTGCTACACATTCTCAGCTAATGTATAAAAAAATGTCAGCAGATGAGTACTTGTATAATTGAAATTGCATTCATTTTATGATCCTTCTAGTGATTATGTGGCAAATATGTTTGATGTAATATTTTATTTTCTTTGTTTTTTGAAAATTAAATTAGTGCTTATAGGTATCAATTCATTACACATTAATTATGAAACTCTTGTAAAAAAGTTAAGAAGAATTTAATAGGAAGTTGAAGGGAACCTCTATATCTTGATTTTTATGGTAACATTGATGTTTCCTGCTGAAATTATATATATGAGTCTGGGTTTTGGCTGCCTTCTTAAGTCACATAGTTCTCATGTCTGCATTCATAGCATGTATCCTGGATTCCTCAGTGAACAAACCTATCTGGTAGCTAAGCCTTTAGGTCCTAATTCCTCTAGCCAACTACTCCTTCTCAAGAGGACCTGTTTTTTGCTTCAACTGTCTTCTTGTTTGGTCTAATTAAAATATATCTTTTAGAGTTACTATAAACATTGTTACAAATTATGTATTTCTACATGTCTAATTCTGGCTTAAAATGGATGCTGCAGTTCCCACAGAACAGAATGTGAGGGAAGTTATTCTCCACACTCTGTACAGCCCTGGTGAGGCTGCACTGCAGATGCTGCATCTGGGAATATCTTCAAAATGATCCAGTGAATGGCTACAGGGTGATCGGGGACCTAGAACACACCAGCCTTGAGAAGAAATGAAGGGATTTGTTTCCTCATTGTTTCCTCTCAAAAAAAGCCTTAAAGTCCTTTGTGGGGAAATTTCAAAGGTGATGGAGCCAAGCTCTTGTCAGCAGCAACACCCTCAGGTGTAGTATGAGACGTGGCTTGGGAACTCAAACACAAGGAAAGTCTTGTCATCAGAAGGGCAGTGCAGTGCTGAAAAGGTTTCTCCAAAGAAATTGTGGTTTTTCCACTCCTAAAGGTTTCCAGTACTTGGCAGCTAAAATGCAAACATTACCCATCTAGTAGAGGTCACATTCCCACCTGGCCTGTGGAGTTGAGCTACATTCACACAGAGTTTGCCAATGTTCTAAACAGCATTTTATGGTGCTATGGTTCACTGATAAAAAATACTGACTGGTAGAAACAATCCTGAAAAGTGGTGGTGACTAAAATAAATTTTAAACAGGTGTCAAAATATTTTCTCTTCCCAAATTTGTATAATATATGTATGCAACTTTCAGTTGCTGTTGGTTTGTTTGTATGTTTTGGGATGTTGTTCCTAAGCAAAATTGAAACCAATTTAAAACAATTATAGATAACTGTGAACTGATATTGAAATAGAAATCTCCCAAATCATGCAAAAAAAGCATGCATGCAGTAGCTTTTTAGAAATATGCTTATTGAATATTAAAAATCCTAATGCTGTTTCCAGGACCAGTATGTTATATTCTACTTTTCAGTGACTTGTAACAATATTTTTAAGTACTGGAGGCACCAGAAGAGAGGAAAAGGATGACTCTCCCCTTGGATGTATCTGGTTGTACATGCTGCATTGGCAGATGCAAAATCAAGGAAGACTAATTAGTCCTTGGTGCTCTTAGAAGTGGTGAGTGACTAATGCAAAGCTGAATTTTGGAAAAGAGGATATCTGTCTTCCTTGTCACATGGGGTTTCCATGAGGTCTGCCTACAAGTACGTGAAATAATCCTAATGTTAAATCTTAGCACAGAGATATGCTGTCTTTAACTTTACAATAAATGAGTGTAAATATTTAATAGACACTGGACAGATACTCTAGTTTAAGACGTAATTCTCATTCTTTTCACTTTGATATCTATCTTACATTTTCTGACCTTGGGGAAATCAGCTAGCCTTAAACCTTGCAAAACAACAAGTGTTCTGAAATCTTTTGTGCAGGAAATTCTTTCCACTGACTTTTTTCTTCAAAATGAACTGCAGTTACTGTCTTCACAACTGCTGGTCACTGCCCCAAACTGGCTGTTTTGATTTAAAATGGAGTTGAGGAGGTGGTTTCATCCTTATGACTCAACATTCTCTTTAAAATTAATATTTGTTTGAATTGTAGTTCCAGACTAGCACATACACTTTGCAATTACTGGAGCCCTTAAGTCTTCATAGAAAACTTTTTCCTTACTTCTATTTCTTCAGAGAAACCTCCAAGCTAGTTGAAATATCTACATGTAGAATGTAAAAAATATTTTAGAAACTATCTTATAGAAATAAAAAGCACTTTTTCTCAACCAATTTGTGTCAAATGAACACAATGAATTATGCAATGATATTGAATAGAATTCAATATTCACGGAATAAAGCACCACAGAGAACAGGAGAAAAATCCTCTCACTAATAAATAGAGAAATTCCTCTCTTACACTATACACTTGCACTGATTGCCGAGATGATGGTCTAAAATGACATTTTCAATCATCAGGAGCTTCAGGCAAACTGAATAAACTACATAAGTTTGGAAACAAGATATCTAGGGCTAACTACATGAAAAGGGGAGCTTAGGTGAAATTGTCTTGCATCCTGTCCAGTCACATCTTGAAAACCTCCTGAGATGGGCATTTTGCCACATCTTTAGGGAGTTTGTTCCAGGGATTAACCCTTCTTACTGCATAAAAAATCTTCTATCAGGATGAAAACTCTCATGATGCAATCTGGACTGCACTTCCCTTTTATTCTTTCCTTTAATTCCTTGTGAAGAGAGAACCTTTACCCTCTTTGAAACCACTCTTGAAGTACTGGAATGCTGTGATGAAGTCCCTCCTGAGAAAAGGAGGAAATGCCTAATGCCTCAAGTCTTTACCCATAGGTGAGTTCTCCAGCTCTTTGACCATCTTCATGGCTCTCCTCTGGATCAACTCCATCCTGTTCTTGCCCGCTTTGAGTTGTGGGGACAGGAAGTGGACACATTGCTCCAGGTGTGCTCTGACAAGTTCTGAGTGGAGTGGGATGATCCCATCTCTGTCTCTGCTGGCAGTGCCCCTGCAGATGCAGTCTGGGATGTGTTTCACCTCTGTTGCTGCAGTGTGGAAACCCAGGGCACCAGGAATATTTCTCTGTCTGCTCTGGGGTGCCCTGAGCCCCAGGGGAGCACTGACTTTGACCCTCATTCATGGAGAAAGTTTCCTAGACTTCAAGATAGACTGGAATCCACAAAGGTGTGCAATAGATTATAGAGAGTAGTGTAGGTGAATCACTTGGTGAGAAATTTAGGTTTTGGGATTTTTAGTATGTTGTGGATGGAAGCAAGATGGAGGGCACAGGGTGTCATCCTGGGTTTCTTCTTCATGCTTTTTCTTCCTTCTTCTTCATGGGTTTGGGTGGCATTTTGTAATTGGGCAGAAAAGTCTGCATTGCAGGCTCTGTGGGATCAGTTATTGGGTTAAAAAGAAAAATAATCCAGGTGTCAGTTCTTAATAGGACAGTTTAGTCTTAAAAGGCCTTGTAACAAGAGATGGTTGGCCATTTTGTGCCTTCTAATGAAAAGCTGCCCAACTCACAGTAGTGAGACTGTTTTACTGATAAGAAATAACAAACACCTGAGTCTGAACATGAACTACTGTCTCAAGTGCCTTCTATCCAGACCCAGAAAAGCCAACGACTGTTACTGCCACAGTACTGCAGTGGTGCACTGCTGACTCATCTGCAGCTTTTTGTCCACCAGGACCCACAGGTAGCCCTTTCCCCACTTGTTAAACTTCCTTCTAGCACACTCTTCCAATATGCCTGGTTCTCCCAGTAAGATAGCTCTCCCTTCTGAAGTGCCCACCTCATCTCTCAGCTCAATGTCACCAGCCAACTTGCTGAGAATATTTTCAGTCCCATCATGGCAATGATTTATAAAGATGTTTAATGTCATGGAGCCCAGGCTTGATCCCTGATCCCACTTTGTGGCAGGTTGCTAGCCTGGGCAAACCCACAGATCATCTATCCCCTAGTACAATGTTTCCCAGCTTCCTACTCAGCCTCCAGACTATCAATCCAGTATTTTCTGGTGAGTTTGAATAAGAGATGGCTGGGAAACAGTACCAAATGCTTGGTAAAGTAGCTCTAACTTCTATAAAACACTACTAACACTTCTGCTACGGTCTGCTGATTTATGGGATAGCATTAAATTTGCACTTCTAAAGTAACTATACTTATGTTATTTCCTGACATTATAAATTATGCTTCTGTTCCCATACTCAGTCATTAAAAAGCTATAGCAGCTAAACTTGATTCAGGCTAAAATTAAGTAGAACTGATGAGCGTTTTCTACAGATCTTTTGATCTGTCCATCAAAGAAATGCTCATCCGTCCTCAAGACTTAAACAAATAAATATTTTAGATATTTAGGCCTTCAAATCATTGATGATGAAAGTGGCCAAAGTGAGGAGCCTATTCTAGAAGGTATTCTAAGGAGATAAAAATCCTGCAGCCCTTGTCTCAACAAGAAGGAGTGTGTTTTCATTCATGAGCTGACTGAAGTAATTAGGAAGGAATACTCTGCTCACTGAAGCATGCTGCTTGGAGTTAATGGCCTACAGAAAGAGAAGCAGTGATCTAGGAGGCAATGAGTTCCTGCTGCAGAGCTGTGGGGAGGGCACAGATGGGTGAGTGACACTAAATCATCAATAAGCCCTGATGGAAGAGGCACAGGAATGTTGGCCATCAGTGCATCCCTCAAAAGAAACCTATCATTGAAGGTTAAGTGCCTTTAGTTTCCCAAAAATCACCCCCAGGTCACTATTACACATCCTGAATCATCTGCATTTTATGAATGGTGAATTGATTTTAAATTCCATGTGAAACCCCATCTTTCCAAACAGTTTTATGATAACCTTAGCTCTATAGAATAGTTGGAGTTGGAGGGGACATTTAAATGACACCTGGGGCAACCTGTTCAAATGTTTGACCATCTCCACTGCAAAATTTTTTTTCTTTTTAGCTAGTGTGGATCTACCACCTTTTAGTTTAAAACCATTACCCCTTGTCCTATAACTACAAATATTTGTCCCCATCTTTCATATAAGTCCCTTTTAAGTATTGAAAGGCTGTGATAAAGTCCCCATGGAGTCCTGTCTTCTCCAGGCTGAACAATCCCTGTTTTCTCAGACTTTTTTCATAGGAGAGACTGTCCTCATATGAGATGGTGTCTTTCACTGTCATAGCTTCTCTTATTAAGGTCATAAAGGCAGTATGGAGGGGTTAAAAATACAGTTCTCTGATCATGGAGTACAGTAATTTTCTTAACTACCCCATTTGCTAAGATACTATTAGGATGGAAAAGTAAGGATTCATTCTCCTCAATTTTAAGAATCCATCTACATTTTCAAGTATAAGCACATCATGTGGCTTTGTAATAAAAATGAAACCCTCTAATTCATCACTTAACTTGTATTCAGCAATGACTTCAAAAGCATGAAAGAGACAAAGGTTATAACTATGAGGAGAACTTGACACTATTTTTTCCCTCATCATTTAATCTCTAATATTTTTTCTGTCACTCAGCTAGAAATGATGTTTTATTAGGTAATATGTGGGAATCTTGCTTTTAGTAGGATTTTCTGCGCTATAAAAACAAAAGTAAGAAAGGGCAGAGGTCTCTCTTCATTACAACATGTTTAAAAAGATGTTTCCTTTGATCTGTCAGTCCTCAATCCTTCCTTTGGGAGCAAGATGGCTGAGGGGTACTACCTCTTGCCCTGCAAACACGAGTCCTCTATTTTATATAAAATTATCAGAGAATGACAGCTAAGATCTCCATTTACTTTTGGTAGAAAAGAGACTTTTAGCCAGATTTTAGGAGGAGGGACCAATTACATGATCAGAGTCGATTCTGGTAACCTCCCCACTGAAAAAAAAGAGCTCAAGAATTCAAATACTCTGAGGGGGTTTCACTCTGGCCATTTGCAGAACATATCTGAAATACTTAAATATTTCCTAAACCCAAGAGGGATTGACAATCCAGCCTTGTGTTTAAGGCACTCTCAGCCAGTCTGAATGTTTAATCACAGATGCAAAGCTGACAGACAGAGTCTAGGTGAGAACCTGATGTGGAATCAAATATGCCCTTTAAAATAAGTTGATAGTCTATACCATTCTACATTTGATTAGCACTTCTCTTGCAAGGTGCACTGCTGATTTTTCTTTTTCCTGTGCAAGGTGATAAGAATTGCTAAAGTTTACTTGATCTAAAATGTTTTATTTTTCTCTGATTTGGATCAAATCTATTCACATCTTCTCTGAGCAATATTTAGTTTTAGAATGTTTGGACCATGGTAGTCTGAACCCTGAATTTTTTTCCTAGAGTATCCTATACTCATTTATATAGGTAAGAAATGACATTTTATAGTCTCCTTATCTGAGGAATAATGTAAACTGAATTTTGAACTATTGATTAAATAAAGATAATAGCAGTACCATCTTGAACAAAAAAATGTTTGCCTGAGGAGGGTATTTTTATATCTAGATGTTCTTCCTCTGCAAACTTTACTTCCTGAAACTTCTCAATGATTTTTAACTCAGCTGAAAGTTTGGGTTCTACATTCTTAACCAGAAAAATTCTTCCACTTCTGGCGAACCTGTAACTGAAAGAGAAGCTTTGCATGGAGGAATCTAAGTCTTATCCAGTTAAAAGTTCAGTAAATCTGTTAGTATTCACTCAGTGTTTTGTCCTTTTGAGGATCTTCAGGTGTTAATTAAATAATCTTCTGAAATTTTCTGAGAAGATAGTAAACTTTTATGCCGTTTGACTGACTGAAAGATTAAAATTTTTCCTAAACTCGAATTGCTTTGGAATTTCACATCATAAGCATTTGTTGGTTTCATGCTAATATTTTTAAAAGTTCTACAGAGATACTGTAAAAGCACACCTCAGCATGATATTACTTGATTGTAGAAAACTGTATCTTGAACACTCCCTGTATTTAGGAGGTGGAAAAAAGATACATTCTTGTGCAGAACTAATTGAGCCTAGAGAAGAGCAGAGTGAAAATCTGTGAGAGCAATAGCCCTGCAGAGACCCAGGTCAGTGAAGAAGGAGGAAGAGGAGGTGCTGAGGCAGAGATTCCCTGGCAGCCTGTGGTCAGCCCACGGAGAGGCAGCTGTGCCCCTGCAGCCCGTGGAGGTCCGTGGGGGTGCAGAGAGCCACCTGAGGCCTCTGGAGGTGACCCACGATGGAGCTGGTGGATGCTTGAAGCAGGCTGGACCAGATGATCCACTGTGATCCCTCCAGCCTGACCTATCCTGTGATTCTGTGATTTATTGAGCATACATTAGGTGTAGGAATGAAAGGAAGAGCAAATGTGAATTAACAAATGTGAATTAACAAATGTGAATTCACAAATGTGAATTAACACCCATGCAAAAAAATTACATGGCTCTGGCTTTGCTGGGAACAGTTTACCTTCACAGTGCTAGTCTGAGGCTGACATCAGGCAAACAATGGATACAATTCATAACCAAGTCAGATTTCACTATCCAAAAAGTTATTGACATGTTGGTTATTTATATGTTGCTCCTTTTTGTTATCTTCTAGTGTTCTTATTTGAATTATGATGAAAACAGATGTTTTCATGGCTATTTGAGATGACAGTTATTTGCTAAGTTAAATTAGAATAAATGGCATTGAAAGTTTATGTGATTGCAATACAGAATGCCACAACCAAAAAATAGATGTAGCTAAAAAGCCTCAAGGCTCAGCTTTTGTGCTGAAATAAAGATAAGGTATAAGTGTCCAGCTTTGTAACAATAAGCAAAATTAAAAAGAATATAATATACTTTATCATCATTTCAGAAGGGATATTTGACTTCTTATCAATCCCATGAAATGAGCTCTGTATTTATAACATCTGATAGCCTGTCCAAATGCAATGAACCAGTTTTCTCAGTTTACTTAAAGATGTGTGAATAAGATACAGTGAATAAGCCCAGTACAAACAGTGAATGTGTTCTGTGAAAGTTCAAGGTTATAGTAAATATTATAAACTTTATTTTTCTTTTTCTAATTCATTTTTCACTGCTCTTAATTTTACCTCTTCATTAACTGATATATTTATCATAAAGTTCTGCATTAGCAGTTAGAAATCACTAGAAGGGAATCACTCTAATAACCAGATTACCTGCAAATGCATAGGGTGGCTTAATTAGTATCATGTACAGCACTAAGTTTTTTTGTTTTGTACATTACTTTAGTTCAATAAAATCCATTAAAAATGTTTTCTCTGTTTAAAACATCCAATTTGAGTGGAAAAGGGTTGAGTTAAAAGAACAATAGACTGTATGACTTCATGTCTTAGTGAGTGTCTGATGCAAAAAACTAATTAGAGCATCATTTGTAAATGAAGGCTAGAATTTGCAGAATACAGAAAAGATGCTTTAGAAAGTGAAATATTCACTGCTTTTACTTTTATTCAACCAGGTGACACTAAACTGAAGATGAATTCACTCTGCAAAACAAAGAGTTTTTGTAAGGTACAGTGTTAGGTTGGTTTTTTACTACCTTCAAGAGACTTTAAAAGTAAAAGTTATGTACAGAAGTTTTCAAAATTCAGTGTAAGCTATTTTAGGAATCTGAATAATTATTGAATCATAGAATTGTTAAGGTTGGGAAAGACCTCCAACACTGAGTCCAGCCCTACACCCAGCACTGCCACATTCACCACTGAACCACATTCCTCAATGCCATATCCTTGTGTCTTGAACACTTCCAGGGATGGTGATGCCTCTCCTTCCCTGGGTGGACTGTTCCAATGCCTGACCACTCTTTCAGGGATATATTTTTACTTAATATCTAATTTAAACCTCTCTTGATGAAATAATGCCTTTACTTTCCTGTAAGCTTAGCTGGTCTTACTTCCAAGAATTTTTTTTTAACAATGGAAATGGCTGTTTTTCAGTGTTCACCTGCAAAAATTAGCTGGGATCTGCTCTTCAGAAACTATCAAGAGTATTCTTCAGTGTCTTTATATGTGGGTTAAATAATGCCAAGAGGATTTCATATTGAAATAATTGTTCTGTTTTCTACAGGGAGAAGAGCAACCTGAGAATTTCATTTTCTTATTTTTATATCAGCTGACTTCAAGAAAAGAAAAGATTTAATGTTCTGACACTGAAAATTGTGATGTTAGTCTGGAGATTGAACATAAATGAAAAGGCATTTTAAAAGGGATGCCAACATCAGCTGTAAGAGTTTTTTCCCCTTTTTAAAGATAAATATGCATATGGTTAATATATAATAATGTAAGAGTTATAGAAAATCAGATTTAGCTGCTTTATAATCTAACCATAAAAAAATCTTAGGCATCTTTACATGCCAGCACAAAGAGGCACTCTATTTTGTATTATGTAAAAAAATATAAAAAATTTTATTCCTCTACACTGAGTTTATTTTCATGTAGTTATATTAAAACTTTATATAAATGAAGATTTCTCACAGGCAATTATACTATAGAGGTCACATAGAATTTTTAAAGTTTGAAGCCCACACCAGTGATTGATATTGCTGCTCTGGGGTCTGAAGACAGCAGTGCAGACAGCAGTGATGTCAGACATTGATAAGCTGTAAATAAACTATCATAACTGTAAAAGACAATAGGTTTATATAGGTAAGTGAAGCTATTTCAAACTATGCAAGTAACTTTTTATACATTACATATTGTCTGAATCTTTCTCATGTAGATTTTATACACACAGGGGTCCTTAAATAAGTTTTCTTTTTGCTTGGGATTTCTGTAAATCTAAATTTTAAGAAATAGATACTGTAAGTCAGCAACATTAATGTTACAGTTCTCCACCTGTCAGTTTTGCTCATCTTACCCAAGAAACAAATCATAACAATTTTGATATTGCTTATTACTAGGGTCTGTTTCAACCTGTATATCATTAATAAATTACAATTTCAAGAGTTTGGGCATTTTTGAAGCCTCTTATTCTCAACACCCACTGTTTTGAATTTCTTTCAAATCTTATGCAAAAAACCACCATGTTTGTGGCTAGAATGAAAAATAATTTAATCAAGTTTCTCTCTGGCCTTTGTGATAAAGTAGAAACAAAAGTTAAAAAATAGAAAATAATATTTTAACTAGAAATATTGATAATTAATATTATTAATACTTATAAAATTTTGTTACAGTTCCCACCACCACATTCTCTTGTAGACATATCCTTAAGGACTCTTTCTGTAGTGATATTATTCACTGAAGTTTTATGAAGGCCTTCAAAATTGAAACTGGAACCAAGGTCTCCTTCCTAGCTGATTAGATTGATTTCATTTGTAATCTGTTTGTCCTTTCCAGTTCAGTGAGCCATTAACTCATTTATGCAAAGGGAATTAGGACAGGAGTAATGACACCTTGCTATAAAAGTCTGTAATCTGCTGGCCAGGGCATCCACACATGGGCACTTTCAATAATATTCTCAGGTGATAGGAGCAGTAAAGAGGGAGGAATAAAACTCCTCAGTGTGTATTCAGCAGCTGATTTATCAAATAAGATGGGATTGAGGAGGTTATAAAGTGTGAAAAGTGAAGAAGCGAAGAACTTCTTTTCCTAGTGCTGTACTTTAGGGGGCAAGGTGTTTCTTGGGTCACTCAGATAGATCATGAAACAGTTCCATTAAAAATTACTGTAGGCCAGAGAGTTCAGGGCTGCTGCAGTTTGCACAAGACCCTCGAAAAATTGGAAATGTTTATTTCAAAAGAGGATTCTTTGATTTTTGTATGAACAAAAGAAAGGATGCTCAGGTGAACATGACTCACAGAAAAATAAATCTTTTCTTGTCCTTTGAAATAAAAGTACACTGTTCTCTTCATTGTGTAGTGAAGGTTTAAAATATGCAGAAGTACTGAAAGTTTGCTTCTGGTCCCACATTTCCCTTCTTTTCCCTCCCTTTGATAAACCCAGCATTTGAGCTGAGGTTCACAGATAAACCTCATCATTTTCAATCAGTGTTGCTGCAGAAAGAATCCATGTTTGTCCTATTCCTGAGCTGGCCTGGCCTGAAGCATATTTCTGGTCTTTCTTTCTTCCTTTCT
>JANIJU010000001.1:12297599-12432514 GCA_025504685.1 Leucosticte australis
CCCTGAACTTCCCTGAACTTCCCTGAACTTCCCTTCCCAGAACTTCCTAGAACTTCCCTCCTTTCTTTCTTTCTTCCTTCCTGTTAAAGTATGGGTAAAGATGCCAAACCTTGTGAAAAAAAAAAAAATCAGACACTTAGAGTATAAGTAAGCATTTGATTTGCTTTAATATGCTTTAATAAGAAAATGGGCAGAGGAAACTTGACTCTAACAGCTGAGGTATAATGTCAAGCTACACCAGCTTCTGATTCCTCCTTCAGGGTAATATTGATTTGTTGCTGTTGCTGTTGTTGTTGTTTTGGTGGGGATGTTTTTGTTTTGTTTGGGGGTTTTTATTGTTGTTTTTGGGTGGTTTTTGTTTGTTTGGTTGGTTGGTTTTTTAGGAACTGCTGAATAGAATAGCAAGGAAATTAGCACCATCATATCTTATGCAATTCTGAAGATATACTTTTCCTCTCTAATATATATATATATTTATATATATATTAAGAAAGGGGAATTGTTTTTATTAGCCAAGGCAGGAGCATATTTTAAAATAAACATTCAATGTTTTTATTCAAATCTGTACTTTGGACTTTTCAGATAATTTATTTATTATCTAAAGTACAAACCCTGCTTTCTGGTGTACTTCCAAAATAAAAAATTAATTATCAATCTTTTTTACAAAGCTTTTTTTGTTCAGTCAGTCATGTGATCTTTAAAACAATCTTCAAAATTTCTCTGCAATAGAGACCTTACCTTATTTCTTATCCTTAACCTTATGCCACATTTTCTTAGCTGTTTTGTTTGGGGTTTTTTTGGGAGTGGGTGTTGTTTGTTTTTGATTTTGTTTGTTTTTAATTCATGAACTTTTGGTACAAAATGACAATGAGATGGAAAAAATAATTGTTTCTACATCAAGTCAGCTGATAGTTAAATTCTGAAATTGCTATTGATGAGGATGAGTGCAACTAACTCTTATTTTATATTTTAAAAATTTCATTATCTCTCTGCTTATTTCCTACCAAAATATGTTTTTTTCATAAGGAACAGACATATGATATTCTTAGGTCAAAATAAAACAATGGGGTTTTTTTATGCTTAAGCCCAGGGGTAAAAAAAAAAACCTCTCTTGTTGACACAATCCACAGAAATGATTTGAAAATATCATCTCTGGAAAGTAGTGAACATATTTTTAAATAAAACAACAAGGCCTACATTTCTTAACATGTATTTTGTGTGTAAATGTACAGTTCTACTGTACCAGAGAATTTCTCCTGTACATTAGACAAAATAAAGAAAAAATAGTAATGACTGTTTTTCCCTGGAGTCAATTTTATCATCATATATTTTTTTCTGGTTTTATGTATTGTTTTGTTTATTTTTTCTTTAGGATTATCATCCTCTCGGTCCAACAAATAAATTTAAAATACTATTGAAATATTGATGGGTAAACACTTTTTTATTATCCTACACCTGAAATATGCTCAGCACCTTTGGGGTTTTATTGTGCCTCAAATCCATATGCATTTATGGCAGGCTTTTTATTATGCTTTTCCTTCTACTACATCTTCTCTGGGTGTTATCAAACATATTTTTCAGTCAGATTGATCAAAATGCATTCAGAATATAAGTGTGTTTCTTTACAAATTGAAGATCTTCTCCTTATAAAAAAGATGGAACAACATTATTCTCTTTTTTTATTTTAAGTTCATGTCCTTTCCTCACAGCTTCATTTTCACATAATTCATCCTGATGACTAAAGGAAAGCAGTACAATCTTGGTGGCTTTTCTTTGGATAACTGTTTTTCTTTGGATAACACTTATTTTGTCATCCTTTAGGATTATTTAGGTAGGGTATTTCAGGTTACTGGAAAACTGGATCTTTGCCCATCACACACACACACACACACAAAGAGCTGGAACTAAATGATCTTTAAGGTCCCTTCCAACACAAATAATTTCTATGATTCTATAGTTAAATGGAACTTAATCAAAGTTGACCTGGAAAATAGGTACTAAACTGAAGACACTTAGTTCTGTAAGTCAGTAGCTGAAACCTTGTAAGTCAAAAAAAACCTCTAAATATATATAATAAATGACTTACAACTAATTTCACAAAATATCAGTATAATAAAAAAAAATAAAGCTTCCATTAAAAATTTATTTAATTGCTAAAGTATAAAACATACAGGAATAAGTAGGTACATATTAAAAAAAGAATTAATATTTTGAAAGCAGTAATGGTGTCTCCAACTAACAGATGGTGGAGCTATGTCAAATTATTTCCTGCTTAAAGAAAGATTTTCATGTATTGGGGTGGTTTTCACCTTTCAAATGGATGCTGTAATGGAAGCTGATTTTTCTTCATAGCTAATAAGCATGGCAAAGCCTCTGGTATAAACATCCATGACTTACTGGCAATATACCATAACTGAAACTATCATCAGATACAATTAATAGAAATGGATTAAATGATGGAATTACACACCAGCTGTTCCACAAACTGAATTATCTGGACATAATGGTGTAGCTTTCTATTCCAAAGTTCAAGAAACTTAATTGTTATTGAATCATTGTGTGCATTCACAGAACTATGCTGTCAAAGATAAATTTGCAGAAAACACAAAGAAAAAGGGGAGAAAAATCATAGCAGAAGTAAACAATTAACCTTTCCTGGAGGAAATTTGTTCAGCTCATCCCTTCATGAAAGAAAACACATAGATAAGAAAAGCTTAAAAAACCAAAAAAACCCAACAAAAAAGCATCAAACAAATGAAGCAATATAGAATAATATAGATGCATAAAATGGTGCTTTAGGTTTCTGAAATATAGATTGCCACAAACTCTCCAAAATACCTTCAATTTTATAATGTATTGACTCAACAAAAGATATGAGTATTTATAGCTCTGGTGGTCTTTTTTCTTTTTTTCTTTCCTTGATTGCCTATCTGCTGGGAACTGGGCTTCCCACTTAACTCATTTATGAAAGGTCACAGCTCATCCTGAAAATTAGTTTGTCCTATTTAAGTGACATGATTTCCATGGTAATTTCTCTGTGAAATTTGATGTAAAATTCAAGGATTTGAGCTTCAGTGTAAAATTTGATATTAACTGTAAAATAGAACATCTTTCTGAAATATATTGGCATTAGAGACAGTTTCAAGGTAGAAATTCTGTTTGCACTTTTGTCTTTTTTTCTTCTGTAGACACTTCTTGGTGGAAAGATTATGCTTAAAGACACATGATGAAATTATACTTGCTCTGATTTCTCATTTCATTTCAAAGGGTTTTGATCAATTTTTTTTCATAAATTTTTGATGAGATATGTGAATTAGGGCATCAGGTAAAAAATTCAGTAGTGCATTCATTTTGAATATTTGCAATATGTAGATTTGGAGGTGGAAAGACAAGTGTATGCTAATGTTTTTGAAAAATCTAAGTTTTCTGACTATTCAACCCTTCTATGGACCAAAAATAATGCTTTCATGAAAAAATGAATTTAAATGAAATGTTAGCAATATCTTTTTTTTTTTTTTCTGAATTTCATGGCTATTTCATTATCTCTGTTCATTTTTGTTTATCCAGCTTTTTGCAATCACTGTTTTCAAAATTAAGTAAAATTTAAAAATACCACGATAATTTCTAATCTAAGAGCTCAAATCCCTTAAGGCTCTTTAGGAGACCTGGAATGCCTCAACCACAAATAGATACTTCAGTCAATCCCTTTGATATTGAACATAGTATAAAACAGAAGTACTAAGGGCAGCAAGGTCAAAATGACTTGATAAGTGAAAGAATATTCAATTATAATTTCCATGTTCTTGTCTCTGCTCAGTTATTTTTGTAAGGAGAAAATAAAAAGGATAAAATAATGTGGCATATAAATGGAAAATAGGTTTATAGGTTTACTGTTAAAAAGGAAGGAGTAATGTAAAAAAAACCCCTTTTGTACAGGATTATTTATTGTACATTAAAATGCTAATTACACTAACTCTGTGTTAATGATGATGCCAGGAGGGCATGAGTTTGAATTAAACTAATTAAATATATCCTAAAGGAAAGAAGAAAAAAGAAATTGTGCTTCTCTAAAACTGAATATATATATAATTAAAATGAGAAGTAGTGGTAGAATGTAAATACAACATTATAGAGATCTATAATGGGAAGATAGCACTTTAACACTTAAGGTATTAGATTTATATTTTAGTGGTATAATAATCTCTTGTGTTATGCTCAAAGCACATAAATGTACATAATTTCACACCTATGTATAAAACAGTCAGTAAACAGTGCTGATATAGAAAGTAAATAGGGGTAACACTCCAGAAAAGTTTAGAAAAACAGTCCTTTTCTTGTACCCTGTTGTGAGACCTTCAGCAAGAATCATTTGGCCTCTCAATGTGCACAAAGAAAAATTGGTCTCAGTATGGCCAAAACTCCCTATTTGATCAAATAAACTGCACTTAGTTAAGAGGAACTTAGATAGTTTCTGTACGATAAATGTCCATAGACAATAGATTAATCTCCTATTTTATACGGTTTCCAGAAACTTAGAATCACTGCAATTTAGATGTTAGAAGTTAGTTGGAATGGAGAAACAGTGCAGAACATGAAACAAAGCTTAAATTCAGATTGGAAAAGAGATATGAGCTATTTGGCAAAGAAGGTGTGTTATTTTTATTCCAAACAAATTCACAGCTAGATCCTTCAAGTGCTTATAAATCTGAAAATTCAACATGAAGGAATATTCAGTTGTAATCATATTTTGCATTTAAGGTGAAATTTTCATGGATAGACTAATTCCTTTTGGGGAGAAAAATAAAATAAATCAGAACATGTAGAAAATACAGAATTACTTTTTGAACAAACTTGCAAAGTCATTGAATTTTGCATGCCATTGTACACAACTTGTTTAAAAATTCCACATTAAGTTTCAAAATCTTGTCATTAGGACAGACCAGTAGAATTTGCTGTCCCTCCTATGCATATTTAATTGTCATTGCCTGGCTTGTGATAGTCATGATGATACATTATCTGCAAAGAGAAACATTTGTCTTATTACTGAAGATTTAAGTGTTTCCACTTGCTTAACATCTGTGAAACTTTTTATGTACAGGAATCAGCTGCAGGGTGGATTTAATTTTCCTCCAGAAGAAAGAGGCAGAGGAAAACAAGATGTGTTGGCAGCATCCTCAAGTCTTTGCCAGCAGGACCCAGAGGCTCGTGGTGGGAATTTCCATTCATTGCCACATGGAGCAGGATATTGGTGTTATATTCATGGAGTCCATTTAAAATTCTTTTTTACATGTTTTCCAGTTGCTGTCTGATTCTTTTCCTGTCCCCATGGAAGGGGTGAAAGTTGCTTCACAGCCCTGATGTGTCCTGATGTGGCAGGGCTGGGGATCAAACAGGCTGGACCCATCCAGGGGGTGGCTGTGGACCCCAGCTCAGCCCTGGGACCCACCAGCTCTGCCCAGGGATGGAAAATACACCCACAGCTGCCAGCCTGTAGGACAGCAAGGCATGTACATTGCTGGTTGGATCATGCCATGAATTGTCCAATTTTTCCAGTTCAGGAAGGGAAGATCCTTGTGCTTTTTCAAGGTTGTCATGACACAAATTTTTGTCACAGAGTTAATGTGGTGCAGGTCAGGCAAGAACTTCCTTGGCCTCTAGCAGGGAATATGAGGCAGCAGACTCCTGTCATATGCACTGCATCCTTGGAGAGGCATTCCAGGATTATTGCCCCAGGACCTGCAGTGTGGATACAGATGGCATTGTCAAGGTTTTAGTAATAGTTTGGGACTTCTCCAGTGAGAGTGTAAGTGCTCAGTAGTTGTGAATGCAGCCATTAATCCCTATATTTATAAATCTTCAGAATAAAGATATTGGATATAATAAGACCCCAAGGGCATCTGCATGGAGCAGTGCTGGACATTATTGTCCCATCTAGATGGAAGTACTATTTATAATTACCCTCTCCTGAGTTAGACTGACAGCTTTTGATTCATTTAATTGTATTCTTCTTCAAACCAATTTGACTTAATTTCCCCATAGGATATGCTGTGACACAGCATCAAATACATTCTGAGAATCCAGGCAAATCTTCTGCATGTCTTTCTTATAGTTCTGCAATTGTACAAACACCAGAAGAGTGATTGGGATGGCTTGGGACGTTTGGTTTCTATGGATACATTATGATTCTAGGTTGCAAATTATTTCACTCTTTTCCAAGTAGCAGCTATTAACATTATGCATCATTAACAAACACAGTTATGTGAATGATATTAGGTGCTAACATCACATTTTCATATTTTAAGACTGCAGCTTACCAGCACTAAAGGCTCTAAAGTTATTCCACTCTCTGAGGCTTGGTTTCCGTGGTTCCTTCGCTGTTCACATTCATCAGCTAAATAAGTCTTGAACAAAGGCAACCTTTGTGGAAGGTTTTTTAATTGCTTGTTTTTAACCTAAACTGTGCTTTGCTCCCTTCTGGTTTAGTTTCACAGCTAATAATTTATCCTTTGGTTCTGGAATACTTGAGTGACCTCCTTGAGGTCTGATCTTCCTGCTTATAAATTTCTGTAACAGCAAGATGTGCTTTATAATTATCTTGCCCTTGAATATCTGATATTCAGTTCTTTTGTTAGTTTACTGGCTTCAGACATGTAAGCCAGCTGCAATCCTATTTTATTTTTTTTTCCTTCTTTACGTTTTCTTCATCCTTTAACAAATTTTAATGTCTATCAGTAACATCAAGAACATAAACTATGGTTCCTACATTAGATCAGACTAGAGAATCATCTTGCCTGATCTCTCTCTGACAGAAGTCAATATCTAAAACTTCTCAGAAAAATGCAAAATGATGAGATAAATTCTATTTCCAGGAAAGCAAACTTTGAAGGATTACAAAACCACTCATAAAATTAAAAGGAAGAAATAATCCTTCATAAAATATTTCAGCAATTTCTCTCTCTTAATGAAAAAAAAGATGGCATTATCTTATGATTTAGAATAATTAATTTTAAGTGCTGATTCTTTTTAATAAGATTGTGCCTGGCAGAAGCACCCTTGGATTTTTAAACGACCTTTTCAAGAAATTCAGCTGTTACTATCTAGAGACAAATGCTTAAAGAGGCACACAATTTATCTTCTGAAAAAGGATATGGACCTAGATGTAACCAACATATCACAGAATCTTCAAGTTTAGGATTAAAGTTATTTAAACTTATAAAGGGGAAAAAAGAGTTGTATTTTCTTTAAGGTTTCCAGTATCCTAACAGATTTTGAAACTGTTAAATGCTTTTTGTATCCTCTATAGGCTTATTAAAACTGATTTTATTGTAAAGAATGGGGCCTAGTTTCTAATATTTGGGGTTTTTTAGATAATGAAGAAGTTCAGAGCACTTAAAATTGTTTCTATATTGTTTAGCAAAATGCTGGAAATGCCTAAATGGTTATGTATTGGAGATTAAAATTTCATGCAACAGACATCATCAAATGTTTTTTTATCACCTCATATTTTGCTAAAATAGCATTCCTTATGGCTTTTATTATTATTATCTATTACAGAGGTAAAATGTCCTCTTTAATTTAAGCATTTTAAGATTTATAATTGCTTCATTACTATGAAAATGATATTATGACTTTTCTATTTTGTATTTCTCAGCTATGTATTATTTTACAGCTCTTCATTTGAAAGTTAGAGACAAAGTAATTTTGGTTAATAAAACACAATTTACAGAAACCTCTAATCACTGTTGTGTTGGCAGCAGCATAGGCATTCCTGTAGGCAATATCTTGTGTTGTAGGCTTAAATACCTTGTGTTGTAGGGTTAAGCTGGTGCATCAGAGTTTTCATCTTTATTTTATAAATTTTCAGTTCCTAAATCCAGAAATCAAATGTTGGGCAAGACTCTACTCTATGATTAAGGGCTTTTATCAATGTGTGTAGTCATGGAGAATTGTTCTTGTTAATTTTTCAAGGTTTTTGTGTTTTTTTCTTTAGATCAATCAGGAACAGACGTGAACACACACACAGATCTTGATCAAAGAAAACGTCAAAAATTATGCCATGGTAAATAAAAATATTTCACTTGGCACCCATTTCTACTTGCAGACACTTGTAGAGACAGCAACAAAATGTTTGAGTGAAGATAGAACTTCTAACTTTGATGAGTTTAATATGCAGTCTGGTGCTGTTTTGGATGTCAATTATGTTTAGTCTTTTGACCAAAAAGACTAAATGATGGAATATTTACAAATTCAAGTGACCCCATTAAGGCTGTTTTACACCATTTCTCAAGGAGTTTTAATTATTTTTGAATATGTCTATGTAAAGTGCTCATGAATAATTCCACTTTTCAGTAATGAAGTTCTAAGGAGTTTAATAAGCTGTCATGATTTACATCTTACATATTTTTAATAGTAAACCTTGAGAAGGAAGGTACATATGCATCCAAGTATTATCTAGACAACATCTTATAGGTATATGAAAAACAGAAAAAAACTACTGGAAGTTCACTTCAGGACTGAAGAGCAGTTCTGGATGTCTAAGAATAATTGGTATGATTTCAAAAGATAAGGGTGGCTTCACAACTCTTTTTTGTATTATTTCTAGAAGTTTGTGTTTAATTTCCTAGTGGAAAATGAAGAAAGATGACCTTTTCTCCTCAAAAAGAACAGAGTTTTCCAGGAGAATAAAAATTGAATTTATACCATGTAGTTACCATTACTGTATGGAAAGTGCCTTAAACAAAACAAAAAAAAAACCAAAAAAACCCAAAAAACAAACAAACAAACAAACAAACAAAAACACAAAAAAAAAAAATCAAAGGCATACATGCATGGTAAAGCTGTGTTTTTGGAGGAGAGGGGAAAGATATTTGTGAAGCATAGAGGAGATATTTTCCTAAATCAAAGATACAAACTTATATGCCTGTGTATATATAAGGAATATGTGAGAATTTGGAAAACAAGTGCTGAACCATTTCCACATTCTTGGTTTAAAGAATGGAAATGCAAATTCGGGGCTACTTTTAATGAAAGCTAAGGAGGTAATTGTATGAAAAAATATTTAAAGACTTAAGTCTAAATGGAATTCTTGGAGTTCAACTATAAGGAAAAAATACTAATGGCATATTAAAAGTAGATTCATAATCATGGCATTATATGGTCATAAATTGCATGAGCCATGATCTGCATCCTGACAGTGGTTGGAACTTCCTGTCATTTACATTGATGTGCAAATATCCTCTTTTTCTAGTTTATGTGATTAGTGACATTGCTTGCTTGCTAGTTGTTAAATGTGGCTGCCTTTGTACTCTTGCTTGGTTTGGATTTTTTTTTAATTTAATTTTTCCATTATTTTAGGCTGTTACCTAAACTGGTCCATAACTAGCAAAACAGAAAGTTTTCCCCTTACAAAATTGCTATTACCACAATGGAACTTAATGCAAACTGAAGGAAACAAACAAATAAACAAAAAGTAGAAGCAAAGGCTTCTGGAGAAGGATTAGAAATTGACAGAGAGTCACATCTCAAAGCAGATGTGACTCGCTGAGGCAGATGCTGAATACAAAAAAAAAGACCCAAAAATCTAGGTGAGAACCTAACACATGAGAGAGCTCATGTGAACTACTTTTGTAATCCTCTTAAATAGTACAATATAACTCAGTATCAGGGTAAAGTACAAACTCTTTTGTAAGGACACCAGCAAGGTTTGACTTTGGGACTAGCAATGTGATTTTGTGTTAATGGATTTGGAAGCTGAAGTTAATATCTGGGAACAGCAATTATTTTTCTGAAGCAATCGGAGTTAGTTAAATATAGTTGGTGACAGCAGGGAGATAATGTTTAAGTCCCAAGACTAGAATGCAATAATTCTTGTGTATCCAAAGCATTACCTGGTGAAAAGTAAGAATGGTAAATATTTACCATTTGTTTAATGGAATAAGGACATAAACAAATATCTATATCAAATGTCCCCAGTGTAACTTCTTACTTAGGAAATAAATAAAGGAAATTAATCTACAAAAAAAAATTAAAAATCAATAAATAAATATGAAGCTTTTTATTTCAAATAAAATGATTCATAAATATAATCTCCCATTTGGGCTTACAATCCACACTTGTCAAGTCCACTACAGGGCACTGTTTGGTAACAATTCTGCAAAATGACTTACAGCTTTAGTTACCAAACAAATGTTATTGCTGTAAGGGACTTTGTGACTTTCTTAGACAATTTACAAATTATATGCAAAAGAGAATTCAAAGATATATTTGCCCTTCACTAATTTTGAGAGAATTTTTATAGCTGCGTTTTACTTCAACTGAATATCTTCATTCCATTAATTGATTTCAGCTGAGCTGTTGACTTTTTAGTTGTCTCAGAATTACAGATGGAAAAGTTTTTCCAGTTTTAGACTTTTATTTAAATTTATAAACAAGGAAAATTTATTGAGTTTTTGCCGCTGTCTTTATTCTAATATTTTTCAACAAATGAAATTAAAATGTTCTTTCATAAATTAAGCTGCTTTGCATGACTCAGAAAAATCACATTTGCATTATACTTCCAACAAAATCAATAACACTTACAGATACCTTGAGAACATTCATAAAAAACATTTACATTTTTATGCATTACATGAAAAATTTGGATAGGATTGGTCCTGTTAAATCATGATAGGCTACTCCATAAAAGCATAATAAATTAGTGGTTTTCATTTATTTAGTTCTGACATTAATATGCTTGACCTTACTCTGGCCAGTCACCAGTGGAAATATTTTTGAGATCACAGCAGTGGTTTTAAGGTAGCACTGCATATTCCACCATTTTAGACACAGGACTATATTTTTCTCTTTCTTTAACAGATGTTTGAAGAGATCCAACAACTTTGCAACAGAGTACATTTAGAAAGGAATCTTATAAAAGAATAAAACTCTTTCTTTTTAATATATGTTTTTTTCCTTATACTTATACCCTCAGCAAAATAATGCCCCAGTTCTGAAAACTCTTAAGATTGTATAGAGCAACTTTATTGCAAAATAAAGAATTCTCTAGTAAAGCTTCACTAATGAACCTTGTACCAGCTGAAAACACAGAAGAAATTCTGAAAGCCTTCTTTTCCGTGACTGAGGTTTATTAAAAGAATTTATGTTTAATAATCTCATATTTCAGGTAGACTACTGTTTATTTGCAGGGGCCAGAAAAGAATAATTGAATTTAAGAGCAAAATAACTTGGCTGATGTGCTTCTGAATGGAAATTAGCCATGCCTGGAGATAAGAGGTAGAGAAGATTGCACTCTTTTTTTATTGCTATTTTAAAAAGAGAAAAATCAAGTTAGTGATTTTTGTTCTACTTCTGATAGTGTTTGAAGATGAGACTTGAGACAGGTGTAAATTGACTCTCTCTAAAAAGTAACTTGTGTTGATTTATTTTTCTTTCTCTGTTCTGTAGATAGATGTCTGTTCCGCCTGCTCTTTGGGCAACATACATATCAAAGCACAGGAAAAAGTATTTTGCAGAAACTGTGAAAAGTTATTCCTCTTATTTTCTTCAATTTTCAGAGTGTGTATTTATTGAGAGAGTTTTGATCTTTCCTATAGAATTTTGTTTTTTCCATAGGGTATTTAAAAACACTTTTTACTTTATGTGTGAATGGAATAGACATTTGAGCAGATGTTTTAGAAACCACTCAAAGTTGGACATCTTTGGAACTGTCAGAGATGCTCAGAGTCTATATTTGATTCCTCAAGGTTACTAAAGCTAGACTGGGTTTTTTGTTGGCCTGAAAAAGAGAAGGCTTGGGGGGAACTTATTTTGCATCCTTTCAGCATCTAGTATTTCGATAGAGGAGAGGGTATCAGACTCTTCTTAGACGTGAACAGTGAGAGAATATAATGCAACTATCACAAGTGGCTGCAACAGAAACTCTCTAAACTTTCTATTTAGAAAGTGGTGGGGTGTATCCATTCTTGGAATTTTCCAAATTTATTACTCCTTATCAAGACAACACAAGTTTTGGTTAGTTTAAGTTAAACTTGGAGGAGGAGGATGCATGAGGTGACTTACAGAACTCTCTTTCAAAACTACAAAACTAATTATTCTTTGAATCTATGTAAAAAAATTACTTAGTGAGATATACAGGCTTCTTTGACTTTTGTTTGATTAGTTGTTTCTTTTGTGCAAATACTTTACTACTATGAAATGCATTGTCTGAGTAGTATTCAAATGCTGGTAGTTTTCTTGGTATGGTCACACAAAATTACTGTGTAGTTCTAATCATGTTGGATTCCATTAGGAATATCTGGTTTGGTTCTTGCTTCCCTATTGCTTCCCTCTGATGAATAGCTGCAGTTACTGTGTTAGTAAATAAGTGTGAAAACTTTGTCATGTAGGTTGTGCTTCTTTTGTTATCACCACTGCAGGTGATGTGTTGTGTTCATGTTTGTGTACCAGCATCAGGCTGAGCAATTTCATCTGCATTCAGATCACAAAATCCATTTTTTTGCAAGGCCTGTGGAAAGCATCCATGGATCACAGAATCATTTAGGTTGGGACCTAAGACCTCTAAGATCAAGTCCAACCTTTGAACATAACCATTTCAACTAAACCACAGCACTAAGTACCAAATCCAGTCACTTATTGGACACCTCCAGGGATGCTGGCTTCACCACCTCCCTGGGCAACCTGTTCCAATGCCTTACAACCCTTTCCATGAAGAAATTGCTCCTGATGTCCAATGGGAATTTCTACAGGAGCAAACTGAGGCTATGAGCTCCTGTCCTATTGTCTGGGAGCAGAGCCTGACCCCCCCCTGGATCCACTCTCAGATTGTTAGAGTGACTAGATCTCCCCTGAGCCTCCTTTTCTCCAGGCTGAACGCCCCCAGATCCCTCAGCTGCTCCTCATAGGACTTCAGCAGACTTGTTGTCATTCTCTGCAGTGATTCCAACACCTCAAGTTCTTTCTTGAAATGAAGGGACCAGAACTGGAAACAGTTGCTGAATCTATTTCCTACATAGATTCTTATTCCACTGCAGTCAGAAAGTGTGAAATTTCAAATGTAAATATTTCTGTATGTGTGCCTGATGTTAACAAGCTTCCAATGGCAGCATCAATTGTGAACCAAGTCTGTTAAGTACTATATCTTTTGTAATTTGTTAGATACCTTTCACACATACCTTTATCTAGAGCCTTATTTTAACTACTGCTGCTGGAAAATGAAAAGCACACCATTCTAACCACATATAAAATGTGATTACAGTGGTCTTCTCTTCATTGTCATCAGCAGTAGTGGGCTGGTATATGAGAATTCTGACACTTAAAAGCACATTCTGGAAGTGTGGTGTTGAGTGAGAGGAAAAAGGAATTCAGCAGCAGTGAGCTTAAATTGACTCATTTCGTGTAGTCATTACCTTACATGTCTTGTAGCACTGGTTCATTGAAATTCCCATTTATTGCCATCAGTAGCTGGGGAAACTCTTATACAATAAAAGTATTGTACCAATTCTTTCCAGCTTTTACCAGGATTGCATTTTGACAGCCAGATTTAAATGTAGGAACTTGTCAAAACCAAGACGATATGCAAAGAACCCTCATTTTAGCCTGATTTTATAGCTTTAAAATGCCACCACTGTGTTCTGTTTTCAAAGCAGAGGAGAAAGTAAAAGCTCTTGGTTTAAGATATAATTAATATATAGGGTTAATGAAGGGTTAAAACCCTTGGCAAATTGGCAAATTTTAAGCATCCTTTTTGTATGGTCTCATAAAAGTATTTTGAATACTGTTCTACAGTTGGGTTTTAGATTCAATTATCTTGGGATCATTTTTCATATTATTGTTAGAAATAAATTGCAAGCTTACACATTTTTGGGGTTTTTGTTAGTTTGGTTTTGATGTTGTTGTGGATTTGGTTGTTTTGGTTTGGTTTGGTTTTGATGGGGTTTTTTGAAAATGTGATCCACACATGCCAGGCAAAGAAAGCACTCAGTTTTAGTATTTTATTTGCCATGTTCCAGCTATCAGGCATCAACTGTCAGGAGTAATCTTATTATCTCTGGGTTTTTGTCTGAACATTGAGCTTCATATTTTGCCAGCGAAGTTTTCCTCAAATTTATTCTTCTGCTGTTCTCAGTCCTAACCCAGCTACTGAGAGAAATCTTCTCTGGTTACTTTCTAATGTCATGTTTTCATTAATTCTCTCTTGCATTCCTGCAAGCAGGGTGACAAGAATGCATAGATCAGAAAGTCTACTACTATAACCTCCCAGTTATCAAATCCCACAGTCTCATTCCTTTATGGATTTTCCAATTGCAGTGAAATTAAAAAAAAAATCCAGTTATTAACTTACTCAATTTTTAAATTGATATTAAAAGAGAATAGGTAACAATGTTCTGTTAAATATTTTATGCATATGCAGTTTCTGGAATCACTGAAGAGAAATGAATGGTTTGTCTGGCACTACAAAAAACAGAAACAGAGGAAAAGAGGTGTTAAAAGCAATTTTCTTTTTCTTTGTCAATAATAATTGGTCAGAGTTGCTTAAATTTATGTCACTTGTACTCTTTTAAATAAACTTGGGAAGCACTCAATGTCAATTGTTTGTGAATTTTGCATGACACATTTTGATGGAAGTATTCTTTCCTTATGCCTTCAAAATTTGTGGGTTAGTGATCTCAGACAATTATCATTATCAGACAAATCACACACTGCACTCACTCTGCTTGATGTCAGAGGTCACTCAAATCTTCCCAACAGAGCAGGTAAAATTCAGTTTCATATTCAGTGGATTTGGGGAAGATAAGAGGAAAATAGCTCAAGGGATGTAATTTTGAGAGGCCAGAAGGCAGGAGTAGGTGTAGCCTCAACTTTGAACAGGGCAGGAGGGCTGTGTGCCTCGTCTGGGCATGGGGAGGCTGCTTAACACTCTCTTCTCTAACTGGATTAGGTTCAAAAAGTGTTTGATTTTACTTTCAATTTCCTAGGGATTTTAATTACCAGTAGAGCCCAACATTTATTAATTTATTTCTTTGTTGGGGATACCCAGATGATGAAGACATGGAAACAGGAGTTTAGCTAGTCTGCAAATCTTTATGCAGCATCTACTTCCCTTTTCCATAACAGCAATTATAGGGAGCAAAAATCCCAAACATTTTTTGTATCCCAAACATTTTTTGTATCCCAAACTCCTTTTGTAATTTCCTTTTCTGAACCCTTATTTACCATTCTGCTATCCTAACACATTTCTCCCAACTCTTTAATTTCCTATTTTGCCCATCCTCCTAACCTGTGTCTCATGCTATAAATCACTGATGACAGAAACAAGCCCTGTACAGAGTGAGGTCCTGGAAATGCATGATTTTCTGCAGAAATCACTAAGGGAGAAATGTTGAACAGACAGAGACATGTGTCAGCTGGAAAGCTTCCTCTTGTGCAAGGAAACATTTTTGTAGAGATTTGTTTTTATGTGCATGTTCCTTGCTGTTGAACTTGGAACAGGATTGGTTTGGGCCTCAATCTACATAGCTCGTAAGTCATGTGAACTATCTGGGAATTACAGCTTGGTTGCCTCTGCACAGGAAACTTTCAGGGAAATCTTCCAACATTTCCATGATTACCTGAAACAAACCCTTTTGTCTCTTTACCATCATTTGTGGAGCTCTTCCTACCAGCTGAGCAGCCCTCCCCAGGTTAAACTGGAGTAATCAGGACTTTTTCCTCCTTTTCCTTTCCTTTTTGTTTTCACTTTTGTCATTAAAGAGGCCAATTCTTTTTATTTTTATTTTTTTTCTCCCAGATATCTTCCGGCTGTTTTCTGAGTGATTCACCTGAGGTATTAAGGCTTTAAATGTAAACAAAAGGGATAGTGAGAATGGAACCAGGAAATTTAGCTAATTAAAAATTGTAGATTTCATTATTCTTCAGACATACCTTATCAGCAAGAATTCTATCATGGAAAATTTTGATAAGTACCTCAGCTGCCTAGGGAAGTCACCATCCCTGGAGGTGTTCAAGAAAGAAATATGGCACTTGGTGCCTCAGGTGGTGATCAGTCAAGGGTTGGGCTCGATTATCTTCGAGATAAATTCCAACCCTAATGATTCTATCATTCTGTGTTTAACAGAGTTTCTTTAGGTGAATGGCAGTGTGTATGCTAGACATAAATTTTTATTTATGTGCAAAATTTTTAAATTCATAATTCAAATTAATTGTAGAGAAAAAGAAACCTTGTGGAACCTTTTATTACTTCACAGCAGCAGCTGAGTTGCACATTTGCACATGCAATTATATCTTCAAAGGTTGCTGCTTCATAACCTTTTCAACAGACCAGGGGCTAATTAATTCTTAAGGAATAGCTCTCTGATCATGGTTGAAGGTGATCTGTCTTTTTTTGTGCTTCAGACTGACTTGTGGTATTATGAAACACTGTATCTGGTTCTTAATAGTCATGTCATACTGCATTAAGTCATATCCTGAAAAGATTGATGCAGTGATTTATCTCATGTCATATCTTTATGTGTCAGTCAAGGAAGTAGAGCATATACAGATAGACCTTATCTGTAAAAATGGCTTGGATGTGTGGAGTTATAAGAAAAAAAAAGTCATGAGAACTGCAGAACTTGAGAAACACTGCTTTTATACCAAGTATAATATTTAGAATTATCTGTTAGACTGCCATGTCTTTGATAAGATATGATAAATTTGTTTAAATCAGGGTAGTTGGATATATATGACAAATAAAGAATCCTTGCTGTAGAAAGAACTGTTAGAGATGATAAATTTGTTTAAATCAGGGTAGTTGGATATATGTGACAAATAGAGAATCCTTGCTGTAGAAAGAACTGTTAGAGATCCATTTTGATCAATGCACAATAGAAATCTTCATAGTAACTTTTGAGGACCTATTGGAGTCTAACATCTTAAAATTTAAGAATTATAGGTAATTTGTGGGGAATATTCTAGCCAAAACTGTATTTTGGTATATTTCTTCTTGATTGATATTGCTGGTGTCAATACCAAAAAATATTCACAAAGAAATTGGGAGCAAACCCTGAAATCTTTCTTTTGAAATTTCATCTATAAGATAAGCAGTAAACAGTTATCTGAGCACAGAACAATTAGGAACTGCCTGTTAGGTCCTAGCTACTTAAAATGTATAAAACTTGAATTTTGTTGGTAGATAATAAATTTTAGGTCCATTTTCATGGCTAATAAACCAGTTTTTTCAGTGTGCCTAAGTATGTGGGCAATAAACACCAAAGGCATTTTTGGTGAGGATAGTTAGCATTTATGGATTTGTTTTTATCTCGTAAGCTGAAAGATTTTATGGCAAGTATTCATTCAAACAGGTTCTGTACAGTGTTTGATGGTGTCCATGACTTCCAGCTCCATTAGGACCTTTTGAGGTCTCAAGAAGCTACGACTGCCCAATGCAAATCTATAAAATTGTATTTTATGCAAAAATGGCTGTAAAATATTAAAGATAAAATTAGCTACTAACTTTAATGCCATGTCCTAGATTTTTGAAAGACATTTTTCAGGATGATGTCGTATTTCCATATTCTAATGCAATTTCTTCTAGGTTTATTTTATTTTTTCTGTCATTACAGCATTTCTTAGGGAAGAGCAACAGCTGCTTCTGTTGAAGGTAAGCATATTTTCAATTTTTAATTTTTTTTAGCAGATATTCTAAAGACAAAAATGGCTGAAGGCATTGATGTCGAAGGATCTCCTGTTTAATGTGCCAATCTACTAATTAATTTAACTACTTCACAATAATTTTCAAGGAGCTGGTTATAAAATACTTATATTTCAGATGAAAGTCCTGGAATTAATAGGAATACATTCTTCCCAAGATTTTAGTCCTTTGTGTGAAAACAAACTATCACTTATAGTAAAAGGGGAATTTGCACACTAGATGTTGTTAATTTTTATGTACTTCTATAAAAGTAATGTGGCAATAGCACATTTTTCATATTTTCTGTTCCAGTTATTTTCCTGCCCTGGATTTTATGGATATCTCATAATTAGAAGGTCACCCCTGCTTCCATGTTCTATTTTTACATCAAATATTCATCAATTTCTTTTGCTGAAAGAAACATTAGAAGCAATACTTTAGAATATCTCAGCTACAATAAGAAACGTGTTTTTTAAATACTGCAAGCTTTTTGATTTATAAATAAAAGTAAAAGTCACAGTGTTTGATTTCTTGAAAAAAAACCATATGTCATTCCCTTGTTCTTTTACATCTGTAGATTTTAATTTTATGTCTACTATGGCCAGAAAATATTCAACAGATAAATACTGTTTAATGTGGAAATCACCTTTTTTTTTTATGATTAGTTGAATTCATATACCCCTGTGGCAGTTACAGAGTTTCCAGACAAAGGAAACAAATATTTCCTTGGCTGAAAAAGTAATAAATATTAAATTAAACTAACACAAAACCAAATAAATAAGTGGAAGTATTGTCAGAAACCAATAGCAGGTGGGCAGCAATATAGAAACTTCTCTGCACAGCAGAGGTTGGATGAGGCTTCTGTTCAACATCAGAATGAGGGTATTAGAAGCAACTTCTAAAATTGCCATAAAAGCATTACTACTTTGTTCTGGCTTTCTTATAATGGGCCTTTATTTTTTCACAGAATAAACATATAAGTCTTAATAACTTTTTTACCACATACTGTGGTACATCAAGTTTGTAATAGCAAAACCTAAAAGTGATTATCTTTATGTGATTTAATGTTTCCCTTTGTTTATTTGGTATGACTTTGATAATGGAGTTTATAAACTACATTGTCTCTTGAGATTCTTGCTAGGAAAATCTTATTGCCAGGAAACTAAATCTTATATTCTACTTAAAAGCTGTTGCATGATCTATGTTGTTTTTGGGGTGTTTTTCTTGTTTGTTTGTTTGGTTGGATTTTTTTAACAAAGATCTCCAAAAAACTTGACTCTGTGATACTATTAACACTGAGTTGCACTTTCCTGGAGCTTACCTCAAGAGATGCAATTTTTCATAGCTACCTCAGTTTAACTTTTTTGACTTTGTACTCAAATAATAATGTGTCACAGAAGCAAATAACAACTAACACCCATCCAGGTATTTTAAACTAGGTTTTATTTGGATTGAGTTGGGTTGTGTGGTTTATTTTTAATATTTCTGTAGCAGATTTAACCCCATTTCAGTCTTCATTTTGATGACAGAAGAGAAAATGCAGTGTACGGAAAGCTGATGTTTCATAGCTTGAGGAAAATTGCTGTATTACCTTTGCCACTCTTTTTCCACGCCTTTTGGAAAACTCAGGAACAATGATATAATATGCAACTCTTAATGTATAAAGAGGAATAACACACAAAGCCAAGGAGTGTCACAGCCTGATCATGAAGGCCCAAGAATCTTGTTGCCTCCAGTCATGTCAGTTGAACTCAGGACTCTGTTGCCTAACTAATTAAAAAAAAATTAAACATTAGAGAATTTTGTGTTTTGTGGGTAAGCATAAAAATTTAAGTTGCATGGTTATGGGAGCAAAGCTGGAAAATCAGGAAAAATGCCTTAACTCTTGCAGTATGTCCATGGCAAGAGACAGACTTTATAGCTCATTAATGCCAATTAGTCTCCAGTTTAATATATGATCATTTAAGTGGAAGGCGTTTTGTAATTGCAATTTGCAAATTTGTAATTTGTAATTTGCAATTTGTAACTGTAAACTGTAATTTGCTTGATTATGAAGGAAATATCTTGGAACAAAGGGAGTACCATGATATATTTGACCACTTACTGTTCTTATATAACTTTTTTCAGTGTTTCAGCCACAGCTGAATTTTAAAGCAGGATTTGCCATTGTAACTGGCACTAAAATATTCTTTGAATCTGTATAGTTTAGAGCCTCTAATCTCTGAACTTCAGAGGGTGACAATGATTTTATTGTCTTGCAGACTAATTTATCCTATTCAAAGTCAAGTACACCAGAATATTGAGTTTCCTCAGCTCTCTGACATCAACAATTGCATTAGCTAGTTGTTCCTTTGAAGCTGCTGTGAGAGCCTTTGCAAAAAAAGGGGCAGTAAAATCTGCTGTTTTCAATTTCAAACTACCTACCATTCTAATATGTGGAATATTAGCTTTTCTCTGCTAGTGTGGGAAAAAAAAGAATTAATAGAATCTACATACACACTGCAACAATCGCAATAACTCCATTTTGAAATCACTTTTTGATGAATTTTTTTTATACTACTCTGAATTAGAAAGAACAAATTCAGTCACTTTCTCTCCAAAGCAGAAAACGATTCTCCCTATGAACAATTCAAACTTCACCAGTAACTAAATTGTGATTGTAAAGCACGAGTGTTTGGTCCTTTTTGCTTTTTAAATGTCATTACTAAAAAAAATCTGTATTATAAATAATCTATTTGTACATCAATCTGTTGGATTTTTCTTTGTAAATTTGGAACCTGCTTGCATTTTCAAACTCAAAGATTTGAAAAATGTCACTTACTAAAAGTTGTATAGGATTTGAAGGGGCGAAATACACAATTTTTTAAGTTTCTTTCTTTTTTTCCTTTTCTTGTCCTTTCCCCTAATGTTAACTTCAATTTAACACTTAGGCATAGAACCCCATCATGATTTTTATGTAATATGGGTGTTAGGTTAAGGAAATAGACAATTGCATGGTAGGTCTGAATGCTCACAACCCTTTTTTGAGGAAAACTACTCAGTGAGTGGAATAACGAGGCAACAAGTAGGTGAAGATACACAAGAATTGCCTGTGGGCTTCCAATATGTTTTTAGATTATATTCTTACATTTTTAATGTGATCTGACTAAAATACTAGCGAGTTTGTCTCCTGTGTTGTGTTAAATTTAGCCTGAAACCTTTCTACTAAGATCTGGAAGCCATATGGTCTTGTTAGTATTTAAATAAGAGACTTCCCAAGAAAACTCTGATGTGGCAGCATAAGGCTGTTCAGCTTCATTCCCTTCTGTTTTTCTCAAATTAATCCTTGTTTTGAGCAAAGGTACTGGCAGTACTTCCTTCAATAACATTTCAATGGAGTTTGAAATAATTTGAGGTTTAGACCTGTAGTAGAGTTATTTGTAACCTCAGAGGTATTTCTTTCTCTTACTGAGAAGAGGCTGATTTTAATGGAATGGTGATTTTCCTCTTGATCTTGTGAATATTTTTTTGTGTTCTAATGACCTTAAATCCATGTTGGTGATTGCAATATGTAGGTGTTGATGGAGTGTTTATCTTTTAGTCAGTGTTCTTCGGCAAAATGTTTGTCTGAACATCCAGGTGAGGAGACAAAAGATGGAAGAAAAACTTGCATGAATCAGATAGAAATTATTGTAATAATTTTCTATGCATTTACGTAAAATATGTTTATATGTTTTATGTATTTTACAGCCATCTTTGGTAAAATATTAATAATATCCTATTAATTTTGAAAAGATAAAAACTGACCTCAAAATCCTGATTGTCAACAGATTCTGTATTTGCTAGCCCAGTTTATAGTACTTTTCAAAATATTATGATAAAATGGACAAACCAAATCAAAAAGGCCATAAATTATGGGGAGGGGCAGTGGAAAAGGAGGCAGTTGTACATAGAAAATCTGTATCAAATTTCAATCTTCTTTTGTTGAACTGATGACCCTAACAATGACAGACTGATTCAGATGACATTTGTCTTTGAGAATTTGAAATTTGACTTTAGGTGTTGCACTTTTTGGCCCGAGGATCAATGGTGACACCAAAAAAAGAAGCTGGGCATATGTTTAGAATAAAACTGCAAGTCCTTTAGCTCCTGTAGGTTTGAGAGTCCTTTGAAATGCAGCTGATGATTTTGTTTTTTCAATAAATACAGATATATTCAAATAAATGGGTTGGGTTTTTTTTCATTTTTAAGACTGGCAAAAATGGTCTCTTAGTGGGAAAAAACTAGAAATTATTGAAGAACTATTAGGATTACATAAGGACTTAATATTTTGCATTTTAGAAACCATCAGTTATTTCAATCAAACATTAACGATTTCAGGGCATGAAAAGAAAGCTGAAGGAGGTGTTTTGATCCTCCAGTTTAAAGATTTCAGATCACTTTATGTTGATAGCATTAAATGTCTTAATCCTGTCTTAAAATAGAAATGCATTTTTCAACCACATTGTGATTAGATTAACTGTGATTGCTTTTTTTCTCTGCCAATTTCCAATGAAAATAAAAGGTATTAACTGTGATCTCTAAGATTTATATGGAATATTTGCACACTGTGCAACAAATTGAAAAATCATTGGATTTCTAAGAGATCCATTTAGATGAGTAAGTGATTCAGCTTCTGAACTAGGTAAGAAGATTGATCTATTTTCCCAAAGGTCAGCCTTTCAAACAATCTGCCTCAGCTTTAATGCCTGTAAGAGGCTGGATTCTTCTACATTCTATGAACAAACAGAAGTCTGCAAACCATGAAAGCATTCTATAAGTTTGTTTTTATCTCCTTTTACAGGTGCTATTTGCTACCTATTAACTTGTAGCCCCCATTATTTAATTCATTGGAGGTATTTTCGAAAGGGAAGGGGTTAGTGTCCTTATGATTCAGAGGGGTAAAAAACAGAAGAAAAGCAAAGTAGCTGGAGGCAGTACCAGCACAGGGGACAGAGGAAAGAAATAACAGATGTAGGAACTGTGTTCTGCCTGTGAGCTGTGTTTTGGGTGATGAAGGTGGTGAAGGGTCAGGATGGGAGGCCATATGAGGAGCAGCTGAGGTTACTTGGTCTGCTCAGCCCGGAGCAGAGGAGACTGAGGGGAGACCTCACTGCAGTTCCAGATTCCCCATGAGGGGAAGAGGAGGGGCTGCCCACCCAACTGCTTGCTTGTTCTCTGTGCCCAGCAGAGCAGGAGAAGAGATTTAGATGGAAAAGCTTGTGGGCAGAGATAAAGAGATCACTGACCAGTTCTCATTGTGAGTAAAACAGACTCATCTTGGGGAAAATTAATTTAATTTATTGCCAATTAAATTTGATTTAGATGGTGAGAAACAAAGACAAAATCTAAACCAACTTTCAATTACCCCACCCTCTTCTCAAGACCAACTTTAATCCCTTATTCCCAACTCTTCTACCTCCTTCCCTTGAGTGATGCAGGGGGATGGGGAATGAGGAGGCTGTGGTCAGGTTATACGAGGTTTTCTCTGCCCTTCCTTCCTGTTCAGACTTTGCTCCTGCTCTAGCATAAGTCCTTCCCATGGGGTGCAGTTTCCCTCAGGACATATCCACCTACACCAGCGTGGTACCTGCACAGGCTCCATCACTGACTTCTCCACGGGTCACACTGCAATACCTGCTCCTCCTTGGTCTCTCCAGGGGCTCTGGAGGGAACTCTGCTCTGGTACCTGGAGCACCTCTCCTCCTCCTCTTTCTCTCTCCTCCTTTTTGGCTTTTTTTTCTTCACAATGAGCAAATAATTTCATTAGATTTTTCAATGATTTAATTATAAATTAGGACCAAAAGACACAATAGATATTCATCTTTCCGTATAAGGAAACCAGAAATTCTGTAATCTTCCCCAGTGATATAGCTTTGGAAACTGCAAATACATTAAATCATAAAAAAATGTAGCAAGAAAATCAAGTGAAAAGTAATTTACAATTTATTTAGATTAATCATTTATTTAAGGATTCAGACATTTTTGGCACCACATTTGGCCTTCTGAAGAGATTTGCAGAAATTATTTTGCTCACAGAGCTCTGGCAGGTGAAAAAGTGAAGCCTTGTCTATCAAATCTGACATTTCATGCAATTACTCTTTTAAATGCCATCTTTCCATAAAAAGAATTTCCTAATTTCTGTTTGTGCTGCATCTACATTGTTTTTTAAAGGCATCCTCTGATCTTGTCTAATATTTGCAAGGGTGATTGGCAGGGAGGCCAGGATATGCCCCCAGTGGTCACTGAGGTCCATGTGACTGATAAGGACTGGCAAGTCAGCAGCTGCCAGCAGAGAGTGGTCTTGGAAAGATTTGGAAGATTTGGAACACAAGCATCAGCTTAGCTTCAGTATTTTCTTTTTCTGGGGTGTCCTCTTCTGGCCTCCTTTGGCCCCTCCAGGGGAAAGATGTTGGGTACTGTCTCTCCAGCTGACTTTCCAAATGAAGTGCACATTTCTGAAGTGCACATCTCTAAATTTTATGGGATGAATATTCTATCCACTCTATTCTTTCTCAAATTTGCAATGTAAGTAAGAAGCCTAACACAGTATTTAATTAAATCTTTTCTATGAGGTTCATTTTCTATTTGATTAATATTTTTTTCCCAGTTTTAGGAGTCTGAATTGTAAGTCTGTATAAGCAGTAAGATTTGCCAAATACTTTCTTTTACCTTCTCACCAATCACTACTAGAATCAAAATAAAGAAAAAAAAAAAAAACAACTTTAAAAGGGTGAGTAAATAAGGTATCCTAATTTACTGGTGTTTACTCAATTACTGCCTGCAATATTTAAACTTTGTACTAGTTTATGTATCTAAAAATTTATAAAATTCTTGTGTGTCTGTCATTAATTTATATCTTTCTAAATAATTGAGTGGTCTAAAAAATTTAAAATAAGAATTTATTTTTTATTTGGTGGTGTTATTATAAGTTTTATGTATTTATTCTTGAAACAACTTAATTATATATCTCTTTAAATATTAAATTGAGTAAGAATGAACAATAGTAAACAGTAAAAAATCATTATAGGGGTATGAAAAAAGGAAGTAAAAAGTACAATAATCTCTCAGTATATGATTGAAAAATAGACAAGACACAGCAGGACTTTAAAAGAAAAAAAGTACGAAAAGGACTTGAGATAATTTTAAGCTTCAGGTTGAGATTTTTAGCAGCCACAGGTCCTCTGTCCACATTAATTACTTTGCTAATGTCAGCTCCTGTGTCTGCCTTTGGATCACCGAGTGATATTCCACAAGGCATTTCTCTTTTTCCTCTATGTCAGCAAGTGGAAATAGTACTCTTTAGGAAACTGCATCACAGCCTCACAATCAAAAGAGATCTTTGGCTGCCTTTATAGATTTCCCATTTGCAGTATCGGAGACATTAAAATTGTGGTGAGTTGGGAGATCCTCTTCAAAGCAAAATTCTTACCTGTCAGAATATAAATACAGAGGGAAACTGATGAAACAACATCAATCAAAAGCCTCTACTTTTCACATTTTACTTTCACTAGAGTTCCACCTAGAGTGAACTTTTTTTTGTATTTAAACTTAATGCCTTTGCTCTTCTTTCTAACTAACTAACTAGGGTGTTTTAAGTCTCCTCACTAATAAAAGAATGTTCTTACTGACTTTGATATCAGGGCTATTGGACCTACTTATTCTGCTGCTATGCCCTCTGCCATGATTGTATTCTGGAATACCTGGCGTGAGAATGGGAAAACATTTCCCAAAATGTTGTGTCTGTTAAAAAACTGTGGAACAAGTCACATATTTTGTTAAGTGTGTCTAATGTGATTCAAATCTATGGACAATTCAAATCACTGAAATGTTAAAATGACATGCTTGATAATGGAGGAATTTAAAATAATGTATCCATTGGAAATTAGTAGGAAGTAATCAAACTTTTAAAAAATCTGGTCACATTGTCACTTTACTCACATAATTGTATTGTGCATTGCAAGGGAAAAGAACAGAGCAATTTATGTTCTTATGTTTAATCAAATACCTTTATTATAGACAAAAAAGAAACTTTTTCTACCTTAAACATGGGGCTTCTTTAATCTTTTTTTAAAACAGATTACTAATTTTGGTAAATATTATTACAGTGAAATTGTAGAGTAAGGTACTTCTCTGCTTGTATTAAAAAATGGATGATTATTCTTATCCTAAACAGAAACAAACCATAATTCTGGGGGGAAAGCTATGTGCTGTATGTCAACATTCCAAACAAATGTGCAGAGCTTCCAAACATCTAGTGCTGTTTGTGTGGCAAACACTTCTCGAATATTAGCTTCCAACTTCCCACAGTCTGATTCATTGCCTTAATTTCAGCTTTAAACTCAGTGCTGGAAGTGTTCAGATTCTTTTCTCACAGGAGTTTTCAAAAGTATTAATTAAAATATAATAAAATCAAGTGAGCGGTTGAATGGTTTTCGGAACTACTTTGAATTTTACTACAGAGAGGAGCCTGGCAGGGTGCACACAGCACATTCCAGGGAAGCAGCAGCAGTGTAGGGCAGCTCTGCTAATTCATTTAGCTCCAGGAAGCCATACATCAGAAGTTGTGTCGCTGGAGTAATTTGCCAAAATGATGATTGCTTCTTTTGAGGCAAGGAAGTCCAAATCACTTCAAAAACTTTTCACAAAAAAAAAAGTAGAACTGTGGGGTTTAAACCCAGAAGGCCACATTCTGCACTATCTTATCTAGTTCCTTGTGATGGGGAACATTTGAAAAAGTGGCAGCTGTCTCCTCTGGAATCATGAATTTAGGATGTCCAAAACTGTATCACTTCCCAAAAAGGTTATATTTCCCTGGTTTATATCAGCATATTTTTGTGGAAAGTAGGAAAATAATGATTTACTTAACCCTATGGCAGGCCTCATTCAAGCAACAAGTTTTAATCAAAAGTTATAGTAACAAAGAGTTACATTCCTCAGATCAAAAGCTGAAATACCTTAGATAACTACTTAAAACATCTTATGGAAAGCTGTAGCTCATGAAGGTAAGGATCAAGCTAACTCATCATCCTGTTTCTGGGTATACATTGGCTTAGGAAAGTAAATCAATATATACTGTGAGGTTTAAATTGCTTTTTTCTTTGCAAATTATTCCAGATTCTGACAATATTCAGGGGGAAAATTATATCAACAAATATCTCCGAAAAATCAAAATAAGAATAGTAGAAATTGGTGTTTTCTGGTTTTAATAGAAAATGGAAAAGATGGTCAAATAAGTTTAGGGAAGCTTTTTCAACAGGCCTCAATAAATCTGCCTTGTTCTTTTTTGAACATATTTATGCTTCTAATTTTTATAGCTTCTGATAACAGGTCCAGTGTCTAGGGAAAAATGTTCTTCTGGCTGGTAGTTTAGAATTACTGTCTGATTGTTTAACTGGGTGTTGCTTGCTCCTTGCCTTGGGAGCCAGTTCATTAGAAACAATTACTCATAGTTCTTCATGGCAACTGTGACTTTCTCTGCAGAGGAACTATTTTGGACATGCACTGGATTTCTTTCCACAAGGGATTTTTTTTCTTGGATGCTCTATTTAATTCCCACTGTTATGAGAATTGTCCCTAAATTACTTTTAGGAAGAACAGGGTGAAATGTAAATTTTTTCTCAGAATTCCACGTGCCTGTGTTTTTTTCCAACTGGTTTGAATTTTGTTGTTTTTCCTTTTATGCTGAGATGTGCCTGTCTCCATTATTGCCCAGAAAATCTCACTGATGGCATGCATTAGAGTACTCACTTAACTTGGAAAATTACATACATTGTATGTAATTTGATACATTGATGAGGATTCTCTTATCCTATATGCTTAATTTTCCTCCTTTTATGTTTTATTCCCTGTGGGGCAATCTAGTAATTTCTCCCTCAAGATGTTAAAACACAAGATTTTTTTGTTATCATTATGTTATATTTTGGATAAAGCTCTGAAGAAAAACAAGAGGTCCTCCAGTAAGGATATCTCAGGTGACAAAGAGGTGCTAAAAAAAGCATTCCGTATGTATACAGACATATTTAAGCACAGAATTGCATGTTTGATAAGTTTTTGTTGTTTGTTTTTTTTTTTTGTTCTTTTTGAAGATACTGGGTTTTACCTCAACTCAAGAATAGATCCTGCTACAAAAATAGCACTTTTCATCTAGGAAATAAGGTGCCCATAAAAGCTAAGACAGCCAGAGGATAATGTTAGATCTCTTCTTTTATTTTTTCTTTTTTTTTCCATAGAAAACTTAATGTAATCTGAGCCAGCTATTTATCTTTTCTTTTTTTCTATTATCCATAACAAAGAAACATATTTGTATCCCAGTTCTATCTTTAACAGTAGGTATTCTTTAAAAAAAAGTTTAATTCATATAACTTCAGAATTAATTCTGGTTTCTTCCTAATACTTATATTAGTTTCTTCTAGAAGCTTAGATTTACTTTAGATAAACTAAATCTTCTAACACTCTGGAGCAAGAGAGACCAACCTAAAAATATATCTGGCATTTTGCCTCGAGTTTTTTCTTACAGTTTCAAAAAGAAACAATATATAACCTGGGGAAGTTATCCATGTGCTGAATTGCTTTAGGAGATTCTCTTTTATCACTTAAAGTGCTCAGTGAATTTTACTTCATGTTGCAGTTAAGGACTGCAGCACAGGGATCTGATTCATTTTTGAAGATATTTTCTCATTTTCTGTCTCATGAAAGGAGGAATGACTCTTTCTTTGACCCTTACTTGGTATATTTAAAGCTCAGTCATAGAAGAGTTTGCAGAGGGTGTTTTGTTTTGCTTTTTGAAGTGGGCAAGTAGCAATGTTAGTAGTGATATCCCAAAAAACAGGTGCTTTTATAACATCCACTGTATTGCAGTAAGTCAAACGCAAATTAACATAATGGAAATATCTCCATCTGGAGATGAGTGTGGAAGAAACCACCCATCTAACAATGGAATAACCTTTTTTTTCTCCTTGTCCTACCTATCTTTGGCCAGACAGTATTGATAGATACCTTTAACACCCTGCTTCTTTAATGGTTTAGGATAATTCACATATGACTTCCCTTTTAATGAACTTGGATAAATGATTCACTCTTTCATCTTCTTGATCCTGTTTTTTGCACTCCCCTTCCCCTTCCTTTCCCGCTCTGATCTTCCTATCCTCAGAAAAAAAAAAAAAAGTCTCTTGGTAATAAAGTACACAAAGACTTTTTTCTAACTCTTCAATAGAAATTGTTTTTCTGACAGGAGCTTCCCTTAGCCAGTGGCATCCTTGGCTGCCCCTTTGTCACGGTTTCAGCTGGGGTAGTGTCAGTTTCTGGGAGGGGATCTTATCAATCCTACAAATATCCTAAGGGCAGGTGCCAAGAGGGTGGGGCCACGCTTTTATCAGTGATGCCCAGTGACTGGACAAGGGGCAGCAGGCACAAACTCAACCAGGGGAAAATCCACCCAAATATGAGGGAAACTTAGAGGGTGGCACAGCACTAAAACAGGCTGCCCAGAACCTTCTCTGGGGGTGTTCCAAACCTGAATGCTCACAGTCCCGTGCAGCCTGCTCTAGATCAGCCTGCTTCAGTAGGGGGATGGGACTAGGTGGTCTCCAGAGGTCCCTTCCAACCCCAAATATTCTGTGATAAAATGCAGATTTATTTTTTATTTATCTATTTATATATTTAAATTATTAAATTTCAATTGTTTTTATTTCAACCCGCAAAATTTTGTCACTTTTACCCTTCCCTTTTCCCCATCTGCTGAGGGGAAGAGTGAGCAAGTGGCTGTATGGGGCTTAGTTGCTGTCTGGGGTTAAACCACAGCAGAAACCATAGATCATGAAGAACTTTTCTTTGGAAAGGTAAGATTTAGTTGCAAGAATGGAAAAAAAACTTGTGGGTAGAAGATGAGAATGCAAGTGATAGATGAGGTGATAAAGCAGGGCACAGGAGAGACTAACAGGTTTAGTTCTCTTCAAGAGATAGCAGATTTTTAAAGCATCTCCATTTCTTGTCAAAACAAACCCTAAACTCCTAACTGTCTTTTTCAGTTGGCGGCACTAAGTCTTTTCATCAATGTGGTTAAAAAAATTGAAATAAAGAAAATAAAGAAGATTAAAAAGAAAGATTCAGTCACCCAAAATTTTCTATTTTATGTGTCTTCATGATGTAACCATTGTTTCTTCTGTTTATTTCTTGGTCTCACAGTCACAAAAATGTACCTGTTTTGACAGTTATTAGTTAATCTTGATGTAAGAATACTGCACATTTCCAATATTTTATTTTTCTCAGTTTGCTCACAAAGATTTGGCATTTACAGCTGCTCCTCTTACACTTCCCCAGAGGATTCTGAAGAAAAACCTGACTCAGAAACAGATTGGCACAGAGCAAAGTCCTGGTGTCAACTCTCCACTAATTAGGTAAATGTACACTAGAGGTTACATTTAGACTATCCATTTTCATCAGTATCTCAGATTTAATAGTGTAGTCACTATGTCTCATAGCTTCTTCAAAAGCAATTATTTTGACAATTATTAGGAGATGTTATAAATAATTCAGGACATAATAGTGCAAAATAAATCCATTAAGACAAAAGCCCCGGGGCAGAAAAGCCTGGCTCTCGAGAAGTCATGAACAAAACACTTTTCTTGAAGACCAAGTTCCCTACCATACATCTGTGCATAAGAATGGCCAAAACAGGTCACAAAATGTGTAACATTATCATTCCAACACTGTAACTCCCATGCTTAACACTTACCTAATGCAAATAAGGGAACTGAGATTCCTTTAACTAAAAAAAAAACCCGGAAATGTTGTCTTGAAAAATATTGGGTAAATTTGACAGTGTTACCAGATCAAGACTGAAGACTCAGCAAAGATGGGAGGAAGGGCTGGAGGAGGCCTGGGTTGCCCTCAGAACAGAGATGTTCAGTGCGCTGGAAGCAGAGACCTCAGTCTGTTCTGCAATATGTAGCAGGGAGTGACAGTTTCCTGGATATATGTGGAAAGATCATTTAAATATTTTTTTCCAGTTGCTTTAAGCTGTTGATTTTTAAATCTTCAAATGTAGATAATGAAGCTCAGGGGGATAAGCAGCACCTGCAAAGCAGCCCCCTGTACACTGCATTGTTTTCTTTTGAAGCATTTTATGTGGTGATTGTGTCAGGCTGTATTTAGTTCATAATTTGTAAGGATTCTGGGTAAAACAGTATAGTTGTGTACAATACATCACACAAGAAAACTATTCTAAGTGGAATCTGGTCTGCTAGTAATAAAGAGCATGATTGTTTATATGGTTTAGGAAGCTTTATTTGGTACAATAAGGTTGAGTAATACGCTCAAAATATGTTTTAATTGTTTGAAAAAATTGTCTGATTAATGTAATAGCCTAGGCTTAATGATATGCATAAGATGCACAGTTGTTTCCATTATGCCTTCAAAATCCTTGTAGCCAAAATATTATCATATGCTTTTCTTTCCTTTCCTATTTTTATGAATAAGCTTGTGCTGTTGCAATCCATCTGTGCCTCTTGGATCCTTTCCAAAGGCTTTCCATGCTCCATTGCCAATACCTATATATCCTATCATGGAATTAAGTAAGTGGACACATACAGATATCTATAAATATGTGGCATTCTTCCATTAAAATTATATATTGAAGAGATAAATCATTGAAGACTGGCAAGGCATGACTTCTAAAAAAAACCACAAACCAACCCACTAAAACAATTTATCCTGCTTTAAGGTACAAAACAACCTGGTACAGCACTTTCTAGAGAGATATTAAAAAGGCTGACTTTACTACAATTTGTCAATTTTGTATTGTCAAAAGATGAGAAGTTCTGAGCAATTCTGATCTGGAATGATTAATTTAGAAGTATTTAATTGTACTTTTAGAATGGAGTTGCTAATTGGATTATTTGACTTTCTGAGCCTCAGTACCCATAATCAATTCTGCAAGCTGAATGTTAAATATTGGATAGATCATTTGATTCTCTCTACCACAAAAAGGTGAAAATTATTATTTTTAAATTGCATGTCACCAACAGTGTAAAAGAGCTGTGTATCTTTGCTCATAGCTGCTAGTACTTAACATCTCATAGCTGGCCAGATTTTTTTTTCAACATATCTCCAGACAGAGGAAGTACAAGAAGGTGTCTGGGTCCTGCCAGGGGGGATTTTTCAAAAGTTAATTGTGTCTGGACAATCCAGTTGCCTGTTTCAGTGAGATGACTGGTTGTGTGGACCAGGACACAGCACAGGATATTACATGCTGCAGTGGGTTGACCCTGGCTGGATGCTAGGCACCCACCAAAGCTGCTTTAACACTCGCTTCTGCAGGTGGACAAGGGAGAGAAAATAAGATTAAAGGTTCAGGAGATAAGGACAGAGAAAGCTCACTCACCAAATACTCCCAAATGCAAAACAGACTCAACTTGAGGATATTGATTGACTTTAATACTAGAAAAAATCAGTGCAGGATAATAAGAAATAAACCTTTAATCAACTTCTATCTCTTTTCCGGGGTCTGCTTCTTCCCCCCAGCAGTGCAGGGAGACAGGAATGGGGGTTATGGTCTGTTCATCACCCATGGTTTCTGATGCTGCATGGAGAGCAGTCCTTCCCCTGCTCCACCTTGGGGTCCCTCCCATGGGAGACAGTCCTCCATGAACTTCTCCAGTGTGAGTCCATCCCACAGGCTGCAGTTCTTCATGAACCACTGCAGAGTGGGTCACTCCAGGCACAGCCTGCTTCAGAGTGAGTCCCTCGTGGGGTCACAATCCTGCCAACAAAGCTGCTCCAGAGTGGGCTCCTCTCTCCAAGGTCTGCAAGTCCCTGCCAGGAGCCTGTTCCAGCATGTTCCTGGGGTTTCCCAGGGGGTCAAAAGACTCCTCTGAGGCATCCACCTGTGCACACCTTTTCCACAGGCTGGAGGTGAGCCTCTGCTCCTCTATGGACTGCCATGTGCTACAGGACACAGGTGTCTCACCACTGGCAGCAGGGGAATCTCAGCTCCAGCAGCTGGAGCACCTGCCCCTCCTTCTGCTCTGGGTGTCTGCAGGGCTGTTCCACTCACATATTTTCACTCCTCTCTTCTCTGGCCACAATTACATTTTTTATTCACTTCAATATGCTATCACAGATTTGATACTATCATTTCTGATTTGCTCGGTGGTGGGTCCATCCTAGAAACATGTGGCATTGGCTCTGCTGGACATGGGGAAAGCTTCTGGCAGCTTCTCTGAGAATCCATCCCTGTAGCCCCCTAGCTACCAACACCTGGCCACACAAACCCAACACTTACATCTTGACTTTGTCCAGACCATCAACAAGGTCTCCTGCAGCATTCCTATAGCCAAACAGGAGTTGCTGCATAAGTGGGCAGTAAGGTGTGTGGAAGAGGGACTGGACCATCAGGTTTAAAGGCTCAGGTCACTGGCACAACATCCAACTGGCTGTATGTGACAAGTGGTGTCCCTCAGATACTGATACAAAAGGCAGAATGCCCACTTAGCCAGTCTGTGAGCTGTGCCAACTGAGGTGGAGTGTCACCGACATGTTCTATGAAAAATCCTTTCCTTAGGATTTTTCCCTCCTGAGAAGCTGAGAGGCCTCAAGAACAAACTGTGAACAATTCTTATCTGCTGCTGTGGAATGCACCAGGTGGATCTGGGATTGGTCTCATCTGGTTGTTTCCAATTAAGGGCCAATCACAGTTCACCTGCCCAGACAGTCTCGGTCAGAGACGAGCCTTTGTTATTCATTCCTTTTCTATTCTTAGCTAGCCTTCTGATGAAATCCTTTCTTCTATTCTTTTAGTATAGTTTTAATATATTATACATCATAAAATAATAAACCAAACCTTCTGAAACATGGAGTCAAGATTCTCATCTCTTCCCTCACCCTAAGACCCCTGTGAAGGATGCCACAGTGGAGGACTTTCTGCTCGGAGAGCACCCAGGAGGCTGGAGAAATGGGCTGGAAAAAACCCTGTGAAGCTGAACAAAGCAAAGGGAAACTCTTGTAGCTAGGCTGAACTAAGGTCATATAACAATAGGATCAGGGTGCCAACACAGCACTGTGTCCAGTTTTGGGTTTCTCATTACAAGAAATAAATGGACATACAGGAGCAAGCCTTTTGGAGGACCACTGAGATTGTTATGGGGCTGGAACACATGGCATATGGGGAGAGATTAAAATAATTGAGTTTTTCTATTCTCAGGTAAAGACAAAGGACCATCTAACTGCTGTATTCATGCTGGCTAATGGAAAGAGAGAAAATTAATTCAGAATTTTACTAGAAATTTCAACTAAATACAAGTAAAAACTTGGTCACCTTGGGTGTTTGTATTCTGTTATCCAGAGAGATTATGAGATCTCCGTACTTTGAGATTTTTAAAATATGACTTGTGATTAGACCAGACAATCTCAGGAAGGCCATTTTAGTTTTCACAGTTTTCACAGTTTTCAGAGCACATTCTGAGTTCTTCAGGCCCCTTTAGGCCCATTATTTAGGCTCCCTTAACCCCATTGTCCTGTGACTGTACCATTCTAGAAGGCAGAAGCCAGAATTGCATGAAAACTCTTTTCCCCTAAGCTTCATCAGCAATGTGAAATAGATAAAACACCAAAAATTCTTAATGTCAAACTTAATCTCAGTGCCTGTGTTCATCACACTGCTGACCTCAAAAAGTCTTGCTTACTTGGTAGGCAGCTAAGAGGGCTGGCTCATTTAGTCTATTGCAATAGTTGCAACCACAACACTAAATGATAAGAAACTACTTTGCAAATGATAGATTGCATATGGTTTACAATTTCTAATATCTTTTAGCATATTTATCAAAATCTTTCTCAAAATTCCAGTAGATGTCGTCCATTGATATTCATATCTGGCATGACTTGCACACAATAGATATTCTTTATTCCTTTATATTCCTTTATATCCAGTCAGGATTTTTTGGTGTCAAAGTTAAGAATTTTGGAGGCCACAATAATTAACAATTAGCAGTTTGGCAATAACAGTTTGTTCCATCTGCTTTTATTAAGTATTCAGTGATAATTCAAAATCATGATTTAAGTTGTTCTATAAAGCCTAAACCTCTGTAAAGTCTGCATATAAAAACGGGTGTTTTGTTTACCACTGTGTAAGTAATATAGCAATCTAAATTAATTTTTTTAAGGAAGATTTGTTCCACCTTTGAAGAGCAAAACACTTGAAGAGAAACAAAGTAATCTTGTTTAAAAATCCCTGTATTCTAGCAAGTATCTGGATCAGTGGTCAAAGATCTATTAAAATTGACAGGATTCATCTAATGGTCTTTTGTTCATTTAAAGTGTAATTAATCCAAATTAAACTTGATTCTGGAGAGATTTTAAAAGGAATTAAAGTACCTTATGTCTCATTTAATCATAAGAGGGTATGAGTTACGCACACTTCACTGTCACAAAGGCAAATGGGCATGTGCTACTAAATTTAAGGGACCTCAGCTTTTATGTCTCTGGACTCAAATATTCTATTTTGGTTGGAAAAAAAGAGTGTCACAACTGTCCAGCAGGTCTCAGAGGGTTAGTGTAGAAGCATCAAAAAATGCTTTCATTTAAATTCATGATCTGGGCTTATTCAACCTATGCTTGAACACTTTTTCATCTTTAGCCTCGTAAGAATTTCTTGTAGGAACATTTTCTCAGTTAGTAGGCTTTAGGAAAAGAAAAATGTATTTATAACTTCAGGGAACACCAGTTCATGGACTATGGAGGAACAACCTAAAAAGAACAGATATTTTTAAACCAAATGAAAAAAAAATTGAGAAAGATTTTTTTTTCTTTGGTAATAATTGGAAAAATTAAATTCCATATTCTATCCATATCAATTTTTTTTTCTCCCTTATGATAGGTGTCATGATGAAAGTGAATTTGGGGCATTTCTCTCAAATAAATAGAGCAGAAAATTTACTAGGGTTTCATTTTCAAATTGATTCACAAAAAACCCTCTGAACTAAAGAAATTTCTTGGATAGGTTTAAGTGTGGGGGTGTGCACAGTTGTCACAGAAGATTTTAGAGCTGCATGTTGCTCTTATGCTGAGATGGATTTCTACATGGGCAGTAAAATCATGAACAACAAGTGATCTTGGTTGTCCTTCCATGGAAATGATGTTTGCTCTTAATTCTGCTGTGAAGGTGGCAAATCACTTAATTTACATAGGTATACAATGATGAACATGACCTCAGCAATTAATGCTTTGCTTAACTAGATATTAATTATATCAAGAGAGATTTTTCCATTAACACAAATAGGTGCTGGACTTTGGGCCCTGAAGAAAGCTTTGTATTTGATATAGGATTTATACCCCTATAAATCTGCAAAACAGAAAGGAAATGTATATCATATGCATTCAAACAAAAACTTCAAATAAAGCTTGAAGCATTACTTTATTTATTGCTGCTGATAAAGTGTTTCTGCAAGAAACTGGCAATTATTTGCATGTTTTTTAGCAGCATGAGCAGGTTCCAAAATTATGAATTAAAATTCATGTCAACCTGTATTCATGCATTGCAAAAGATTAAGGGGAAAACATATTCAAATTTGGCTAGACTAGGTCAAGTACTGATTTGAGAGTGTGTAATGTCATTTGCAATGCAAGTGAGAAATAGGAATTGGACACTAAAAGAACTCTTCAGTCAGTTATGGCTGCAAATTTTGCATTTCTATTATAAAATTGTCCATATTTGTTGGTATCTAAAATCAGGGAAAAATTGAGCATTATGCCAGTAAGAATCTTGTCAACGCCTAGTTTGAATTTCCATAAATTTAATCTGGACAGGGTATTTGATTTCTGTTATAAAACCCCTGATAAGAGCATTAACTTCTCAGTAATTACAATGAGGAACTCAGGCTTCTGGTTTTTCTGGAGTTTCTGCTCATGTCCATGCTGGAACATTGCTCAGGCAATGTGATACCCACTCCATTTTCCCAACTTGCAGCTCGGAGCTTGATGAAGACATTGCATGATCAATGTGGCTTCCCACAGGAGCTGGTGCTGAACATCAGACACAAGAATCTTCTTCCTGAGCACCACTTCCATGACCCCTTACTTACAGAGAAGGGAATCCCCATTGTTCTCTTGAGCTTTGCTGTCTCTGACCTTCTGTAGTCAATGGGCAACTGGTTTTGGGTCTTCAAGTCCATGGTAGAATGACAGGGGTGGCAGCCAGAGAAGTGACAGCAGGATTATTGATCCACAGTGAGTGCCAGAAATATTTATTAGCCTCTAGCTGTCTTTTATTTTATATTTATAGCTGACTGTTTATTGCAGTCTCTGAAAGCGTGTCGGAGCATTTGCTGCAATTTGAGTCCTTTCAGATCCTCTGTGAGAGCAGCAGCAGCAGCAGCAGCAGCAGCTCTCACTGCTTTCTCTGAAGCACCATGGAGCCAGCACACAGCTGTGTGACCGCAGGCACTGAGTGTGTCTGTCCTTCCTAAGAAACCCAGGACATCATCCTCTTCCTGCCTGTGGGTGTCCATGTGCACCTCCCTTGTGAAAATGCCACTTCCCTGTTGCAACCCTGATTAATATCAGGAGCATCAAGCTCCCTTCTGTTGGGCCCTTCAGGACCTCATTGAAAATTGGATTTAGCAGTGTGTCAGTAATCATGCCAGCCCTCCTCAGGAGGCACTCTTGGAGTGTGATGCCCTGCAGTGCCGTAAAATCCTTGTTCAAGGATATTGCTGAGAAATTTCAAAATTATTTACTTTTTACTTCACACCAAATTCAACTTTTCAGCTCTCTTTTTATTTGTCAGACTTAGGTCAGTCTAAGCAATTTTTGATTTAAAACAAATGCTCCTAAACTTTTCCCATCATTTTAGACATTTTCAGTGATTTCTAAGGTTAAACCTTAAAGAGTGGGCATTTGGCTAAGGTCTGCATACGTAAACATGCAGAACACTGAGGAATTTGGAAATTTAAATAACCAGTCCAGTTCTGGCTGGGTTATGAGACCAGAAAAGCAGAGAAATAGCTCATCCTTTGTCATTATTTATATATTATGAATCACTTTTAGGAAATTATCACCTCTAAGCACTGTACATTTTAAGTTGTATTTCCTTATGTGCTTATAAAAAGTACACCTTTATAAAGTGCATTTTAAATTGCCAACTGCAATTTAAAAGAAGTATTAGAAATTTATAAGAAAGTGATAACAACGAGAAGGTGATAACATTTGAAAGGTTTAAAAATAAAAATAATGTAATTTCACATGGAGCACTTCATAAAGAAGCTACTCTTGTGGCAGCAAAACTATTCAATTAAACAAAAAAAATCTAACTGATATACCTCAGAACTTATGTTTTTCTACAAATTTTCAGTAAAATTACTGAGAACAGAAAATGTCAAATATTGGTTTAAAATAGCTGTTAAGAATAACAAACAGGACTTCAAGGAAAGCAGAAACATGACAGTTATTCCAGTTATTAAAATATTTTTGGTCTGTGAGCCTCTATATTCAACAACAATGAATTTTATACCAGTCATACATGTCTCACTCTTAAAAATCCCAGAAAATGGCATCTTGATATGAAGCTGACAATTTCAATTGGCAGCTGCTAAACTCAGAACAATGATTTATTAAGTAGCTTTTTTCTTTGTTTTTATCTAATATTTCTTATGTGCATTTACAAACCAATAAGTTATAACACATAAAATAAATCAAAGCAGATATTTATGGTTTACTGGAAGATGAAAAGCTCCACAAGAAGTTTTTACAAGAGGACTTGAACTTCTGACGCTGTAGTAAGGAATATTTTAAAATGCATTTAAATTTTTGAAAATTAAAAGCAGATGTAGGAATCTTTGTTTCCTAAAGTAATAAAAATAAAATTTTAAAAAGCAAATATAATTCTATATTATTATTATTATTATTATTCTATTTAACATCCCACAATGCTGGGTTTTTATTTCACTTTTTTCTTTGTTTCTATGTTTTTCTTTTCTTGTGCTATGACCTCTTTGTTGCACATCTAACTAAAATTTTGTTCTAGATAGGTGTCCTTCATTTTTAGGTCAACTTCAGTGCACACCATATTAGGCCAGGAAGGAATTCTCCTAAAAAATGGGAACTGGAATTCTGCAAAAAAAAAAAAAAAAAAGGGTATATTATAATGAAAATTTTAATGAGTAGTACCTGTTGTCTTCAGAAAACATTTATTTTTGGCATTACAAAGGAGAAAAGACTTAAAACCAAAATAGATTTTCAAATAAATGATTGTAAATTGTATAGACTTCCATAGGAATTGAAATCCAGTTTCCTTTATGCACCTTTCTTTTTTATCAGGCTCATTTCCCAACCTGGACAACACTTCCTATAGTGTATCATTCTGATAATTCACAAAAACCTTCTTTCCAGGAGAAAATATGAGACCACCCTTTGGGAAATAGAATAAAATTTTAGAGTTGGGCCTGAAGAGGAATGTGAAAACAAAGGTAATCATGCTGCAATCCTCATAAGGCAGAGTAGAATCTTACACTCTGTTTTATTGCTATTAAAATAATTTCATACATTGCCTTTAGCCAAAATAACCAGGGCTTTCTGAGGTAAAATTAGAAAAAAGTATGATTTAGTTTTCTTAAAAATATCTACATCTTTACTTCTCTGTAGGCATTTTCTCAAGGAAACAAACTATATTAATTTAAACAACACAGGGAATCCTAAATCACTGCTTTGTAAAGCTTAGAGAAAAGGCAGAAAAGTATCCTTTTATTCCAGATGTGCACAAAAAAAAGACAGAAAAACTGAATCATTCCTGTTGTCTACCTATTTTTTTCCTTGGTGCATGATACACAGAGGACTTATGTCAATTACAGACATTCCCAGAGGATGATGTGAGTCTAGACAGCAAAAATCCTGCCCTGGGAGTTTCTAAGAATTTGATGCCTCCCAGATTTTCTAATGCAGTAGGCTATCAGGTATTTAACTTCATTAAATAATTATTTTTTTGGAATTTTGGGGGTTTGTTTGTGTGTTTGATGAAATATTTTCTCCCGTTGAAGGATAGAAGGAATTTAAACCTTTTGTTTGTTCTCTTGTTTGCTTGGTTTTAATTTGTTTTGGTTTCAGGGTTTTTTTTTTTGATAGGGTGTTAAAAATTTTCGTCAAATTGAATTTTGATGTCAGTTTGCATTAAAAATATATAAAAAAGGTGAATTTTATTTATCAGAATGGTTTGAATTTCCATGAAATTCAGAATACCATATTATAAAATCCTGCAAGTGTATGGAGATTAGATTTAGTCATCCACATTAACTGGGTGGCTAGTGGTGACAAAGGAGAAGGAAATGACCCCAGCTGGATGCAGGCTAAGTTGAGTTTAAATTTTCTTAACATTTTCTTTTATTGAGGCAGTAAATACTGTTAGTATTCAACTCTAGAAAAACACTTAAAAGAAAATTCTACAACCAGAAACACACTATATTTGTATAAATATCTTTGGACAAATATGTTTGCAAACTCAGGTAATATTTTATTACCCTTTAAATGGCATTCCATTTTAAATAAGGATAAAACCTTTGTTTGAGGTAGCCTACCATACCAATGCTGTCTCATACCTTCCTGATCTTTATAAAGAAATAAAAATGTGTGCTAAGAGCTGATGAGTCACTGTCTGGGTTACTGTGTTTAAAGTTCTATTGGCTTAGATTTAATGGGACAATGGGGAAATAAGGTAAACACAGTGACTGATATTTGCATGATAAAATATATCTACTTACAGATATTTTCAATTAGTTTTCAGAAGTGAGGTTCTGTTCTGTATAAACATATGTGTTCTGAAGTACATATGGAGTATTTAATTATATCTCTCAATATCTTTCTCAAAAACACATTTCACAGAGCCTTTAGCAGTGCTTCATCTTTCTATTTTTAATATTACTTTTGAATATTGATATTTTTATCCCAGTTTGTACTATACCACATTGTTTTCCTCTGTGCTCTGATTGGACTGGCAAACTGTTCAAATGATCCAAATGAGTGCAGAAAACACCAGTAAATAAATTATTGAACTGGATTTTGACATAGGATCAAACAAAATTCCAGGAAATGTATGTTTTTAAGCAGTGTGTTCTGTTGTCTAAAAGCAATGATTTTTTTTTGTTTTGTTTTGTTTTAAGGCAATTGAGAAACTTTCAATTATCCTTTTTTTCAGTGAAAACAAAGATTAACATCTTTCAGAGGGGGATATCTACAGAGGAAATACTCAAGGCATCAGAAGAAAATTACTCATGAATATATGAAGTATGCATTGTGCAGTGTGGGTCAAGGGGCTCCTGAGGTTTACTGAAACATGTGCAGGTTACAAAACCTTTTACAGTCCATTCACTAAATTTATGGCAATAATGAAAAATTCAAACAAAGCAATAAGCTTTAGAGAACACACTGTCTTCAAGATGGGTATTTATTGTGTGACCTCCCTCAAGCAAGCCTCAATAATAAATTTTGTTGGATTTTCTCATTAAAAGTGGGGCAGGGGGAAGGGTTGTCAGCCTTTTTTCATTGCTTTTGGGTTTGTGTCATTTTAATTTTGCTATTTTTGCAATTTCATATCTGAATCCAGGCATTTAAACTCTGTGGAATTGGAACAGCCATGTTATTAATTTGTTTGTTTTCCTGTAATGTCACTTACTGGAGCTGCTGGGTTTGCAGGAAACATAAGATTTCTTTGAAGCTATATTTGTATTGTTTTAAGAGATTTTTTTATTTCTACCATATAATGGAAAGTTAATACTATAATGGCAACAGTAATAATTTTGTATGATTTGTTTTACTTTATGACTCTTACAAGTATGTCATGAAGTCATAATAACACAATAATTTGGAACCTAATACGACCTGAGGGGGGAAAAGCTTTTTTTTCTTTTCCTTTAAGATGAGAGTATCATTAGATTATGATACTCTTATTCTCCTAGACTCCTAAATCTCCTGTTCTTTATCTTATTAACACAATTTACATATGTGGCTGAGACAATTGAGAAAATGTGACCTATAAAAAAGAACTTATAGTACCAATATAACTTAAAGTACCAATATATCTTTTCTGTTACTGCTGGAAAACTTTCCTAACTATTACTTTGGAGGAGGGATGTTTATAAAAATGCCCCAGTTCTTATGACACTTTATTGACAAAACCCCGAAATTATTACATACTTCAAAGTTCAACATTGCACTTTTCAAGACAAAAACAGTATTTCCACTTTTACAAGTTTGGTTTACATGGGGAATACCTCAATATAAACATTATTTCTGATCTGGTACATGGTAAATTTCAAGTTTAAAACTGTTGATGTTTCTTTTTTTTTTTTTTTTTTTTTTTTTGCTAAAGATAAATCCTAATGAGATTTTATTGCTTAAAAAACTTTGGTTCTTATCATACTTCTTAAAAAAAATCAGAATTTCCTAAAAATTATTGTTAGCCAGGTGTTGCACAGAAATTGTAGAGAGTTTATAAGAAATAGATAGATTTCCTTTAAGATCTTATCATGTTTTAATGAATCTGTCCAGAAATCTTCCTGAGTTTTAAAAGAAAAAATCCTGAATTGAAACTGGAAAGCAAAAATATGAAAATGTTTTCCAGGAGAAAGTGCTTTGAAACTCTCAACTGTTCTCAAGTTTTTTTATTCTTTATATACACTTTCAAATTGAAAAAGCTCTGCAAGGTGAAGATTAGATTGTTTCCTAATCTTTCTCTAACTTAATATCTCTTGGAACTCCTATATATGAATTTCACAAAGTCTAGAAAATATTTCTCTATGAAAATTTTTTTAATAATTTTTCAGCTGGTTATGACCATTTTTGCACTTCCCCTACAAGTAATTTTAAACTTACATTAGGTTTAAATTATTTTGTTATTACTATATTAAAAATAAACCAAGAAACAGCAAAGCAATAAGAAACCTTTCTTACTCTTTTACAGTTCTGGTTCTTTCAAATTTTCAGCCCTATAGTTTATGTCCTTCCTGTCCAAAAATATACTACTTACTTTTTTCTTTTTATGACAGATTATATTATTATTAGTTTCCATAAATAATTAGGAAACTATAAACCTCCCTTCACCTTGATAAGGTTGATAGAGCATGCACAAATTACAAACTTATGGTAAGTTATGGAATATCTACTGGACTTCTTGCCTCAGAAAGACAGACAAATGTTTATTGAGACCAAGTTTTTCACATTATTTCTATGTAGTCTGTGGCTGTCTCTTACTGCCTCCATTGACAGTATTAAAAGCCTAATGAGGAGTTGATAAATAGGAGCTGATAATTTGACTGTTGACATATGGTAGATGATGGTTTGTGAGCTGATCTAATGCCTGACATCATCAAATCAATCCAAACACTCATTAAAAACCATAAACCTTATTTACTCAGTCTCTTGTCACAGAGAGGATGGGATAATAATTAGAGCACTAGTCATGAATTTATGAAAATAGAATTCAATTAAATACATTGCCATTTGTATATGACCTTAGATAAATTACTTGGGTTAGATTTTCAACAGTATTTGGTAGTCAATGTGGAATTCATCTCACATGAATTTAACTGTCAAAAATGGAAGTGTTTAACATAAGTAGTTGTACCAGGTCTCTTTGCAGGCAGTGAAGGAGGAAGATATGTCCCTCTAGAGTAAATATCATCCCACTTCTCTTTTTCTGCCTCAGAGAAAACCTATATAATTAGCTTCAACTAAATGCTTTGCTCTTATAACTCTGTCCAAAAGGAGCTGATGATTTCTGTGACTAAATGGTCCTTTCCCTGCACCACCTGAGGAAAACTGTGTTATGTGAGGTGGGTCAATGGATTTTAAAGAGTGTCATGGTTGTCCTGAAAGAACACTGTATTCTTGACCTTCAAGTATGTGAGACACCTACAACATTCTGAAACCGGGCAAGCGATCGATCACTGCGGGTGCACAAAGTCCCCTCTGGGGACAGAGGGTTTCACATGGAATATGTATGTATGGAAATGGGGAGCCCACGTGCATATTTACACACAAGAATTTGAATTAATGCAATACCTATGAACTCATTTCCATCTCGAACACCTGCTGCATTGCCTTCAGCTTTGCCATTGCAGGAGAAAGTCATCACAGGATGTTTTTCCTTAAGGGTGTAGCAATACACTCTGAAAGCTCAGTCTAAATGTGAGTGTTAATGCAAACATTTTAGACATTCAGTATGGGCACCAAAGAACTAACAGCTATGTCAGGGGAGGAGGAAGAATAGGGATTTTGGAGCCTTATATAACATAATTTGGCACTTGACAAATTATATGTTAAGGATTTAATTATGCAAATAAAAACTCTGGAAGAAAAGGATCACAAGACTCCCCAGAGTGCACATTAGAAAATGAAGAAAAGAACAATTAGAAATGCAATATATACACTGCCTACTATCAGAAATGGATCTTTCTTTTTGTCATTTAATGTTTTTATTTTTTACAGTTATTGAAATTATGCCAGTGTTATTTCATTATTTATCTGCAAGTCCTAGTACTATATTGCCATTGCAACTTTCCCTTTGTATTCTGGGGGGTTTGTGCTGTTTTATTTTTTGTTTATTTGGTTCAGAATTAATTTTCATTCACTCTTTTCTGACTAGTTAAATATAATTGGAAAATTTAAAGCATAGCAAAAATAAATTGTTCTGATTTTTATTACAAAACTTTTTGTGTTATTAAAAGTTGGTATTTTGAGCTCCACTTGATTTTGGCAAGTAGCCTCTTTTCATCTTTGTTGAACATGCAAATGTGTGCCTTTCAAAAATATCTTGTGTTTACAATGTAGTAGAAAATTAATTTCCTTGGGTGTAGGATATTTAAATCTAAAGGTTCCTTAATGAAAGTCTGAAAACATAACTCCAGGAGGAAATTTCTTTATTTCCTTCATTTCTGCATTTATTCAATGGGGAAAATATCACTCAAATTGTGGCAAGGATCTCTGTCTCATTTTTTCTTAGCCATTTTGAGATTCCCTAATTGCTCTAAAGAGTTGAATACTTGGTCTGAAGCCTGGTTAAACCAGTTGCAGCAGTGAAACCCTTTTAGCACAGGCAGATGAAGAACCAGAGGGTGTTTGATCCAATGAAACAGTGGCATGAGATACAGATTATAGAAATCCCAATTATTAATGCTCAACTATAAGCTTCAGCAGGTGAAAGTGGACAAAAAGAGGAAGTCAAGAAGGCACAAGCCTTAAGCAACTTCCAGATGTGTAGGAACTGAGTAAATATGGTTTCCCAGCAGCTCTTGGTGATAGTGGCACCCTGGAAAATGCTAAGATAAAACTCTGAAATGTTAAGCCTTGTGTTTTACCTGCGTAAGTAGTATAATTGCTAGCTGTGATGATTGTTTAGTAATTAAAATAATTATTGTATAATCATAAGAAGAACAATGAGAAACTGTATGTTCCTAGTCTAAGATGACTATGCTTGGCTGAAATCTATGTATATAGAACAATGTAAGTTTAATAATTAACATGAAAGTTATATAACGATAGAATATAAATGCATATCCATCCCAAACCTATGTCAGAGTCAGATTTGGGTTGTACCCCTGCCACCCAGAGCTCTTCAATAAAAGCACCTGCATATAATCATTTCTGTGATTATGTGTTCCTGAACGCTAACATTGGCAGGCTGTGTTGGGTCCCAGGGGTGTCTGGGCTGCCCTTGCCCTGAGCTGGGTTTCCTTTTGCCCAGCCTTTCTGAGCTCCAGCCCTGGAAGTGACACCAGGGAAAGGGGTGGCAGACCCTGGCAGTTCCAGCCAGGCAAACAGCCCCTGGAAGTACTGGGGGGGTGGGGGCAGCTGTCACCTCTTTCCTGAGAGCAGGGGGACATGAGCAGTCTGGGGAAAAACAGCTGAGTAAAAACATCCCCAAGCAGACCCATGAATGAGAAAGAATACTCTCCCTCCTCCTTGAATATCACACTCCTCCTGGCAAATAAAGGATGCTGAATGCCAGTCTCCCTTTTCTCAAGAAACATTGCAACAGCCAACTGAAAGTGCCCAAGATGTGTTCTGGAAGACTGAGTGTAGAACTAGCAAAAATAGGTATATAATAGCATGGGGTTTTTAATGTAAAAACTGTACAATGATCTATAACTCTACTGTCAGTGAGGGCTTTTTTCTGATGTAATTAGAACCTGATTTAATCTGATTTGGACTGTAAAACTATTAAAACATTAGTTGAATTGCCAGTAAATTCATGGGTCTGTGGCTTTTGTGGTTTAACCTCAGGTGGAAACCAAGCACTGTGGAGGCACTCGCTCCCCACCACTTTCCATCTCTCACATAAGGAGGAGAATTGGAAAGAAAAAGTAAAACTCATGATTTGAGATAAGAACATCTAATAATTGAAAATATTAGTAATAATATTAATAAATAATAAAAATAATAATTAACAGCATCAATATATTAGTTAATATAATAATACTAAAAAAATCTGATAATCATATTAATAATGATAATAATTTGAATGATAAGAACAGAGAGAGAGAGTAACTGAACCCAACATAATTGCTCAGCACCACTGACTGATGCTCAGCCTGTCTCTGAATAGAGATCAGCCCCCTTCCAGGTAACTCTCCCCAGTTTATGGAGAGAGTTACCTGGAAGGGTAACTCATCTATGGGCCATGATGTTCTAGTGTGTGGAACATTCCTTTGGCCAGCTCAGATCATCCATCCTGCCTGTGCTTCTTCCCAGACTTTTGTGTGCTCCCTTACTGGCAAAGAGAGGAAGCCAAAAAGTCTTTATGGAAAGCAAAATTTAACAAAAGCCAAATAATCCATGTGGTATCAACCTCTTTCTCATGCTGAATCCAAAACACAGCAGTCTACCAGCTACAACCATTAAAATTAATTCTGTCCAGGCCAAAGCAAGGACGGTGTCATAATCTCATTTTTTCCATAACAAGACCCCAAGCAAAACATTTAATTACAAGTTCAGTAGTAAGTATATGTATTGAAACATCTCTTGCACTCATTACATCTCTTTCTGCTTTTATTCAGCATTCCACTGTTGGCAGAAAACAAACATATTTTTAGTAAAACCTAAATTAAGCATCTTAGGGCCACAAATTCAAGACATAACTTTATAGAGCATAAATGCAACAGCAGGATTTTTCTGTGTTGGTGCTCAGCTCACAGAAGAAAAAAAAAAACCAAAACCAAAAAACAAATTAAAATAATGTAAACCTACATCACATGTCAAAATGTACACTTCCTTCAAATACTGCATTCAGACACCATTGAAATATAGGTGGTTATTACTCCTCTGCTGTTAATGTTTTCTTAATATAAAATAGCACATTAACTGTGAACAAGATATTAATGTTTATCCTAATATAAAATTTTACTCAAATTCCAAATTCAAATTTCACCAAAAAAATAGATTTTCAATGCTGAGTTCTGCAGGTCCCAGAATTAAAATATGTTTGCTTTTTAGCACCTTTGAATTCAAAATGTATTAAAATTACTATAAAATGTGTCCTGTAAATGCAGTACATTGTGTGGGTTTCACTGCAAAATATGCAGTACTGTTTAACTAAAGAAAACAGATTTGTCTGTTCCTTCTTCTTAATAGCCACAGACAAAGAAGTTCTTGTTTTGGTTTCAGTTAAATGATGCAAAGGGTCAGGAGCAGGGGTCTGGTGAGGAGTGTCTGAAGGAGCTGGGTGGGCTCAGGCTGGAGAAAAGGAAGTTCCAGGAGGAAGTTTCTGGTGCTCTCCAACTCCCTAAAGGAGGATGCAGCCATGTAGGGGTCAGGCTCTTCTGTCAGGCAACAAGTGATAGAAGAGGAAACAGCTCAAGTTGCTCCAGGAGATGCTTAGATTGGATTTTAAGAAAAAAATTCTTCATGGAAATGCTTGTCAAGCATTGAAGCATATTGCCCAGAGAAGTGGCAGAGTCACCATGTCTGTAGGTATTCAAAACAGGTGCAGATGTAGCAACTGGGGACATGGTTTAGTGCTTGGCAGTGCCAGAGAAGCAGTTAGATTACTTGATCTCAAAGGCCTTTTCCAACCTACTGCTATGATTCAGTGTGTTGGAGTTTGATAGGGTTTTTTGGGGGGCTTTTTTGTGGGTTTTTGTGGGTTTTTTGTTTGTTTGTTTTGTTTGGTGTTTGTTTGTTTGTTTGTTTGTTTGTTTGTTTGTTTTAAGGGGGTGGGGAGGGACATTGGTTTGGTTTGGTTTTCCTCCAGTATTTCAAGTATTGGATATTTTGAAGTGTAAGGAAAGAACATCCAAAGATGGCAAAACTTCAGGTATTGCTTTCAAAGAAATATTCAAAGAAGTTTTCAAAAAGTACAGTACAATGCTTGCTGGCATAAGCCCTTTTCCAAGTTCATCTCTAATTCTTATGACTCTTTATTATTCTTTCTTTTAAGGATCTGAGCACTTATTAACTTTGTGATCAAAGCAGTGAAGTCTTAGGATATGATATAAAAACCATAAAAAAAATCTGTATTTTTGACACATGCTGTTTCAGTGGATAGAACTGCAAATTTTTTATCATTATTAGCTAAAATTCACTTATTAAACAACAGTCTTTGGTTCAGTAATGAAAATAGTCTCTTTTTTATCTTTTACTTGTTAGTGTGTCTATTATTATAACTCATGCTGTGTAACTGAGTGTCACATCAATAGGCTCAAGATGATGCAGTGAAAAACTTTGAGGTCGCTTTGAATTTAAATCCATAGGAGAAACAGAAAAGATTTATAATTTCATTTTTTACAGAGATTGCAACCAGGCTTTTATTGTGTTTTTATTTATGTAGGAGTGTATGTATAGACAGCATGTTACCTCTTATCCGTGTGACTGACCAATGCACCCCTCTACAACAAAAAAAAAAGGCTCAGAGAAGTGCTCAAATGTGCTGGTGAAGTTTCCCATTTTGGAATGTTCTTTGAAATCCTGAGACAGCTGATGCAACATGGTTTTGTTTCAGTCATTTGATTTATCTGCCCATAGCTTGAGGGGAACAGGAGGTGCAATTTGTGTCAGAGAGAGCTGTAATGCCTTTCTGTGGGTGGTGCTGCGTGGCCCTGTAGAGAGGCAAGGAGAGTACCCTCCTGCCCTTCTTGTCCTCCCCAAATGAATTTCTGTGTTTTATTTCATCTCTCATTTGAAATATATACTCTTCATCCTAGAAAAGGAGCTGTCACTTAGTTCATGTATTTATTTTTCTTTAGCAGGAAAGAGACCCAGTCTCTAAAAAGTCTTTGGGCAATGTTGTAATCAAAATAAAAGAACTTTTTAATGTGTTCAGTATTCTTAATAATTAATTTCAGGATACACAGTTCTTAGAGGCCATCAAGGGGCTCTTAAAGTGGCAACTTTACATATACATAAATGATTAAATTGGTCATTATACATTAATGTGTCTAAGTTCCTTTCTTGCTTTCTCTTCCTTTCTTTTACATGACTCTACCCTCAGTCTTGCATTCTCTGTCATGTTGGCTTTTTAAACACTGCTTCTTGCAAGAACTGCAGGGAAGAAATTTACATTATGCCCTGCTAACAGTAGGCAGAAGAATACATGTGGATAGTTATTTGAAAGCTTCTGAGCTCATCTGAGCAACTCTGAGAGCCCACCTGCCTCTCCTGCCTTCACCTTTTGGAAAGTAGGACAGAACTGTTGAAAGCACCTGTTCTCTTAACTGGAGGAGCAGACTCAGCCAGTCAGATGACTAATGTTGGGTTTTTTTTGAATTTTGAATGTTGTTCATTGAATTATTTGAGCCCTTTGAGCCTCATTTTTGCTTATGTGTGCTTACTAATACTGTTAGAATCACACTTAATAATATTATTTAATGATTTTAAGCTTGCTATATACATACAGATTTTATTAACAGCTGGAGAGATGAACATCAGCAACAGAACAGAAAAGCTGAAAATGTTGGGAAGAGAACTTTTTTCTTTAAGTTTGCAATTACTTTGTAATGGCTGAGCCCAGATGACCTTAAATCAACTACTTTTCCATTAGCTTGCAATGTGTTTTCATATTTAGATTATTTCCCTTCAATTATTATTAGCTAGTGAAAGAACAATTTCCCCCTCCATGAAGGAAATACAATCATAACCTGACAGCATATTGAGATTTATAAGAATATTTTTCTTTTACATACTTAGCCTTGACAACTTAGTGTATTGGGTGGGAGGGGAAGTAAGCATGGTGTGCTTTGGGAAATAAAACTCTTCTCCTACACTGAAAGAAAAGCAATGGATAGAGGATGATCTGAAGGTTGCTATCATATAATCTTGGATTTGTTTATACAGATATACATTGTTCCTTAAAGAATGTCTTTACTAGTCTTTCTAAAGTTCCACACATCATGTAAATTCACTTTACCTCTGAACAAACAGTAGCTGGGAATTTCAGATGGAGCATAGACAATTCTTCACTTTTTCTGCAAAATGAAATGTTTTCTTCCTTTTACAGCACGATCAGATCATAGAATCATTAAGGTTGGAAAGAACCTCCAAAATTGTCATGCCCAACCAATAACATATTCAACCTGTGTGATTTGAAATTTTTTCTAACTGTGTGAAAGAGTGTACAAAAAAAAGGGAAAGAAAATAAATCTTATGGTGCTGCTGGATTGACTGAAAAAAAATTAAAAGTTGTTTTTAAGGTAAATCAACAGGAAATTCCCCATCTTAGAATTATTACAAACTTTCAGCTCTTCAGTAGTGTTTATGTGCCTTCTCCTAATCAAGTTTTATACAATTAATCATTAATATCTTTTAAAATTCTTTCACCTTCACATAGAGGAGAGGCCAAACATTTTTGTTAGTAATAAACTGTTCTGATTACTTATGTCTGAGTTTATATTTAGAGTATTACCTGATTACTGTTGTTATATGTTTGGGGAAAGTGGGCTTCTTTTTAGAATGTATCTTTCTAGAGAGAAGCAGCACAGGCTGTAAATGCAATGCCATGCAGAAATTTTAATATATGTGGTACGAGATCTGTTGATAGCTTGATATATCCTGATAAAAGCTATGAGCATTTCTCATTTTAAAATCTCTTACTTGTTCCTTCTTACTTTTATTTTTTTTAATTAAATGAAGTTTCTCTTACTTCAATTAGGATAATCAAATATTGTTTAATAGAACCCTGCAAAAAGCAAATCAACCACATAGTATGTAACCCCTCTCCTATCCTTTGGGAAGAGTAAGAAAGGAATTTCTGTTTGTAACTGTCCTAATCAGATCAAGATTAGTGGTTTTATTATTGCAAGGATGCTTTGATGGAAACACTAAGGAAAACTTACAGACCTCTTTTGGTGTGTTTGCCTGGAAGAACTACCCATGTTTCCTCTGTTCTTTAAATGTTATTAATGAATGTGCTTTCAGTAAAAAAAATCCAATTTTTGTTGTGCCTTGGCATAATAAAGAGCTGCTCAGGTCTTTAAGAACCAATCTTTACAGACATATGCACACTTGGGAAAACACACAGATTATGTGGAAGAAAACAGGAGAGAAAAATTCTCCAGGTGTTTTCAACAGAGATTCTCATTCTGTCTTTTCTGAATATGCTCGCAGCTGGCAGCCTACAGGATTTTAAAAGTGTCAAAGTAATTAGAAACAGATTTAACAAGTTTGTTGTGAAAATTACTTTTAGTATTTAGTATTAAATCCTTAAGTACATTTTACATCATTGATGATGAAAAAGAAGATGAAAAGACAAAGCATGCAATGCGAAATATTTCAGTCACCTGATACTAGTAAGTAAATATAAAATTAAACTAGTTTTAAAAACTTTTTTTGAAAAAAGTTAGAATTTTGGCTCTGAAAAATCCTAATTTAAATGTTTTGCTACAGGATAAAGCATTGCTCAGAATAACAAATCTTTCTATTTTATGGGTTTGGATTGGTTTCTTTCTAAGGAAAATCTGACTTTTCCAAGAGTGTAAAAAACCAAACTCTCATTCAGATCTATCTATCTCTACAGATCTATATTCTGCATACAAAACTAAACTTTGTGACAGCTACTGGTAATGTAACTTAATCACATAATAAGAGAAATCTCAAAAAGGACAATGCATTTGAACCTTTTTATTGGTCTGGATTTGTTTTTTTGTTCTTATATTCAGCGTTCCTTGCAAAAATAAATTAAATGCATTTATTTCATAGTGATATATATATAATATGCACACATATATTTTCTTGGATTGTGTGGCAATTGTTTTTTAATGCCTGCCTGTGAACAGCTTTTAAAAGTTGCTGTTTTCAGCATCTTTCAGAAGTGCCAGAGAACAGCAGCCTCCTTGCTTCCTCCTCTTCAACGTTCGTTTACTGCCTCTCTCTACAGAGATTCAGCTCATCTGTCATCCTCAGCAATAGCTAAAATTATTTTCAGCTCTGTCAGTTTGGGACTCACAAGGAAAGAAGACAAGTCTAGAGTTTCTTTTAAAAATCATTTCTAAATCAGGTGTGGATTTTATGCTTCCCGACCTATTTTTGCAAATGCTTGCTTCTGAGTCAATGTTCAAATGAATTTTTTATACCCTTTGAATTTATATTATTGGTAATACTTTATGAAATAATTCCTTTAGTACACACATTTTCTCCATGAATGTCTATGTCAATATGACCATCTAACCCTAACAGTAGTAGCAGTAGTTGGGTTGCTCCAAATATATAAATTACTTTTGAAGGATCAGTTTGTACATGATTATTTTTAATGGTTTTTTAGACTACATAGATGGAGAGCTTTCATGAATGAATTTTATTTCTGATTTCCCTACTTACAGAGGATAAAAATGTTTGGGAAATGCTCCAGGTTTTTAGCACATCTCATCAGGAAGAGATGCTTGTTTGAGGAATATATTTGTCACTGGAAACTCTAGTGGTGACTTATAAAGATCTCCCTACTGGTTTGATTCAGAGTCTTGACAACTGTGAAGGAACATACAAGAGATATCTCCAATATTTTCTCAGCTATGGAAAACATGAAGGAAAAAAAATACTCTGAGACATTTATTGCTCAGGCAAAAGAAACATGAAAAATATTGGATTTTTTTTTCCTCTTGCTTAGTGGCACAAAATACTGATATTTTATGTATCCATAGCTTTTAAATTTTAGATGAATGATTTTTCTTTAAAAAAAAAATCTGCCAGGAGTAAATAGGGAGGGTTTTTTTTGTTTGATTGGTTTTTGTTTGTTGGGTTTTGTTTTATTTGTTTTTTTGGTTTTGTGGTTTTTAATTTTTTGGGTTTTACATTTTTTTCTTATAAAGTAGATGGCATTTTGCTACCAATCCATCTGTGGGGGAGCAGGAACAAGTGTAGAAGATCAGTGTGAAGCAAAATGATAGTTCTTCTCTGCACAATATCTTCTGCAGTTTAAGTTGGCAAATTTTGCTGCCACTGCAAACAGCAATAACAGATTCAATACACTGCACCACTAAATTAAATCAAGTGCTGCATTCTTTCAACCAGTTCTGTGAGGTACAGATACTGAGATGCAGAGTCATGACTTGACACCTTTTACTATTGCAGTTTCCTCTGTCCTTCAGAAATAGCAAATAAAAAGCACTCTGAATATTTGATCAGGTATTCTGCACAGATAAAAATCTCAAAAGGTTGAAATGGAGAAAATCATTGTTAAATAATCATGTAAAACAGATTTTTTTCTTCTTTCTCCCAAGGATGTGATAGTGTTTAAAAGACTGGTATTGGAATAACCATCTTTTTTTCCCTACATGTTTTTATAGCCTACATTCCAAGACCATTAAAAATTCATTATATATTTAAAAATATTTTAAATTCAATTACAAACAACAAGAATAATTATAATTTGCACACTGTACTAATTGCTAAAGTTCTGATAGGGAGTAAATAAATTGACTTTTTATTTCAACATTATTCAAAGATATATTGTTTACTAAATGAGCACCAGAAAGGGATGATGCCCACAATAATTGTTGTCACTGCATCTGGCTGGTTAGAGAGTTAGGTGGAAGGTTGTGAACTTTGTGGTTAATTTCCTCCTTGCAGTTCATTTTATAAAAATGTTGGAGGAAAAAGGGATAAAAAGTATTCTCTCCACTTCAATGTCCACTGGTATTAAATTTTGAACCCACTATGAGAAGGTAATACAAGTCAATAGATTCCCAAGCAAGGTACAAAATTACTCCCTAAAGTTTTCTTCAAAACAGCTCTATCAGCATTAGTAGTGTTATTGTATCACATCAATTTTAAAATAAAACAAAAAAAAAAACACAGAGACAAAAAAAAAGACATAAGAAAGGCAAGGAAAACTATAACAAAATGTCAGGTTTTTCCTCCTTCTGCTGAGTTGTTTCTTGTAAACTGAAAGTATAGACTAATATGTCTTTCTGTTTTCAGATGATCACCAGTTCAGCCAAAGGTAGATATACCAGGTCCTGTAAATATAAAAAGTGTGTGAATAACCATAAATCCCATAACACACACCCTCACTGTGCAGCAATGCATTTTGACAAATTATTGCCATGAAGGAAGACATGGTAGTAGAATGAGGATTGAGGGCAGATTAGATATCTTTGCTCTCATATCTGATCATGAGTGCTTGCTAATGTCAAATATCTACTTTATTTTCTTTCCTGTGAAAAGATAGTTTAATTGCAGCATTATTTTCAATTAACAAATGGTGCAAGGTAAATATCCATTCACTAACAGTAACTTCAGACAGAAGTAAAAGACATTTTCAGGGCAGCCTGCAGCTGTTTTATTTCTAAAATATTATAGATAGAAAACAAAAACAAATACAAACCACAAAAGTCTTGATTTTTAGAACATGAATATTTTCTTAAGGATTTAAAAAAATAATATTTAGAAATATTTTTTATTCTCTAAGTGAAATTTTATGTGATAGACCAACATGTTTGTCACTTGTAAGAAGAGAGAGGAATACATCAAGTCCATGCACTGAGTTGAAGATGCCTTCAATATTTTCACAGGCAGGACAAATCCAAAACCATTTTATAGATACTGCCAAGAACACCTGATGCTATCTAGCAAGTGGGCTCCCTCTCACTGCTGGTTAGGATTATTTGATGTACTTCTCTCCAAACCCATCCCAGTGTAGGAAGAGACCTTATCTCCTTCACAGAAGGCAAATGTGCATTAAGAAAGTCCTAAATGTTACTTGTTTATTTCCCTGATTTTTGTAATTTTCAGGTTATTGTTCTGAAACAGGTTCAAAAATAAATAGAAAGCCTGCTTCTATTTGTCTTTTTGACAGAGTCTGTAGATTTCAGATAGCAGTAAAATAATAACTACATCCAGGCAGACACTAGCAGAGATGTGTTTAAAGACACTTTCTGCTCTTTTGTTTCACTATTTGCTTATTCATTTACTTTCCTGACCTTGTCTCTTGAGAAGCTGGAGGAATTGCAGCTGTTGCTTACTTCCACATGGAGTCAGACTTCCACATCTGTCATGAATAGTTAATACTGCACAATTTAAAATGCTCTTCTAGGCTGTCATGCATTGCACATGGGTTTAAGTGGGTCAAGTTGAATTTTGCCACAAAGCAGAAAAGTAATAGAACTGTTGTAACACCAGAGTTAGCAGACTTGATTTACTTCTGGGTCAAAACATTCATAACCCAGTCAGGAATATATTCAGGGGTACTTGAAGGCAGAAGAAGGAAAATAATCAAGACAGGGATGTATACACACAGATGAAAATAGTTGTCCTCATTAACCCAAATTGAAAAGTACCCTTAGATATCTAGTTCTGGTTTTGTTTTGGGTGGGTTTTTTTTTTGTTTGCTTGTTTTTCTGATGGTGGCCTTCAATAACTGCTTAGGGAATGACTAAAAGAATGAAGAAAATACATCGTGATCCCCTCCCTGATGGTTTTCTAGTTCTGATGATTTTCAGCATATCATTACTTCTGATGGAACTTTTATTCACAGATTTCATCTATGAATTTTTATTCATTTTTAACCAATATATAGGTTCCATATATTCAAAATGCCTTCTTTCAAGTTTAAGCATTATACTCTGTGTGGCCAAAACCAAACTCCCTCTGACTGACATCAAATTGAGTGTAACATGATATCATTTTCCTGTTAGAAATAATAAGAAAGAATATTTTCTTATTAATATTGTCCTGCAACTCAACATCTGTCATGAAGCAGTGGAGTTGCCTTGATTTTAAACTGAAAGGCCCTGGTCTCTAACATATTACCATAAGGAATTTAAATACTAATTTTTAATTATTAATTATTTCATACTCTTATTTGCCTTTTTTTGTTCCACAATACCTTTTTGAGATGGTAGATGCACTGTGCAGTTTTCAAGACAATACAGTTTTTAGGATGATTATGCTTTTAATGTTGTTCTTTATTCCTCACTTTCTAGCAGCTCTAATTACCTTTTTCATTATATAAACAAATAGAAAAAGAGTTATCCTCAGTGACTTTTTTGAGTGTTATTTAACTAATCTTAGTTTGAATGTAACATGTAACTAATGTTAGGCTGCATTCAATTCAGTTTCAAGGGAAAAGCTTGAAAATAGGATCTAAGCACATCTGAAAAAACTTTAAAGGAAAAAATAGCAGCAAATAGAAAAAAGACAAGCCAAAACTTGTCAAAACCTCTTTACAAGATGAAATCTCATAAATTATTTGGCTGTTCTTATAATTATTTTTAGCCTAGTGTTGACAGTGTTAAGTTTTCCTTTCCTTTTTCTTTTTACATCACACATTATCAGCTTTCCACCCTACCTTGTTTTCCTTGAGTTAAAAACTTTATTTTTTAAATAAAATTCCATTATTTTTAATGGGAAGTTTTAAATAAGAGACCTCTCTTTAAAAAAGAGAGATTTATTGAAATGCTGTGAATAAAATACAAGCAATTAAAATATTTTGGGGGGGTACTTGAATATCATACATAATTTCCAGTGTTTGATACTTAATTTTCACTGCCAGCCAAAGCCACAGTTTTATTTTTAATTTGTGAGTATAGCAAGGGAAATGGATAGAATCTGTGGATGACTTTGCAAAGAACGGAAAGTATGACAATATTTATCTAGTTTTGGAAAACCTCATTCATTGAAGTTAGAAATCATCAAAAAATCAGTCTCTCTATCACACACACAGACACAGACACAGACACACACACACCCCAATAGAATGTATTACAAAATGAACCTTTGAGGCTTTATTTCCAAATCAATTCCTCAATAATTAGATTACTTTCTTAATTTACAGTGGCTGATTGTCCATCCATTCAGTGAAGAGTGGGTTAATTTGGTTTTGCTGTAGAAATATTTCAGAATTTTTGTACTTTGCAGAAAACAATATAATATCAGGTATTTTCTTTAATTTTGAAGATATTATGTTTTGATTGATTAAGTCTTGATAATGAATGTCAAGATTTCAAAGGAGCAAGAAAAACAATCAGGTCCCACTGGCAATAGAGTATAAAAGATTCTTTAAGTAGAATGTTAGGCTGATACATTATTCCATCATTCTTACCTTCTTAGACTTAAATAAAATGACAGTTATATTTAAGCTTTCCTTTTTCTTAAAAATTATTTTTTATTTTAGCTCTACAACCCTTCATGAAGGAAATTTCATGAATAAAATATTTCATCACCAAAACTTTCTCAACAGAAAATTAGGATATATTTGAGAGCGCCCAGTGTGTAGATGTTCATCCTTTATCTACTCACTCCCATTGAAGAAACTGAAAGAAGATTTATATTTATCCTGCATTGATTTCTTTTCAAATGGTTTTGTGTAGTCCACATCAACTAAGATAACAAAAACCCTTCATGATCATTTACTTTTATGCTTACATAGAGAGCCTCTTTTAGAATGCTGTAATGGAAGTTTATTGTGCTAGAGAAGGAAACTTGATTATGGTCTTCAGGGTAGTGGTTTAGGCCTATGAACACCTCCACAGTTCTTACTTGCTGCTCGGATCCCAGGATGTCTGTATGGATCTCTTTTTCTATGCAAAGTCATTTTGACAAGAATGTGATTTGCTAAAGGTGGCCAAGTGAAGGTTTTGATAACCTTTTCACATTTTCTCTGATCTCAAAGAGAACATTTTGTCCATTATAACAGAGAATGCTGTGGGAACAGAAGGCAGATCATGAAAAGTGAGGATATGGCAGTGGTATTAAAGAACTGCATTAATGTCAAAGAAATGCTTTGCCAGAACTTTCTACAAGCTGCTGCTGTTTCATTTCTAATGACATAACGAGACCCAGGAATTCCAAGTATTTGTAAAAAAAAAAAAAAAAAAAAAAAAAAAAAGCTATGACAGATAAAGAATTGATTTTTCCCCCTTTCTTATGGCTTACATTATTTAACCATCATCTGTGGAGAGAGAATTAGGCTTTGTACCCAGTGTCATCTGTATCCATGCCATGGAACTAAAGAGCAGAGAATTTAAAGACTTAGTAGAGGATATGGCTGCTACTCTACTTCATAATTAGGGAGGGGAGAGTGAGAATGAACAGGAAAGTGATGGCTGCACATCAGATTATTAGAATGTCTTTCCTATGATCCCTATTTTGATAAAGGGTGGAATTAATCAAATAGGATGGTACTGCAGAGAACATCTTTCACACTGAAACATCAGAAAGTTCTGTACAATGATAAAACAATGTCAAGCAAACAATAAAACCTACATTTTCTATGTGTTCCATTTTCCATAAAGTTTAGGAATGAATGTCTTAAAATATTGAGAAGTTTCTGAGCTCTTTGCCAAGGACTTCCTAGTAGTAAGGACTAGGAGACCCGAAATGGCTTTGAATGTATGAATTATTGTTTCTAGCATATTTCTTTTTTACTGTGTTCAGACATTGGGGTCTATTGATGACAATAGAAAGCCTCTAACAGATTGGGATATGCTTTGGATAAAATGTGAAGAAATTTTCTTTCACTTATCACCCTATTATTCTGAATATCTGGTTCAGGTGGATTATCCTGGATAGAAGTGTGGATCAAAAGGATGAAATTTGTCCTGTGGCAACTGATCAGCTTCCTCTCCAGTAACGTAGACCATACTGACATACAAACTCTCAGCCACTGCCCTGTGGCTTGGAACTTGGGAAAAGTAGCATAAAAACAAGTACACATTTTTGATCAGATTTCCAACAGCCATCATGTTAAGAACTCTCTAGGTCATTCTGCTTACTCTGTGTTTTTTTCTTATAAATATTTTGAACACACGTTCAAAGAAAGTTTTCTGAAATGTTTTAATAGTGCAGGCAAAACACAATTTTCTTTTCTGATTCTAAACTTTTTATGCTCCAAAGTGTTAGGGACATTTTTCTAAATAAACTAATGATAATTCCCTACTTCTGTATTGTCACTGTGACCTCCTCTCTCCTCAGTGTGTCTTAAATGAATTACACATAAAGATTGTAAAAAAACCCTAGTAAATATAAATGATGCAGCTGTTGAAAATCTCAACAGTCACTACAGTGATTGTCAGGCAGAGTCTGTTTTATCCATTATTATGAAAAATTGTCCAAGAACTGTGGGATTCCACCTGCAGTGGGGTTTCAGCTCTTGGACACTGACATAAGGACCTGGACTTGCCAAAGTCCAGAGGAGTGTGATGAAGATGATTAGAGGGCTGAAGCACCACTGCTATAAAGAAGGTAAGACAAAGCTGGGATTCCTTAGCCCAGAGGAGAGAAGGCTCTTGGGACATCCTTCCAGTTCCTAAAGGATGGCCCAAGAAAGATGGAGAAGGAATTTTAACAAGGGCATGTAGTGATAGTACAAGGAGGAATGGCTTCAAACTGAAAGGAATAGGCTTAAATTAGATTTTAGTAAGAAACTCTTCCCTGTGAGGGTAGTGAGGCACTGGAACAGGTCACCCAGACAAGTTGTCCATACCCCACCTGTGCAAGGGTTCAAGGACAGACTGGATGGGCTGTGAGCAACCTAATCTCATGGAAGGTGTCCCTGCCTACAGCAGGGGGGAGCAACTGTAAGATCTTTAAGGTCCTTTCCAATCCAAACCAAATTCTGTGATTCAATGTGTCAAATTGAAATGTGTTAAATGTTTTAGTTGATGAGCAAATTTTCCTGAGCACTTTGTCATTGATAGGTTTGATATTTTCTTCTCTCCTTTCCACATCTGACTTTCCAAGAGGAGTCAGGATTTCTCCTGCCTGTGACCTCTGTTATCATGGGTCCTCAGTGCACAGATCATTGTACACATTATGGTGCTCTGCCAAAAAAATTCAATATTTTTTGTGACTTATCCATTTCTACACATGACAGTCACAATATGTATTTCTGTCTGGGCTCCAACTAAACAGTCTCCTTAATCAAACTATAAAAAAATCTTTTATTATCCACATCTTGAAGCAGTTTTTTCACTCTTTTGTAAAGAGGTCATCGCATTTTGGGAAGGTGGAAACATTCCCTCACCAGCAGACTGACTCTCTCTGGGTGAAATAATTTCTACTTCATGATAATTTCTAATGCAGATTTATTAAATTAATTTTAACTCAGACTTTTAAAATCCCATAAATTTTCAACCCATAGATTGGCATTTAAAAAGAAAAAAATCTTTGTCCTCGAATTATCAGCCAGATAGTTATATGATTAATGGAGAAAATTGGGAAAGGAGAAATATTAATTACTGTCTCATCTAAATTGTCAGTAGCTTGACTGACCTTAATGAATTGCATTGGCAATGTAGTTTATTTATGATACCTGTCAAAAGTTCCCAGAGTACTGCAAGAGGTTTTAAGTATCAGAATAAAACATTAATATTCAGGTGCTATATCAATATATTGGAAACAGCTCCTTGCATCACAGATCTAATCAATAACCTAATTTTGGTCAAGTGAATGTGACAAGCAGTGAGGATGAATGGAATGAAAGATTATCAACCTTTATTTTCAATCATTGAAGAAGCATTATGTGTGAGGAATAATGATAGTGCCATGACAGAACATTGGGAGAAATTCCCTTTCAAAAAATCCCTGAGACTTTCAATTGGAAAAAAAAAACAGTACATAAAATATGGGTTTAGTTGTCTCCACAGTCATTTGCTTACCATTGCAAAATAATTTCCTAAGTTAGAAATTCCAGAATAGAAACTTCACAGGGACAGGGACCTATCTATCCCTATAAGGACATAGTATTTAAAATTTTATCCTTTCCTCAGTCTACAAGAATTCCATTGAAGTTCATGGAAACCAATGATAAACAAAGTTGATTTTCTGGAATGTTTTTCTCTGAATGGCCTACATGCTCATTATTCCATTGGCAGATGTGGCATAATGCAATATTCTTAGCCAGAAAGCAATTCTGTTTAAAAAACCCAAATCCAAACCACACTGCTCTTACCAGCTACTAAGTGTTTTCACATCCTGGCCAAATTATTTGTAAATCTAGGCCAGTTGCTTAATTGTGCTTTGGTGTCATGCCTATGATGTAGACAACAGTATTTAATTTTTTTTTTTTTATGTCAGCCAGAGACTCTATTTCATGTATGAGATTATTCTACTTTCATAACCACAGTACCTTTTCTAATTTTGTGGCTGTCTTTATCTGAACTGCACTGGTACTTTGAACTGAAAAACCTGATAAGCTAATCCAATTCCTACTCTACCCAGCTATTTTGATTTCTCTTTAGTAAATCTATTGCAGTAAAGGTGGTTGGATTTTTACATAAAATAAGTAATCCCCAAAGCATTTACATGTAAAGATATTTTACTGCTCCTGTGACATAGCACAGAATGTTGTAATATATATGATTCAGGTCCCATTTCTACACCTTCCATGTATATCTGCATTTAGCCAAGCACTAAACCTCTTTCCCTTAAAATGAAGACCATTTTAAAATGACATGCTGCAAAGATGTCCTGCCCTGCCTATTAAGATCTTATTGCAGCAATACAATCTTATTATTGCTTCCAGCCATTTCCACTGCTTATCATTTCAGAGTTAAAGTGCTTTGCTTCTCCAAATTCTTTCCTTGCAAAAGAAAGTCCCCAAGGCATTCAGCCTCCTATTCCTTAGTGTGGCTAAATGACAAGGGAAGGTTTTCAGTCTGAGAATTAAAGGGGGGAAATTTTGCAGAATATTCCTTGTTATTTCCTTTTGGGGAAGAGATCAGACACCAGAATGATTTAAAAAAATAAGAAAAAAAAGGAAAAAAGGGATAAAAACCAAAGAATAATAAAGGGAAGAGAGAGAAGAGAGGAGTGAAAATAAGAAGAAAAAGAAAGGAAAAAAAGAAAAAGAAAAAGAAAGGAGAAAAAGAAAGGAGAAAAAGAAAGGAGAAAAAGAAAAAGAAAAAGAAAAAGAAAAAGAAAAAGAAAAAGAAAAAGAAAAAGAAAAAGAAAAAGAAAAGCTTAAAACATCACATAATCTTCAGTAATCAATTTTAGTGTAAGACAAGGGCCACTTTTATTGCCAGTCACATTACGTAACACAGTAAGTGGCAGATTTGATGTGTATTACATGCCTGGCCAAAAGAGCAACAAAAGAGGGTTTTTTTTGTATTCTTGGGTTGTTAAAAACTTCTGAATCCCCACTGGTAATGGTATGTCCATGCGCAAGGGAGAAGTTGCCTCACTAGAGGAAGAACACTTGGGAGCCTTTTTGATTTTTCTCACAGCTACTTTACAAGACACACAAAGAATCACGTGGTTTGAGTAGCAGTAATAAAACACAGCCATAAAGGAAATTAGGAGTTTGACAAAATGACAGTATTGATGAGGAACTACCACTGTTCATTGGTGCTACGTGTTGCAACACCCACAATCAGAGCTAAGTTTCTACATTTTTAGGAATAAAATCATGTCATAAGTTCACATTTCACATCAGAGATTATGGTACAGGCAATGGGGTTTGCATTTGTGATTGAAAGGAAACATAAGCAGCAAATGAACTGAGGAATACTCGGTCACATAGATTGCCTCATCTTGCTCTCACCAGGGGTCACCAGGATGCCCCAAGCCCAGCATGAAAGGTCGCTGATGGCAGCATGTGACAAATGTTATTGCTTTTCATCCCTGGTTTTGGAGGTCCCTGCAGGCAAAGTTACCATGGCCTGGTCAAGTCCTTAGATGTATTTTCTTACTTTCTGTCATTAACAAAGTCCTAGTCAGTTTCATTAACAAAACAGGCAAAATTATATGCAATGAGTATTATTAAAAGTGTAGTTATTTCTTTTATTTAATTAATTTTTATGCAGACTAATGTATTAAATCTTTGTATCATGCATTTATCTCGTTAATAGCTCATGTTGTTATACTTCAATACATACAATGTGAGTTTCTGTGAAATGAATAGGCAGCCTTTGTATGGCAGTCAGATAAGAGAATGTATGAGTGAGGAGTTATTATGACTTGTAGAAGAAAAATAGGTAGCAGTCTGATGTAAAAGAAGAAAGCAGTTGTTAATTTTTCATTGTCATTTTAATGATCTTTTTTTAGATGAATTTGAATGGGTTTCTCCTACTTTTCTGAATTTCCTAACAATTTTTCTTTCAATGAGAAGGTGCATTTAGCCTGAAATGCCATCTTTTATACCAGCACCAGTGGGCTGGCTGACTGAAATTTCAAACACCTATTGTTAACAGAAAATAAATTTAAAAAAAAAATAGTGACTAAATAAAATATTTTAAAAAAGAAAAGCATGCTTATTTCATGTAACACTGTAAAAATTTTTATGTGACTTTGAAGAAATCTGTCAGATTTCATATTTCAAAATGTTTTTCATAGTTAATAGCAGTGAATTCTTTAAAATTTATCTTTCTTTCTTAAGATTGACTTGAACCCAAGTAGCCAATATCGGGCACATTTCTGTGGTGTTTTTTTGTTATGCATTGATAACATTAGCTTAGAAGGAAAAAGAAGAAAATAAAAAGAAAAATAATTTTCAAAAAGATAAGGCACAAAGAATACATACACAACTCTCTTAAACTGAGAACAAACTTCTGGAAATAAAGAAGATTGGGAAAAAATATGTGTGCAGCTAGATTGTAATTGATTCACTGAATGTTTCAGAAGATAGGTACAATGGAATGGTAACTAACTGATTTTCTAGCTCAAAACCATAAACCAAAATAAACTCTTCCATAGTTATGTTTAGTTAATTTAGGGTCTAAAAAGGAATGGAAGGATCAATAGGTGGAGCTGGAAGGGAACAGCACACATTCAGAGGAACATTTTTGTTTTAACTTCAGGGAGAATCTCTATAAAAGTTGCCTTAGATAAATAAAAAAGATAAGCTAAAGAATATGAGAAATGCAGTGAACTTGAGGTGTCTGTTGCAATGCCAAGTCATCTACAGTCCAGAATTTGAATACTGAGGTTGATTAAAGATATTTTAACCAAATAGGAAAAAAAATAGATGCCTACTGAATATGAGTAAATAAAGAAAAAGATTAGTGAAAATGTTCTTGTCTCTTTCTAGAGGGATTCACCAAGATGCACGGAACAACAAACTTTCTGTTCAGAATTTCCCTTTGCTCCAGCATTTGTTTTCCAATGACTTTGAACTGAAATTATCAATTTTGAAGTTAAAATTGAACACAGTGTTGCCAAGGCTATTTCTTGACAGAAATACCCATGTCACCTGTGATCAAACAACAACCAGAAAAGCCAGTAATATTATTACGCATAAAAAACCCCTAAATTTCCAATAATTAGTAGTAACTTTTAGTGAAGACACTGCCTACAGTGTCTTCACATGGAGTACTGTCAGATCATTTTATTCATCTTATTTAGGAAATCTCAGCACACCACTTGAGGATAAAAGCTAATAAAGATCTAAAAAGGCTTGGAAACCACTTTAATAAAGTAAATAACTGCCCAGGAATTTAAACTGTCCATATCTTTTTTCCTCTCTATGAATCTCTTGTCTTCTATGATAAGGAAAACAATGGAAAATCAATGAAATTTAAAAAATAATAAATTAACTATTTAGAAATGAGCAGGTAGACTCTGGAACAGAATATGTTCATGAGGCTAAAGAACATCAGACTTAAAAAAAAAAATATTCAAAATCTTTGTGGCCAGAAACAGAATTTGCAGCTAAAGAAGGTGACTTTACTTCAAGTAAATGTTTCTACATTTTCTTAATGGGAATTAACCTTGACAAAGTTTCAGAGGAACCTTCTGATATGGAAGCCATATGAGTTCTTTTCGTGTTCTCCTGAAGCAGCTGGTACTTGTCATTTTGGGAGTCTGAACACCTGACAAATTTTTGGCAGCTCTGAACAAGTCTGGCAATTTCTATTAGTTTATATTACTGTCAAAAACATTTCAAGAGCCCACAGCTCAGCTATCACAAGAGGGCACTGCAGGAATGCCTGCAAAAAAGTACCCAAAGATTCATCTGAAGTATGTTGGTTATTGTTTCCTTTTTCATTTTCTCCTTGCATTAAAGTAGAATAAAGGCAAAAATGCTAAAAGAATTACCAAGATCTTACAGCTTGTTAATGAAAAATATTCATTTGGTAAAGGCATTCAAGAATTCATACAATATAGTGTCAAAACATTATGTTATCAAATTTTTAATGTTTATTATTCTTCATGGGGCTCTAAAAAATTTCTTCCACCTCTATCTTGCCCTCATCATCTTTTTCATGACCAAATGTTCTCAGTACATGTTTAATAGTATGATCAACAGGCCATTTGAGGTGCCTCTATAAAAATACACACAGCACAGGGAACAAGCAGGAGGAGCTGAAAGCTGCAGTGCAACTAGCAAACCTGTGATCTAATTGCTACTGCTGAAACATGATGGGATGAATCACTCAACTGAAATGTTTGTCAGCAACAGGGGACTCATGCTCCAAGGATATCCTCCCTGCATAGAGGATTGTTTCTTATTTCAGGTGACAGCCCAAAAAGAGGACAAGTTTTACCAGAGCAGTTGCTTGCCAACACGGCTGAACTAATTGGAGATTAAAGTATGGACTACAGTGATCACACCTTGATGGGATTCACAATGATGAGGAGAGTCAGAACACTGATTTTAGGAGAACGAGCTTTCAGTTATTTAACTAATTGGTGGATGGGACTCTGCAGGAAACTTCCCTCAGGAACAAAGAAGATGAACATAAATGACAGCTCTTTAGCCACATTTAGAGTAAAAAAGGTTTGATTCCTACACATAAAAAATCCAGACAAGGATGGCATGAGACCACCATGGCTCAGTAAGGACCTTCTGGCCCAGTTAAGTATAAGAATGAAATGCACAGGCACAGGAACCAGGAAGATCTCAGTCTCCTGAGAAGAATATAGGGACGCCATCTAGATGTGTAGGGATTAAATTTGGAAAGCTAAGACACAGCTGGAGCTGAATTTGACAAGAGATACAAAACATAAATAGGACCTTTAAAAGGATGTTGTCTGGAAAAGAAAGATGAAAGAAAATGGACTCAGTCTTATAGAAGCAGCATCCAGTGACATGGAGAAGGCCTGAGGTACTCAAATTTTTGCCTCATTTTCCAATGGCAATTTCTCTTCTCACCTCTCTCAAGTCCCTGAACCTCAAGGACAGGTGAAGAAAGTCCCTCCCATCATAAGAGAGGATCAGGTTCAAGGCCACATGAGGAACATAAAAAAGTCCACAGGATAAAATAGAACACATTCCAGTACTCTGGAGGAATTTTTGATGTAGTTGCCAATTTGCCACTCCCCCTGACATTTGAAAAGTCATGGCAAGTCAAGTGAAGCCCTCAGTGACTGTAGAATGTGAAACTAGAGTCATTTTTTAAAAAAGTGGAAAGGAGGACTCTGGGAACTACCAAATGGTCAGCCTATTCTCTGTTCCTGGGAAGACTATGGAGCAGATCCTTCTGCAAGGTGTGTTGAGAATAAGGAACACAAGGAAATGATCAGAGACAGCCAGCATGGGCAAATCCTGCCTGACTAAGCTAGAAACCTTCTACAGGGGACTAACTGTGTTAGTGGGCAAGAGAAAACTATGGGTATCATCTACCTGGCCTTTGATAGAATACCCCACACCATTCTTACCTTTAAACTTGAGAAATTTGGGGTTGATGGGTAGGCTGTTAGGTATATAAGGAATTGGCTGGATGACCACAAGCTACAGTTGTTGACTCAGTGTCCAAGTAGAAGCCAGTAAAGGATGTTGTCCCTCTATGATCTCAGCACTTTTTAATGTCTTAATTCACATCATCAGTGAGATTGGGTGTGCCCTTAACAAGTGTGCAGATGACACTAAACTGAGTAATGCAGTTAGTTTGCTAAAGGGATCATCCCATCCAGAGTGACCCTGACAGGGATGAGGAATGGGTCAATACAAATCTCCTGGAATTCAACAAGGTCAGGTGCAATATCCTGAAGCTGTGTTGGGGCAATTCCCAATATCAGTACAGACTGGGGGATAAATGAATATAGAGCAGCCCTGGGCAGAAGGGTGGATGCTATTGGTTGATGGAAAATTAGATATGAACCAGCATTGTGTGTTTGCATCCCAGAGCCCCCCGTGTGCTGGGCTCACCCAGAGCCCCGTGGGCAGCAGGGCAGGGAGGGGATTCTGCCCCTCTGCCCCCTCTGCTGAGACCCCACCTGCAGGGCTGCACCCAGCTCTGGGCTCCCAGAAAGAAACAGACATGTCAGAATGGATGCAAAGAGGGTTAGAAAATATTGTCAGGTGGCTAGTACACCTCTTCTACACCTCACCTCTCCAGCTGAGGCCAAGCTGAGAGAGGTGGGATTGCTTAGCCTGGAAAAGAGAAGGTTCAAGAGACACCCTATTGTGTCCTTTCAATAGAGAAAGAGTTTTTATAAAAAAGATGGAGAGAAACGTTTTGCCAAGGCATGTAGTGACAGGACAAGGGACAATGGTTTTAAACTGAGAGTAGATTTCAACTAGAAATATAAAATATTTTTTGTGATGAAGATGGCAAGGCACTGGAACAGGTTGTCTAGAGAAGCTGTGGATGCCCTGTCATTTGAAATATTCAAGGTAAGATTGGGTGAGGCTTTGAACAACCTGATCTAATGAAAAATGCCCCTGGCCATGGCAGGGAGGCTGGACTACATGAACTTTAAAACAACCACTGCACTCCACAGTAGAAAAAACATGTGACACCATGCAATCCCATGATCAGAAAATAAATCCTAACAAATTTATCTCTCTTTCATTTTGTGCTCGTGGGGATTCCTGTTACTGAAGACTCCACTTTGCCTGGGAAAACCTTGTGCTTTTTCTTCTGAAGGTATGCTCTGCAGGAGGTAAGTTATTCATGCTAATAATTATACCATGTGCATACCTGTGTTTTAAATAGCTCTTCTCTTTTATTCCTAAAACAGTCTAAGCAGGTATGTGATATGCTTTAGTGCACCAGCAAGGTTATGCTTTGGTTCTGAAGTTGGTTGGCTGTTTGATTTTTATTAACAGCATAGAGACATTATTTTTTTCCAGTTAAATACACTCAATCTTTCTCAAAACAAACTATGAAATGTATCTTGAAGATAAAATATATACATATTTATATGTATGGCATAAAACCATATATATATATATATATATATATATATATATATATATATATATATATATGGGTTTATGTCAATATTCACACACAAGAATCCCTGCTAAAGTGGAGAAAAAATTTAGAAGACTGTTTTCCAAACATAAATTAAAGCTCATTACAAATGATTTTCTTGTGAGATATCATGTCATTCTTTATTTTTCATAAATCCTAAAAATCTGGCATTTTTTACTTCATTTTACTGTTCCAATATTTTTGTTAGAATGGTACTCTTAGTATTGTTAAAATAATAAAATCAAAATAAAAAAATTCTGGTCTCATAGATACATTTTTTAAAAAATTTAGTCACGTATTTTGATTCCATCAAACTGACATTTTAAAGCAAAAATATATTACCTCAGAATTATTTTGACTAATTTTACTTACTAACATACCCTTACTAAAATAATTTGGAACATCCTGAACCCTGTGAAATAGAGGTTTTTTCCTGGATTTACTTTAGTCACCTTCCCTTTGGCATGCCCTAACTAAACAGGGACTATCTACATGAGTGAGAACAACTTTTGTTTTCTGTGGGTGAGCTGATGGCTCCTGGCTACTTTATGTTGCACAAGAAATACAATCCTTGTGTTCTAGATATCACAACAATTCAGGTGTCTTACCAATATGAGCTTGCTAGAAAAGACAGAATTGCCTTTCTGTGAGTATGAAATAAAATTTAATCTGCCTTCATACTTGCAAGTCCCTTTTTATATTTTTTTTGGTTTGTAACTTCGGGGTGTCTTCAAAGCTCAGGAAAACCAAGGCTTTGCAACTGGTTGACACTATTCTCTTAAAAACTTGATGTAAAGCAAGTCTGTTTATCTCTGTGATACCAAGCTAGGAACTATGTTTCAGGTTAAGCATATCAGTGCATTATTTTAAGGTGAATTTGCTGTTTTTCAAAATAAGTGAGGATAGGTCATAAAATGCAGTTCAGTTCTGCTAAGCTTCTTAAAAATGGTAAGGTTAAGCTAGATTTAAGAAGCTGCTGGAAATTCACATCATAAAATAATCTCTTGAAGGCAAGGAATCAGCAAGCCTGTGATTTCAAAATAGAATAAAAATCAAATTTCCCAGTAGTACATATTCATGAACTATCTTTTTATTTCTCTGTCAGCTGCAGCAGATGCGTAATATACATTGTCTATGCACATACTATTTTGCTACAGCAGTGGTTAAAAAATGACTTTCATTGTACTTAGATTCATCATATTTCAAATGCACATTTGTCTTCCAACGATGAAGGGACATATTTTACACTTTTTGAAAAAAAATTGTGGGTTCAGCAAATTTTGTTTCCTCCCCAAGTCCTTTGATGGCTAAAGGTGACAAATTTTGTGAGCTGCGTTAGGATTTTGGAGTGTGTGTTCCTCTCAATCCATAGGCAATTTTGCAAGTGAGTGGATGCAACAATTAAATAGTTTGCATTACTACTGGGAAAATCTTCATCAGCTGTAGTGGGTAAAATGCTAGTTTGGCAAACATGCTGAGTATTCACCAAAGTGGACTTGACATGAAAACTGGGCACTATCCTTTCAATTCTTTACAAATGTTCACAGAAAAATGTTTGGTATCTTGAGAGCTGGTATTGATTTCCTCCTTTTCAATCCATTTAAGAGGATTTGCTACCTAAGTATTAACTGAATGGTAAACTGGTGTTGCTGCAGCATCTTTCTGCCTGTCTGAATTCTGGTATCCAAGTACTGTTCCAGCCACTGAGGTCTTTTCACTGATGGTTCAGATCTCAACAGCTTCCTAACAGCACTCTGGCAGAGAAAATGGTTTTTTTAACTTGATGACAACGTTACTTAAAAAAGAACATAATCTTTTCTGAGTTTAGAGCTAGGAAGAAAGCATCATAACATCTGATAGACTCCTGTAAAATATACTTGATAATCTTGTACATGGAAAGCCAGCTGCTTTTCCCACCATCACAGAAGGAAACACTCTGTAGTTCCTGAAACACGCAAAATGTGTTTCAAGTGAGAGCGTTCAAGTTGAAAATTTCTCCTGAGTACTAATAGAAATTCTCTAATGAAGAAAGACAGAGAAAGCAGATAGTACAGAAGACTGGAGGATAATTCTGGTCATTATATTGTATGTACTCTTGCGGACTATTTTAACAAAAAATATTAACAGCAATTTAAAAAAAATATAGGTCATGAAGAAATGGATGATAATACAGAAAAATCAAGGTGGTAATGGGGATGAGCTCAGTTAGTCAGAGCATGGTGCTCATAATGCTGTTGTTGCAGGTTTGATCCCTGAACTGGGCCGTTCTCTTCGGAGCTGAACTTGCTGATCCTCATGTGGGTCCCTTCCAGCTCAGAATATTCTGTGACTCTGTAAATAAAACAAATCCCTTAATAGGTTGCTGCTTTTCCTTGTAAATATTTTACTCACTAAACTATGATAATATTTGAAATGCTACTACACCTACCAGAAATACAACAGCCTAGAAAATGTTAGAACTCAGAAAATGTTACTCAGAGTTGAGTAACAAGTTTAGTTCCACACTGTTTTTACGAATTTCATTGTAGATGCAGAAAAAAATATGTAAGGATATTCAGCAGAGTTGAATTCCTAACCTCTGGATCTCATGCTGTGGCAATAATGAAGAAGACAAATATGACAATAAGTATTAAAGACTTACAGTTGCTAGCCTTACAGTGACAGTATCAGAACATATGCATATATTATTAGAATTGTTCAAATATAATGTAATTACCTTAAAAAAATCATTAAAGTTTGGAATAGCCAAGACATATAATATTACATAGTTGAAGAAACTGTCAGGCTGTCTTGGCAAGGTTTTCTGCAAGATTAAAGGCAGTAAGAAACCTGCCAATACTGGCACAACACTGCACTAATAAATAAGAGGGGATATTTATATAAATCAACACTTGGCACAGAGCTTACTTTTCTTCCTGCAAAGAAGTTTGATATCTTTCTCCTATGGTGAAAAGAAAAAAAAAATTAAAAAGGGAAAAAAAGCTTTGCTATATTATTTTATTGCAACAGGTGTTTGAGGTTGGACTAGTATAGAACTTCTAACAGGGATTGTAATGCTTGAGCATTATATTACTGTTACATGCTGGTTTTACAGTTACTTCTGACTTTTCCAAACTTTGACCATATGGGATTGATTTTTTTTTTGTCATATGTTTTAGTATAAACTACTATTTTTAAAAAGTCTGTCCTGACCCTCCAACCCACCACCCCAAATCTTGAAATAATTTTGAACAGCCTTGTGTTCTTGCAAGTAAAGCTTTACCATTTTGATTTTAAGTACCTTGCAGATGTTCAGTAGCAATTCTTTAGAACTCTGTTGCTTAATCCTTCAAAGATTTTCTTTGCATTGGCCATTCTCTAAGAACATTCTCCTTGCAATTACCAATCTTTTTTTGACAAAGCAGTGTTAGCCTGAGGTCCAAAGCTGGCCAGTGATCTGCACTGTTCCCTGTTCTGTTTTTTCCACACTTCTCATTAAAGCAAGAACCAAGAGACTGAAAAAAAGTTTTGTCTACCAAATACAGATTGGTCTAATGGAGCCTGAGTGCAGGAAGACAGGTTAAAATAGGGAACAGGAACATGGATTTACAGCAGCTTCAAAGGCTGAAGCTGTTTGGGAAAAGAGATTCTTTTGACAGAGCTGTCAAGGCAAAAGGACTAGGAATACTTGGTGAGGTGTGGATGGCATGCTTGTACATTGTAAACAAGTAAAGCAAAATAAACTAAGAGGCTTGTACAGTATTGCCAGCAAAATTTTCTCAATTCAGGCAATTTTATTTAACTTTACTATTTGTCAGTGGATAAAAAATTCTGACCCCCTGGTTTAGGCAGTAAGAGAAAGAATATAAAACAAAGAAGTGCTTATGCACCATTTATCCTGTTCCCTCCATAACCTCTATTTTCAAGGTATTCACTGTTGGGTACACTCTCTCCATCAAAATTATTTCAGGAAGGCATTGGGTTGCAGAGGAGGGAGAGGAGATCTGCATGATTATGTAAGGGATTTTTTTATCATGAGATGATGTTTGGCCATCCTGGGCATAATGGCTCCTTTCTGCCACTCTACACTTGCAGGTTTCCTGCCACCTTGTTCTCCTGTCTGTGCACTGGTCCAGATTGGTCCCAGGCCATGGTGCCTCAGGTCTGTTCCTCTCAGGCAGAGGCTGCAGCTTTTCAGAGGGGTCCCTACTGCTTGAACAGAGTTGCCAGCAAAATGTTCTCAAGTGTGGTGATTTCATTTGACTTTACTGCTTGCTAGTGGACAAATATTTCTGATACATGATTCAGACAGTAAGAAAAAGAATAAAAAAACTATTCAAGAAATAGTGAAACCACAGGTCACTGCAACACAGGGACACCCCTGTCCTGGTGTTAGTCACCTGTGGGGTGCAGTTCTTCACAGCTGGCACAGGTGAGCCACAGTCTCTTGCCCATGTCCCTAGTCTAGCCTGTATCTCCATCCTGTGTCAGCTCATGACCTTCTCACAAAGGCCACCACCATAGCCACCTCCTACTTACACCTTGTCACTTCTGACCAATGTATGGACTTGTCTGGTCACCTGACTGAAAATAGGGAATTGAGCACTGAGATGGGATTAGGATTGGCAAGGTAAGACTGAAGCCTGGGACTGAGTCAGGATGCCACAATAAGAGGGAAAGTGCATCAGAAAAACTTCAGTGGGGACAAATTAAAGACGTTGGTAAAAACTTTGCTGTGGACAGGACGAAGGAGGATAACATGGTCAAAGGCATTAAATTGAAAATTGTCAGGAAAGAAGGCTCTGTGCTTGACCAACACATAGCATGTGTTTCAGCAAATATTCAGCCATTCAAAATTCTTTTGTATGTGTTCTGTTCCACCTTTCCCAGACTCTGGAATTCCCTATGTCAGTCATATTTTCCTTGCATGTTATGAAGAATATTTTCTTTTTACCAGACTGACACACAAGTGCGGTGATGTCTCCGCACAAATGTAAAAGCATGTGCAAAGAGGTTTCCTGGATCTTGCAGATGAATAAGGCACACCATCCCTGGAATATCCCTAAAGAAACAGGAAGGACCTTCACATGGTGAATTCCTTTTGTGAGCTGGATACAGAGAATAATAAGTACTCAGGCTACTGAGAGAGATTCAGGTGTCATGAGGCTATTTCAGGATGGATGTTTCTTACTCTGTTGGGTTTCTATTTCCTTTCATCATTTCTCAGCAGCAGCAACAATAGGAAAAAGAAGAAGGAAAAAAAAGAGAGCAACTGTCTTGAGATATTTGTCCATATGTGGTACTGATGTTTGTTTTCACTTTACTGTATTCCACGTTGTAAAAAACAATAGTAAGGCTTAGTCTGTTCTTTGTGCTTCTTTGAACCTTCAGAAGAAGCTCTCATTTGTATACAAATTCTACCTGTTCAATCTCACAGAGCTAAGCCTCATTCTGCTGTAATTAAATCAGACAAAACACTCAGCCAAACAAGAACTAACAGATGGTGTGCATCATATGACAATCTTTAGGAGTCACTTTGAAGTAGTGTTCTTTGTAATAAGCCCTGTCACAGCATGGTGTATTAACAGCTCCCCATTTTCGGGTTTCAAAAGTGTTGTACAGTGTGCTGAAGAAACAAATATTTGTCTGCATTTATTGTTTAACCTTCAACTATACTGAGTATTGATCAGGGGGCCACCATTCACATCAAGAACTGAATGCACAGCGCAAGCTAAACATCTGGATAAAAATATTGCTGAGTTCAGACCACAGAGACATATTCAGAAATGTATTTTCAAGTATTTTCCAGAGAACAGGACCTTTGAAAATTAAATTCAGAAATGATCAGAGAGTAGCAATTTTTTTCATCAAAAAGGAAATTATTGATACATTTAACTACACTCTGATTAATAACACATTAATCTAATGCAATAAAAGCATTTCAGAGTAATAATATGGTTTTCTGTTAGCGAAGAGGAATTCAGATTGCAGGAGATTCCCTTCTGGGCTTGTTTATGTCTTGCCATCCCCATTCCTTGTTTCTGACAGCTAACACCCACTTCTCATGCAAATCTTGCCTTGAACTTTTTGCTCCAAGGAAAATCTTACTTTTCTAAGACCACATTGTAATTATATTTGTCATTCTTGTCATATTGCTTAAATGTCACTCTGGAGAAAATAATACAGTAATTAGCAGTGATTTGTGAAGAATGTTTGCTCTGGGTCTAGTTCTTCAGAGCAGCAATCCTCTAACTTTTGTATTGGGGGATTACACTCCTTGCTTCCTGTAGGCTTCCTGATTTTTCTCTTCACCACAGAGGTGGTGCAGATTTGTCTGTGTGCCCACTTTCCTGGGCACATCTCTGTGCATTCACAATGGCTCTTCTGCTGTGCTCCAAACTCTCACCTGTCCACTTCCAGTACAGCACCTAATGTGACAAAAAAAAACCCAGAAAAAATGTTCTTACAGTCAAACTGCTTTGTCTTGTCAACTCAGGGTATTGCAGGGATTTTCTACACTGCCTTAAATTTTATTAACACTAGTCATGTTTTCTATCCAAAATCCTAACTTTGTAGAGGTCACCATGAGCCACTCCATTCCCTATTTGCTTCTCCAGAAATTAACTCTATTCTGTAGAATATTTTTAAATGCCTTACTCAAAGCAGGAACTGACTCTTGTGGGGGTTGACTTTAACAAAGCTAAATATTCTGATTTAAGGAATGAATTTTGAGCAGAAATGTGACCTGAGTGAAAATATTCACCCTTAAGAACAGTGACAATAAAATTGAATGGGTGTAGCTGCATCTTGTTATCAGATAAGAATTGCAGGAGACAATTTACACATTGAAGATTTTTAAAAGAATTATTCTGAAATTCTAGATGTGACTGAAATACAGATTATTTAAAAAACAAAAATCACACATCACTGACCAGAAAAAAAAAGATTTCTCCCTCCAATGATTTATGTCATCTTTTTTAAAATTTTTATATAATTATATATGAAATTATGATACAACAACCTGCAATACAGGCTATTTCTGATTAATTTTCATATTTCATTTTCAAATACAACTAATAAATACATGATCATTTAATACAGATTTCAAAAAATTTAAGCTGTGAACCTGTACACATAACGGTTGGTGTTGGAATGAATCACATTTTTGTCATTTGAAGTTGTCACCTCAAAAGTATTAACAAAGAATTTTTTGAAGTCTTTTGGTGTATTGTCATATTTTAGAGTTTCAACAGTAGGCCAAAATCTGGGTTTAATGGCATTTTGAGGATTAAAACCAAATTTTGTAGAATACTAAATAATCAACACCTTTAACAGGAAGCAATACAACATCATTCTAGATGATAGCCATGTCAAATTGCTCTTCTCAGAACAAGCGAATACATTTTGTTGCATTTTCAAATTATACATTTCTTGTGGTTTTTTACATGGTATGGAACCATTTATAAGAATTCTATTACTAATTCTTATTTTTCCATTGACCCATTTCTGAAATGAAACCTTTGTTACTAATAGTTGACTGGAGGACTGGAGGTTCCTCCTCATTTTTCCTTCCACATCAAAACATGTTTCTTTTCTTTAATTTTTCTAATCCATTTTTGAAGCTCACTTTTCTTGCCTTCAAAAATGTTCATGGAGAGTTCCATGATAACCCTGTAACATTGCATGATACCATCAGTGTGCCATTTTGCTGCTAGGCTAAGGACATTTAGTTACACATTTCTTTAAAATGCCTTGACAATGTTCTGTTTCTAATAATTTCTCATGTACATGAGGATCTTTTTCAGGGGTTCAGTGTTCCCATACTTGGAAAAGGTACTTGGCTCCTCTGAGGTACTGTGTGAGATGTGCCATGAGAGGGGGATGAAGGGATTTCCATGAGATATGCCATGAAATGTAAAATGACAGCATTACAGGGCAGCACAGCCTGTTGATGGTGGTGATAAGTTATCAGGCAGAGGCCAGATGACCCTTACTGTTGCAATTGGCCACGTGGAAAAGGAACTGATACTGACATGTCACAGGTCTGTTCTGCCCTCACACAACACTCACAGACTTTACAACCTGTCTCTGTAACTCTTGGTGTGCCTCTTTTACATATAGCAATGGTAGCCCCTTGGTCTCTGCACCTTATATGACAGCAACAGGATATTTTAACTACAGTCCGACCCCTACTTCTCCCAAAAATATAAATTAGCATTTGAAGTCCACCATGTCAGAGGATCAGGATGCAACCATCCTGCAGACAAATCAGCAGCCCTGCTCACCTCTCCTTCCCAAACCAGGTCAGATTTGTACCTCTGACTGTGTTGGAGTGTACCCAGGAGAATTTGCACATAGTGCTGCCCACTGATATTTTGCAGGTCTAGTGAATTGATCACAGGTAATCCAGCAGGAATCCATAATCTGTTGCTTTAATAAACTACACTATTTGTGAATCTGTGAAAGTTCCTGCTAAATCCAGCCAGACTTACAGTGTTCAGTTGGTAAATCCTATCATTGGTGAGGCTGTGATCATAAATGAGACCAGACCTATAGTGTAACCCACACTATTTGTACTTCTGGAATCTTATTGAATGGAACAAAACTTATAGTGCCAAATTATTCGCACAGAAATTAAGCCCAGCTGCACCCAGCCTCTTTGATCTCTGAGAAACAGCTGGAAAGCAAGGGGGCCATCTTTTACCAAATTTCTATACTCCTAACATGGCAGCACTAACAGCTTCATATTCCTGCATGGTTTCTTAAGGCTATTTTGGATGTTTTCCTTTAATTTTTCTACTTCAAGGAGAATTTCTATGGAATTTCTTCACTTTATATTTCTGTTCTTCACTGAGCCATTGCAATATTAAAAACTGTTCCAGTCTCGTGCCTTGCTTTGCTCTTGCTACTAAACTTCTGCTTTAAAAAATTTACTTGACTCAAACAGGTTGAGAAATCACAAAGCTCTGAGTTTTCCTGTACAACTACTCCAGAAGATGGAGCTTGTTGTATTCTGAGGTTTTAATATATTTCCTTATAAATATGTGACTCCTCTCAAGTAGTGTCAGATTACAGCACGTGGCCCAGGATTGTACCCAGATTTTTCTGAAATATCTCTTGGGAGTGAGACTTCACAGCTTCCTTGGTCAGCCTGTTTCAGTGCACCAGCACCTGCCCAGGAAAGTTCTTCCTCATATTCAGGTGGGACTTCCTTGCATCTTTTTCTGCCTGTTGCCTTTTGTCCTACTTCTTGGTAGTGTTTGGTATGTCCATAAAGTTCACCAGAAAGCCATAGCATCAGTGGGACCTTGTGCCAAAAAATATTGCCTGAATGAAAGAATACCAATTGCTTGGTTGGGGTATTCTGGAGTATACTCAGACCATAAAATGATATAATCTAATACTTTCAGCTGCTGTTTATACACATAATCCTAGCATTAAAACTGGAAAAGCAATGAGGTGGGGTTTTTTTTGTTTTTTTTTTTTTTTTTTTGTTTAGTTGGTTTTTGCTTGTTTGTTTTTTTTTTACTTTGTTTGATTTTATTTTTTTTTTCCTTTGGTTTGGTTTTGTTTTTTGCTTGTTTTTTTGCATTTTTTTTTGTTCAATGATAGAAACAAAAGCTCCGTAAAGGAAAAAAACCCAAGTGGTTGGAAAAAACCCTTTTTTGACAAAATAAAAAAAATCTAATCTTCTCAAAACTTGACCTTCTCTTCTTTTTTACATGCAAATTTTTTGTCACTTCAACCTGATTTTGCAGATGGCTTTGCTTTTTCTATGTCCTATTCAAATAGTCCTCTATTTCTTTATGAACTAATTTCCCATTTGTAAAAGAAAAGAAGGTGAAGAAGAAGGAAAAAGAAGTACACAGCCCTGGATCTTAACTACAACTGACAGCAGAATCTTGGGCTTTTTACAGCCTGAAGTCCAGACTCAAGGCATACAGTCTTCAGCTTTTTTCCTGTGCAGCAGATTACTGTGCACATCACCAGTGCATTGCAGCATAGCAGCAAGTCAAGGTTTTTTCTGAGGGAAGCTGAAAGGATGAGGAAGAGGTTATGCTACTCTCTCACAGAGGCAGAAATTTGGAAGATTTTTTTAAATTAATTTTTCTTAAATGACATTACTGCCATTCCTAGATCTTCAAGGCAAATAATGCATCCTTCTATTTTACTAATCCAAATATTGTATTTAGGCTGAAGGAATGTAATTAGCATTGGCTTATAATTAGTTGTTGACAATATTAAGCTTTAAAATAATTTCTTATTCAAATAATTATTCATACTAATTTAAAACATTTTAATCCACCATCAGTATAACAATTTTCACACAGAGGGAAGGGCATGTTAGTGCATAAGCTTTTAATCCTGTACACCTTCACTACACCTGATAGCCAAAGTTTTCACAAGCAGTTAACACTGTTTCATAAGTACTTTTAAGTACTTAGGCTTCAGTCCATTCAAAAATCTTGGTGATTCTCTTGTCCTATCAAAGTATTTCAACACCTAGGTTTGGTTTCTAGGACTGAATGATACATGTGTTGTGTTCTCTAACACAACATTCCAAACAAAGTAAATAGAATATGAGAAATAATGATTGTCCATACATGCCCAGCACAAGTTAATATGCATACTTTTATGAAAAAATTGTACAAATTCATCCACTAATCTATTTGCATCATTGCAAAAGTAATACATGTGATGAACACACATTCTCCACATATGCATTTATGCTCATATGCTTAAATATGATTCTTTATTACAAGCTCACACTCTGTGTTGTAGTTGGCAGAGATAATTGTGAAATGCTGGCTGGACTCTTCCCTTCCTCCTCTGTGTGCTGTGCTGGAAGAGAGAAGCTGAAACCCAGATTTTCTGTTTACTTTTAGGATGCTGTTACTCAGATTCTGTTGGTGAGGAAGATAAATGGTTGTGATACTCTTGGCTTCTGGGATTAGCTCGTCTGGATTGTTGTAAGCCATTTCTGCTGGATTTTGAAGAGATGGCCTACAGGGGGTCTCACCAGTGTCTGTCAGTGCCTGCAGGGAGGGATCAGAGCAGGGACCAGGCTCTGCTCAGTGGTGCCCAGCAATGGGACAAGAGGGAAGAATCCAGGAAGTTCATGTGAACATGAGGAAGAACTTCTTCACTGTGCAGTGACCAGGCACTGGAACAGAACCCTCAGAGAGGCTGTGGAGTTTCCCTCACAGGAGATATTCCAAAACCATAAGGGTGCAATCCTGTGCCATGTTCTCTGGGATGGTTGGACCAGACCCAACCCACTGTGTGATTCTGTGCTCTTACAGTGCTCAGTGTTCACCAGGACAATACCTTGTTTTAATCAGTGCAGTCAAATATTGCCTTGCCCAAAGGCAGCATGTGCTCCATCCATGGAAGAATTAAAATGTTTCTTTTATAAAATAATTGATGATAAAGGTCATTTTTTCTTAGCTGGAGGAGATAAGAAGCAATACTATCTGTTAGGCACTAGCAGAAGGAAAGGACATTTTGACCTGTGAAAATTTGTTGTATCTATCCATAAATGTATGTTCAAAGTCCAGCTGTTCTAAAATGGGTATTTATTCCTTCTTTTCTAAAATTCTTTAGACAGGCAAAATGTGACATTTCATGGTCATACAGACACTTCAAAAATATTACAGAACTGAGAAATAGAATCTGGCATTTGATCTCTATAGAAGATTCTCCTGGACACAAGAAAAAGACAAATAAGAAATCAGCAGGTAAGGATGAAGGAATCCTTGGTGTAAGACCTTATGCTACCATGACTGCAATAACTGAATTTCACAATTCATGCTTTATGTTATTAGGATCCAACCCTTTTGGTTTAATTTTTTCTTTTTTTTTTTTTTTTTTTTTTTTTTACTATTTTCCTTATGTTCTGGAAGTCTATTTTATATTTTTGATGGGTTTACATCAGGCTGGCAGCCTGTCACTTAGTGGGTTTCCCCAGGGATCAGTTTTGGAGCCAGCAGTGAAGCTTGTAGGAGTTCAAGGAGTGTCTGGACAATGCTCTTAGTCAGAGGTTTTAGTTGTAGGTAGTCCTGCAAGGAACAGGAACTTGGATTCAATAATCCCTGAAGGTCCCTTCCAACTCAATATATTCCATAATTCTGTGATTAAAAATAGGATGGCTTGTTCACAAACTCACCTACTTTTTTTTATGAATTTGATATCAAATACATCTGACGCAGTGGCCAAAGAGTTTTTTTTAAAGACTTATCTCACAAAACACTTTTATCCTGAAACTAGGGAAAAATTCAAACTGAATAATTGATAACTTTGGAGACAACTTGGATAAGGTAAAGAAAAGGGGTCTACTATTCAGTTACTTATCATAAACAATCAAAACCTTCAGTGTCTGCATACTGCAGTTAAGTTTGCCAAAATTTATTTGCTTTAAATAGACAATATTATGGTTTATTCATAATAGATTATATAACATAGTTGCACTAGCAATATTGTACTGGAATTTTCTGTGCTAGAATAATTAATATTCACTGTTTATTGAAAAAATGTCAATAACCCTGTGTTATTTTCTAAGTATATTTAATTACTTGTCTATTAGACATGTCACAAGGTGAAACTAGAAAGAAAAGCAATGTGTAAATATTTCATTATTTTGTCACCCATCAATATTCCCTATAAGCCTATTTCTCTTGGCTCAATTTATTACATTTAGGTTAATTTAGGAAAAATTATTATTAATTTCAGAATTTTGATTTCCCTTTTCCCTTCTGTGAATCTATTGATTCAGGACATTGATGTTTTCCTTCTTTAAAGTACAATTAGCAAAAATATTTCTGTTTCTAATAAAGATTTCTAGCCAATTTGTCGAGATTAAGAACATTTTACATCATTTTTATTTTGTTTTTATTACATAGTTGTTGTTCTGTAAAATTTCCAAGTTCAATTTGACTCTTTTTTTTTTTATATTTTATTTTATTTGCTTTGATTGTTGTTGTGATAATTCTGCTGTAGAGCAGAAACATCACAGGATAAACATCTTTTTTACATTTATTGGAGTAGTTTTATCATGTGGCAATGTTGCAAACTGCCCAATTTATTATGGAAAACTGAATATGATGGAGAACAAAAGAGGCAATCCTTTGCCTCCAGGCAAGGAGGTGCAATTTTATCAATTTTTTAAAATATCCATACTTATGTATGTTTTCACAGACTCTTGCTATTAAACAGGTAAACTTCTGCCTGTTTCACATTTGTTCCACCCTGCCAGAAATCCTGTGTATCATGAAGGCAGGGACACCTTCATGTCACCCTCAGAGCAAAACAGCCCAAATTCTTTCCATAAACTGAGGAGATTAAGTAGAGTTTGCATGTGATAAAGCATTCCAGCTTCCAGAGCAGGAGCAGCAGGACCAAAGTCCAGAGAGTTTTGCCACCCATATTTTTACAACTTTACACAGGTAGGCACAGTTTTGTCACACTTTAGCTCTTGAATAGCAGTCCCTTGTGTGTTTACCAGCTTCTTTTTTAATAAAACACTTATAAAAGGAATTACAACTTTACTCCTTTTCTTTAGGGTGTTGGAGATGTTTTGGTTAAAATTAGCTGATGAATAAAGCACTAAGTCTTATGTCATAGGATCACAGAATCAGAGACTCATGAAATGGTTTGGATTGAAAGGGACCTTCAAAATTTTCCAGTTCCAACTGCCTGTGGTGGGGAGGGACACTTTTCACCAGACCAGATTGCTCAGAGCCCCATCCAACCTGGTCTTGAGCACTTCCAGGGACAGAACAGCTTCTCTGAGTAACCTGTCCCAGTGCCTCAGCACTCTCACAATAATATATTTCTTCCTTAAACCCAATCTAAATCTACCCTCTTCTACTTTTAAAACTCTTACCCCTTGTCCTGTCACAACAGACCCTGCTAAAGAGCCTATTCCCATCTTTCTTTTCAGTTTTTTTATGTCTTAAAAGACTGTTGTAAGGTCACCCTAAATCTTTCTCTTTTCCAGGCTGAACAATTGTAATTGTCTCAGCCTTTCCTCACAGAAGGGGTGTTCCATACCTGTGATCTTTTTTGTGATCCACCTCTGGACCTGCTAGAATAGGTCCCTGCCCTTCCCATGCTGAAGATTCCAGAGCTGCAGGCAGCCCTCAACACATAGGACAGATCTAGCTAATTGGCATGTATTTTCACTCAGTTCTACATAAAGCTAAAGATCTGATAAGTGGCAAGAGCCTGCAATGTCAACCTCCTTTTGCTCATGTGTACAGAAAGGAGTTAGTGTAGAAGTCTAATAATACACTTTTGCTTGCAGTACCAAATTAGTATTATTGTAAATTAATACTTTCCTGTGTTTGTATATGCACACAACATTCCTGCATATATATAACAATCTTGTTTGTGTTTGTTTAGCATTCAACTTCACCAATTCATAATTTTCTGAAATTCAGTTATTCTTTATAAGGATAATCTTTGCAGGGGAAAAAAAAATAAAATCCCCTCAAAAAATTTAACTTCATTCTGCCTTTGGGGAAAGGCACAGCAGATGATGCCAAAACCTACACATCAGTGCACAGATGCATGAAGGTTGCAAGGGCTGAATTCTGTTACTGAGGGAAAGGTATCTTGCTCAAATGGCATTAAGCTGATTACAGAAGGAATATCCTGATTACAAATAGCTGTCCCAGCAAATGAAGGCTTTTCATGAGGCAGATGTGATTCAAAATCCAATGTGATCAAATAGGTTAAATCAAAAGTAATCTCTGGAGTTACTAAAGAATCTCACAAAATTTGTCATCAGCTTTCTATCTCCTATCTGCTAATTCATCTTACATGTTGACATGAATACAAAGGAAGAAGCGCAAGTTCTGTTTCACTTTTAGTATAAATGACTGGACTCTTAATCTTTTGCATAATCTTGACACAACCACATAAGAGCCAAATCTCTGCTCACCTGCAGTTCTCCTATCAAAAATTATTCCTTTGGTTTGAAGGGCTTTAAGTGTCTTGTTCTCTGGAAGGATAAAGAGATATTCTTGAATCTCCTTCTCAGCTAGTGACCTAATAACTGTACTTGATGCACTTGGTCACAGCTGTACCCCCAGACACTTCTGCTGATCATATTAGGGTTTCATCACTTCAGATTTCTAGATTTGGCAAACATTTCTGCCTTTAGCACTACAAAGAGTGTCTCTCTTAAATTGCTAAGAGGTCTCATGTGAGAGGTGAAAATCCTATCTGTCATTTATATTGAGTTAAAACCTTAAATCATCTGAATTTGTTTCCTCTGTAAGTGCTTGTTGCTTTTTAAAATTAGATGTTCTGGAAATGTAATTAAGATAGTATTTTTTCCCCTTCAATAAGAAGTACTAATATAAGAGAGAAACATCAAGCAATGCAGCAATCTGGAATCTGCATCTTAATTGAACACAAGCTTTTCTATTGTTCTTGCTTATTCAGTTTTACAACTCTAGCTTTGATGTGCATCTTTCACAATAAGACTAAAGAAACAATTTAAAAGAAAAGCTGCATATGGCAGAGTAAAGTGGAATCTGGAAAAAAAAAGATAGTTTACATAGCAGGAAGAGCATCCAAGGTGACAGAAAAGACTACATAAAATGTGTTGATTCTTGTGGGATGGAAATGTTGCATCTGAGTGCGTAAAAGGTAAATTTTTTGTATATTTGTTATTTGTTTTTTTCCCCAGGATAAGAAAGCATCCAGGTTTACTGTAGCTTAATCTTCTGTATATTCAAATATTCAGTGAGAACACAAACCTGTCATGGGTTTATACAGCTGCAAATTGGACTGGAAAGCCCAATCTAATGCCTGACATCTGTCTTACAAGAGCCCAGTGAAGTCTTACAGACATACAGTATATCACTGCAAAGCTGTAACTACTGTCTTGGGTATTTCTTCCCTTTCTCTGTCACTTCCATGCTACACCAGTATTTTAATTTATTTTGCAGAAATACCTCCAATTCTCCTTGAAAAGTTTCACTGCTACCTTTTGCTCACTCCTTGCTATACAGAACCAGAGAACTTCTTATAAGGACCTAAAGGAAATGCAGAAAGACAATTTCCTTAATTCCTTTTTTTTCTAAAACTGAGAGTTTTTTTGTTTGGTTGGTTCAGTTTATTTGGGAGTTTTGTGATTCTTTTTTGTTTCTTTGTGTTGGTTTGTTTGGTTGGTTTGGGGTTTTTTTACTTTCCTGGTTTTCTGTCATGGTTTAAACCCAGCTGTCAACTAAGCACTACACAGCCACTCATACTCACTCACTCACTCACTCACTCACTCACTCACTCACTCACTCACTCACTCACTCACTCACTCACCCTTCCCTGGTGGGATAGGGGAGAATCAGAAGAGTAAATGTAATAAAAGTCATGGGTCAAGATAAATGGTTTAATAGGAAAAGTAAAAGTCATGTACACGAGCAGAACAAGGAATTCATTCCCTAATTCCCATGGGCAGAGCAGGGCCCCATCACACTTAACAATGACTTGGGAAGACAAAAGACATCTTTCCAAACATCCCCCTTTCTTCTTCTTCCCCCAGCTTTAAAAATTGAGCATAACACCATGTAGCAGGGGCCATCCCTTTGGTCAGTTGCCCGAGGTGTGCCCACTCCTAACTCCTTGTGCACTCCATGTTCCCTCTCTGGTGAGGGGGGATGAGGAGCAGAAAAGGCTTTGATTCTGTAACAGCAAAAATAAAAACATCCCTGTTATCAGCACTGTACAAGCCCTGCTCAGTGATGGTCACAACATCCCTGTGCTATCCATGCTGTTTCCATCACAAATCCAAAACACAACCCCATACCAGCTCATGTGAAGAAAATTAATTCTGCCCCAGCCAGAACCAGCATGACCTCCTAGATCCCAGGAGCCTCTGCTGCTTTTCACCAAACTCTTTCCCTTCCTGACATACACATCTTTCACTCATCACCTGGCATCAAGCTTTGTCTCTCAGGCCCAGGACACAAAATGCACTGCCCCAACAACAATCTGATGCTGGTTTGATGCAATATTTCTCTGGATGCATACTAATACTCTCAAAGTTGCCTAGTCCCAGAAAAAATGCTCCCCTGGACACTTCCTTGGGCCTTCAATTTTCATTATATGCACCTGCTGTGAAAAGCAGTTTATGACTATCATCTGCTTTTGCTTGTAGTCACTTAAAAAGATGCTTTTCTGAGAAGCCAGCTTATTCTAACCCTGAGTAATTTATTACCATTCTGGAAAGAATACTTAGAGTATTGACTGGAGACATCTCCATTTGAATGTCTAAAAGCATGTACACAGAAAAAAGATTTTTCTCTACTTCTTATATCATGAATACTTATTTGCAATAAAATATGTCTCAGTTAAGTGTGTCCAATTCAATAAACCTATTGAAAAGAAAATATAAATTTTTAAAGGAAAACATTTCAATAATAGCTATTAAACAATACAGTCTGGACATGAATTTGTCTTCTTGGCTGATAGACAACCAACTGTAGAAACAAGCAGAGTATATCAGGGGAATAATTCCTTTTGATTCCTCATGTTTTCTAAACATTTCTGAGGATTTGGACACCATTAAAGACCAATGAATAGGCTCAGTGAAAACTGATTGAACCCTGCAGAGTAGCTCTTATTTGTCTCCTGTGAGAAAATCTCTACTTCTAAAAACAAGAATAGACCAAACTAAAATTAACTCTATGACAAGACATTAAGCCTTCCTTTTTATTTAAGACTCTCCTTCAGGGATCTTGAGAGAGAGACACCAGCATCCTCTCCCTGGACACAACTGCTCAACAGCACAGGGAATAACTGTGCCAGGTTATTGCATACCTCTTAACAAGCTCAAAAGGAGAATACCATTTTTTACTTCGGCTTTAGGAATTACAGTGGCCCATTGAAGTAGGTACCATATAGTCACTGTTGTCTAGGACTGGACATGAATGATGAATGAATGGATATAAAATAAATATGATAGAATATGTACAAACTTAGTTGGTAAATTGAGACACAAAGGAAAAAGAAAGGGAAACAAAAATTTTATTAGGAATTTGCTAATAGGGTTCTTCTGCAATACATTTCCAATTATTGTCTACATATCTGTTCCTTATTTGGATTTTTTATTATTGTTTTATTTCCAGAACTTCCTCTGCTGTTTTCTGCAGTTCGAATAAGTTGCTTTACTCCAAGCTTTGACTTTACAATTTTTTTTTTCCCAGAGAATTTTAGTTTGAATTTGCCTAACTCCTACCAGCATTCTATCTATAAGTTTATTACTCCAAGCCAGTTTCTGCTCAAGCAGTGACAAACCACCTGTGGGAATAGATCAGACAAATATGAATCCCAGCCAGCTGTAACTACAGCAGGCAACTTGCTGGTTCATTGGAGTAGTCTACTTTTATTTATTTGTCCCTAATTATAGGACAAGGATTTAAAAAAATAAAATTACAGCTGTTTTCTGCAAGGCCAATCTCTCCCAGAAGAACATGTTTGAACAGTATGGAAAAAGTTTATGTAAAATAATACTGTATCTTTCAAAATTAGCCTTCCTCTGTGTAGACTGGCAATCAAATGTTACTTAGAATTGTAATCCAAGTAGTATAAAAGGGAGAAAAACAATCCCTGGAGAAGAAAGTGTTCAGTCTTCTTCCTTTAAAACAAATGATCTGTACAGGAGAATGTTTTGAATGCAAGATTAATGTACATTTTATTAAATGAATACTTGCCATATACAATCTCACGGATGAAAGGTTTATTTGAATAGCTTTATTCAATTTGAAATAGGCCATTGTAACTCTTTAGCATTGTAAAAATGGGCTTTTGCAGTGTTTGGCACGTGTAAAATGAGTTGGTGCTTCAACATCTGTTCTGAAATATTTACAAAATTCCCCTATTAAATTTTAACATTGTGCTCTGGAGTATTCTGCGCAATGTACTCAGAAATCCTGGTATATTTTGTTTCATTCAAATATTAGATCTCCATGGAGAGCTTTGGGATGAAAAACTCTTACAGGTCTTCCTGCTGAAGACAAAAAATATTGTATTGACCTTTATATAAAACAAATTATACTGAAAATATCTAGTCGCATATAAATAAAGGATTCTTAATTAATTTTGACAGATATTTAAGTTTCAGGCAGATTATAAAGCAAAAAATATAAAAGCATGACTACTACCTTACAGAAAAAAAGAAGCTAAAGCACTGGAGAGCAGATTTTGGTTCTTCAGGATTCTGCATTGTAGGGCACCAGGGGGAAAAACCCTGGAGGAGAGAGGGGCCCAAGAAAACTGGTTAATATTCAAGGATATCTCCTAATAGCTCTGGAGAGATGGATTCCAGCAAAGAGGAAAAGGCAATGACCTGTTTTGATGAACAAGCTCCTGGACAAGCTCAAACACAATGAAGCCTGCAAAGGGTGGAAGCAAGGATGGGTAGCCTGGGTAGAATACACAGAGATTGTCCAGGCAGCCAGGGGTCAGGTTAGAAAAGACAAAGCCAAATTAAAAATCAAAGTAAACATGAACAGAGACATCAGGGGCAAAAAGAAAAGTTTTTTTGGTACATTGGTGAAAAAGGAAGACTAGGGAAAATGTGGACCCTCTCTAAAGGAAAGATTTGGTTAAGTGGGAGAGAAGGTTGAGGTACTCTCAGTTCTGTCATATTTTATCATGATTTTTACTCAGAATCACTAATCAGTCTCAATCTCATTTTTTCAACCTCTGGGGCTGTGATGATATCACTTGTTGTTTACCTGTTCAATAGAGTAATTTTCTACTTTAAAAAGTGGATTATCTGAAGCTGCAGCTTCTTTGGCAAGAAAATCTTCTTGGTTGCAAAGAAAAACACTACTATCATGGCCCAAGAGAGAACTCAACACTAGAAAGAAAGATTAGATTAGAAAGATTAGAAAGAAAGATTAACTTTAGTTAGAAAGATTATGTGTAGAGTTAACATTTTTCTTGTCCTCTTCATACCTTCTGAAGAGTTAAATGATACTGACAAACAAGGAAATCTACAGTCACTCCAAGAGTTAGAGCAAAAAGTGAAAGACCTAGATTCCTTGTACTGACCATAAAGATACATGTATCAGAAAACGAGGTTGAACAGCAGAATCTTATGATTTTTTATTAATTGTTATTGGTTTGCCTTCAAGAGTTCTGAGAGTTCTTTTCTGGTCATTGTTATAAATCACATTTCATTAAACAAGGTTTATTTAGCTGATATTGTTTTAACTCTACTGCTGTACACATTAAATCAAGACCATGAAATACTTACTGGATTTCATTTTGGTTGGTTTGTTGGTTGGTGGGTTGTTGTTTGTTTGGTTTTTTTTTTTGTTTGGTTGGTTTTTTAATTTGTTTTAATTTGCAACACTATTAGGAAAATTGGAAAAAGAGAAATAAAATACTACCTAAAGACAATGAAGCACATTGAATTCTTAAATGATTGTGTCTATATATTCTGTAAATCTGTGGCAGTTCCACTGTCATGAACATTGGCTTAACATCCAATTAGTACTTACCAGTACTAATGACTTTAGATGCTAAAGAAGTAATCATTCTGCACTATTGTGATGATTACAAACTGTGCTTGAACAATGAACAAATGAACAAAAGAAATTTTAATCTCCACAGATTGGAAGTTGTTACATAACTATTGTATTTTAAACAGCAAATTTTCTGACGTAGTCAGTGATTTGTTTTATTGATTTGATAAGCTGTTTCTGCAATGAATTCAGTCTGTTCACTGATGAAAAAACAAACAAACAAACCAGCACTGACACATAGACTGAATATAATTTCTGAGGCAAATTCAATTTAACTTATTTTTAAGTTTAAAGATAACATTCTCACAAACTGTTAATTTGAACCCCTTGGCATTATATCAAAACATAGGAAGTTTTCTGAAAATAGACCTGGAAAGTGTAGAAGATAAAGATAAAGCCCACAAAAATCTCCTTGTTTAGAGGACGTTGTAAATAATTTTTCACAATAAAAAATATTAGGGTTGTTAATTGATAAATATTTGGACTGAACTTCTGTAAAAAGATTATATACAATTTTCAGAAATGTTATAAAAGAAATGCTAGAAGTAATATATTAATGGCCACGGTCAACAATTCCAAATATTCCATAATTTACTACAGAGAAACAGCTATTCTATGACAGAAGATATTTTAAAAGTTCTATGATCTGTTCTCTCAGTCATTTAGTGCTGAAAAACTTAGTTTCATGCTTCCTGGTCCAAGTAAAAGAGAAATTTTGTACTTTGTGATTTTGTTTCAAGGGACTCCTGAAATACTGAATATTGGGAAAGCGTTAAAAGTGTAAATGTATGCTTTCCCTCTTCCTGCCCAGAAACCTCTGATTTGGTTATTACATCTTGCATGCTACTTGTAGTTTTATTTCCTGAGCATAATGTCCCTGGGAAGGTTCAGGCAAGGGCAAGAAGGATGGACAGGTATGGAATGTATGCTTTGCAATGGGTAAATGAGAAGGAGTCTTAAGTGCAATAAAATAAAAAATCAGGAGGGAGATAATGGAATAGAGTGATTTTGAAAGATCTATAATATCATGACATTTTTAAAGCAGATAAATAAGGATACATTTCCCAGTGTGTGTGGCGACATGACTAGTGTTGATTCAAATAAGAGAGAATTTGAATTTAAGAGTGTGTTCCCTTAAAACTTTGTTTTCAGTCACAGCACATTTCCTACTCTGGGCAACTATGGTAGATGTTATATGGAAAAAGAAAAAAAAAAGAATTAATTTTAAGATCTGGTCCAAGAAAAGAAAAGATAAAAGGAGGTGAAAATGGACTCCTGCATTACTTGATTTAGCCCTGTATGGAGCAAAGAGTTTGTACAGGAAGACCTATGGAAATTAAGGGTTTACACGTTAGTATTACTGACAGCAAGGATCCTATTGGGGATTATTTGCAGAATCAAGTAGCATAAGGTAGTCTGAACTTAAGTGAAGCATTAAGTCCTAATTGAAGATGACAGTGTAGATACTTTCCCAGGAGCAGGTAATTGTTCAAGAGGAGCCTGGAAACTGTGATACTACAACAAAGGCATCAGCAAGTGCAGAGAAAGGAGACAAATATTTTCACCTTTCTTATTGATCTCTTTGTAGATATACACTAATTCAGCTGATGCCTCAGCACAGCCCTTCCAAATTATTTCAGTCCCAATCAGCCTACCTGTCATGTAGAGTCACAGACACTTTTTGGAAAAAAAAGTCTATGCCTGTCTTCTAGCACTGAAAGAACTAGTTCTGCATTTCAAACATCAAACTGGAAGTGACCAACTCAGCTATTAGAAACAAATTTCATAATTTTGAGTTGAGTCCAAAAGAATATCATGTCTAAAATGAAGATAAAAATCTATCTTAACATTTAAACTGATGGCTTAATTTTAAACTCCACCACAAGTTAATATGGCAGAAGTGATAAATGATTTTGGAGGTAAATTATATTAATTTTTTCTCATTATATTGAAAAATAAAAATCTATTGAAAGTGGTTTTTTTTGGTCATTTGATAGCTTGGATTTCATTGACTTTTTAGATGAATTCATTTAATATACATATATATGCGTATATATAGAAATGCATACACACAGTTTTATTTCACAGTTGCTATTTATGTTTTTTATTTTGGTTCCACAAGGAACTATTACTTAATTATTATATTTAGATACCTCCTTTAGAGACATCTAACACACTTTTCCAAATTCTTTGAGAATGTACAGCTGCTTTTTAATGGATTATTTCTTTAGATGGATTTTAATGTGTTTTGTTGCTTCTACATCTCTGTCACTGAGTGTTTAATGTCAAACCTCCTGTTAACTCCAACACTGTGCAATCTGCTCCTCCTTTGTTTTCAGTATTTTGTAATTGGAAATGTGCTGAATAGCAGGGGCATCATTCTCCATGGGAACTCTTATGTAAAGTAGGCATCTGAAGATAGGAAAAATTGACATGAAAATTTTTAAGCATGTGTATGCAGTAAATAATGCCATTGATTTTTTGGGTTAGGTTGCACTTGTGTGTATTTTAATCATAGCTGACTCAGATTTCAATTCTTCAAAAATGTAGGTCCGGTTGTGGTGACAGGAAATAAAAGAACTTAATGTTTTGTAATTGCAAGAAGTAACTCAAATCGATTTTTCATGGGCTAATTAGACCACAGTAATAAACTTAAAAGACCAGAATAAACATCTGTGGTTCTCTGCTCATTTTTAACTAAACAAACAAACAATAATAACATTAACAATATATGTCCTTGCACCTGCAATTTTTAGGCTGATTGCCATTTTAGAATTTATGTTGAGGATCATTTCTTTATGGGAAAATTCTTCTGCACCAATTCATTCCAACAGGTGCTAAAAACAGGAATGATATATTTGACATTTTTAAGACCAATAAAAGTACCCAAAGTTGTCATGGTAAAATTTCATGGGGAGAAATCTCTGGATTCACAATGTGGTAATGTTTCTACTTATATAGAAATTATCTTCATCTTTAGTGGGCCAAAATACACAGCACTTTTAAGGTACCCTTAAGAAAAAACAGTTGTGTCCATAATCCAGATATCCATAAAAGATATAGTTTGTTTTAAATAGTTCCTGGTTTCTGTTTGCTTATTTACATACTCAAGAGTTCTTCTGAGCTAATCCCTTCAATCTTATCTAATTATCCTTCTCCACTTCAATATTATTTTGAAAGAACTTACCTTTTTCCTTGGATATAAAACAATATATTCTTCATTAATTTCTCTTTTTACCATATTTATACTTATTTTTTTCTTACCATTTTCTGAAAATCATCAAAAATTTTCCTTTAAGCAAGTATCTCATCACTCTATTTTTTCCTTCCATTTCAGTTTAACCCAGTTTAAAGCTTTATCCTCTTAAAAGAACAACTGAAACTGCTGTTTCAGTTGTTTTTTTAAGAGGACAAAGCTTTTAGTCTTAAATCTAATTCCACCCATAGAGTGGAGTATCCTACAGGTTTTTTTATTATCTGGTTAAAATAATTTTAATTTTTTTTCTAATATTTGCAGAAATAATTATTTCAGACATATTTCAAATTTTATAGATTAAATGTAAAATAAACAGAAGAATTAATAATTTTTAACCAATTAAATTAATAATTACAATATTGTATAGAGAAAGGTCCTTGCTAATAAATTATGGATGCACTAAAAATTTCTAAGCAAATCCAAATCATATGCACTTTCTTTCAGGTCTCAGGCTGTGATGGCATAAGAATAGCATCAGTCCATTTCTTCATGAAAACCACTAAAGAAGTGGGGTAGGTAAGAAGGGTGTTGGGTTTTTTTCCTTCTACCCAAAGCTGATCAAGTCTTAAGTCTTGACATGTGCCCAGAAACCCATGTAATTTTTCTCTACCTACCAGATGAAACGAACCTTGGACATATTGTTTTCTCTAAACGTGAAAGAGAGTGACTAAAATAGAGAACACAAATCCTGTGTTCCTCTATTAAATAAGGTATTAAAAATGCAATGTTTAAAGGGTGGCAAGCACTTACCAGCAGTAAATGTTTCAGCTGAGTTTTCCTTAAGAAGTCGTGCAGCTATAGAACTTTATCACATTCTTCTACACTTCAGTACATTGACTTAAAGAATGAGAATATAACAAGGCAGTGATTCAGGTGTTAAGTTATGGCAAAGTGTCAGTAAAAAGACAAACAAAACTAGGAGTTGGGTGGGTGAGAGGCTGGGATGCCCCGGCCATTGGGAGCCCAGAGCCCCCCGTGTGCTGGGCTCACCCAGAGCCCCGTGGGCAGCAGGGCAGGGAGGGGATTCTGCCCCTCTGCCCCCTCTGCTGAGACCCCACCTGCAGGGCTGCATCCAGCTCTGGGCTCCCAGCACAGCAAGGACAGGGACCTGCTGGAGCCAGGCCAGAGGAGGCACCAAGGTGATCAGAGGGATGGAGCAGCTCTGCTGGGAGGAAAGGCTGAGAGAATTGGGATTGTTCTGCCTGGAGAAGAAAAGGTTTTGGGGTGACCTCATTGTGGCCTTCCAGTGCCTGAAGGGAGCACACAAGAAAGATGGAGAAAAACTAATACAAGGGCCTGGAGTGACAGGACAAGGGGGAATGGCTACCAATTGAAAGAGAGCAGCATTAGATTAGATACTGGAAGAAATTCTTACATGTAAGGGTGTTGAGGCCCTGGCACAGGTTGCCCAGAGCAGCTGTGGCTGCCCCATCCCTGGAAGTGTTCAGTGCCAGGCTGGATGTCTCACTCAGCAACCTGGTCTTCTGGAAGGTGCCCCTGCCCATGGCAGAGGGGTTGGAACAAAATGGTCATAGATGTCCCTTCAAACCCAGGCCATTCTGTGATTCTATAAATCTATGGAAACTTTACTTTTATCTCTGTGTGTCCATAGGTGTACAGGGATACTTATAAGTTATCAGGTATTAAAAAAAATTATGGCTATTACAATGGAATTATTGTATGCAGCTTTATAACTCTACCTGATAACCTCTTGTATTTTTTTATTTTCTATGGTGCTTGAGGAATAAGTGGCTGGTCAGATAAACTGTTGTGATATTTACATTATTCTCACATCCACTGCCTTCTTTCAGGGCCTGGAGCCTTCCCTTTTTGTCCAATAGTAGTAAACTTTGTAACATCACTGAACACCCTATAGTCCAATTCTTCTGCTTCCTCCAGGTGTCTGAGATAATGCTCATAGATAATATATTTATTATTTGCATGCAAAGTAAATCTACTCTTTCAAAACACTACTGTCCCTGTGTGAAAAATACATGAACACAGGACATGAGACCCAAGACCCAACTCCTTCTTATATCATTGACAAAAAGATCCTTTGAATAAGCTGCTCTCCCTTACCCTCCTCTCCATCAGAAGAAGAGTCGTCTGCTGAATGCCATTATTCAGGTTGTTTTCTATTCCCTTAGTTTAGGGAACAATGTGCAATATTTATTAATAACACAATTTAAAAACCATAATATGTCATATATATAAATTTAGCATTATGTTTTCGATTAAAACTTCACACTGCTTTTTAAATACTACTACTCAGTGCTAATACTTTCCTATAAAACTCTTAAAAGAGAAAAATTCTCTGGAACCAAAGTTAGTTGTTGCCCAATTAAAACTACAGGAAAAAACCCAACACAATGCATCTAGGTATCTAAATCCAGAGATCTTTATGAAACAGCAGCTGCTTAATCCTCATAAACAGTTCTGAGTCTAGTGATGTACCTCTATATTTCTTCAGACATATAAAATGCTATCTTAAATCTGTCACTGACTTATTTATGGTATATTAATACTTTTAATACTTGAGAAAGGAACATAAAATGGAAAATTTAGTGTATCGTGACATTTGGGAAAAAAAAATCCAACTCTAAAAGAATATCAAAATGCTATTTGAATTACAGAAGACATATCATACTTTTCTTTAAAATCAGTTACAGATTCCTGGCATTCCTACAAATCAAGTACATGGTTTCTTATAAATACATCATTAAAATGTTTCCTGTTGCTTACAAGTAAGGGTTCTGGAAGAAAAAACATGCCTGCATAGAGTATTAAATAAAAGACTGGTCTTACATGAGGGGCAATTATCAAAGCTCTAACTTCTTATTGAAGCAGTGAGACATGGAAGAAATATCTTGAGTTTGAAAGAACACCTGTTGAACTACTGATCTATTAAAAGTTCCCTGAAAAGCACCAGCAGGAGAAATAATGTGTTTCAAATTTGACTGAATTGAAGTGATTAAAGTGCATATTCTGTTGAGAAAATCATAATAATGGGAAGAAATCGTTTGCATTTCAAAAGAAAAATCAGCTATTAAAAAAGCCAATATATTTTCCAGAAAATTTCTCTACTTTAGTGTAAGACTGGATTTACATACAAATTTGAAAAACTTGTTGTAATAAAAAAAAAAATAAAATATTGCAGAAAGCTTGTAACCAGAAAAAGGTTGTGTGTTTGGTTGTTTCTTTTTTCATTTAGAAACCAAAACACAGCAAGTAAAGGGGATGAAAGAAAACAGGTTTTTTAGGAACTGTTACAGTAACATTTTCTACAACAATGGAGGAGGGAGTGATGATGTTATCATCATTGTTATTATTCAGGTACTTTTAATATGTTTACCAGACCACTTATATAAACATTTTTTTCAGCTTCAACCTTTAAAATATTAATAAAAATTTTATTGTTATGCCTTTTTTAAGACCAGCACTGAGAATAATTGAAATTCACACATTTTGTCCCTGACAGATATCAGAATATTATTCCAGCCTTTTTTCTTATATAAGTCTTGATATTCCTCCTCTTCACCTTCAAATCTTAAGTATAGAATCTGTCTTTTAATGAAAAAAACACACTATGAATATTTGCTTTAATTCTAAGGTAACCCCAAGGGGTTCATAAGAGGGAACTCAGTTGTGTTAAATGCCAGATTGTGCATCACATATTTAAGAAACATTCACTGTTTCACTTTGGCTGCAATCATCAGAAAAGAAGAATATTAAACAATGGAATGTTATATATATTCACTGAGTTTTAATCTTAAAACCAATTAGAGCTTCTGTTGTCCTGCCTTCCTCACGAGGTAGTCAGGATGATAGTATAGCAGAAAAATGTACTTCAACAGGTTTTCCCAAAGATTAAATTTCCAGTGAGCCTTCAGAAGACATGGCCTGGCCTTTCCCTCTTATAAAGGATATTTTCAAGTAGAGGGCCTATGGGAAGCTCCCATTGCAAAGCTCCTAGTCCTTCCCCTAGTGGAAAATCAGGCCTCTAAAGGGAGAAGTCTTCGAAAGCTCAAGTGAGTTTGGGTCTGTTTGGATCAATGTTGCAAAAAAGGTGGAATTGACATGGTAGGAGGAGGACACTAAACAATTCAGCTTAGCACCATGGCGTGGCACCTCATTTCATTCCAGCTTTAACATCATATTCTCTTAACTGTCACATTCCTTATGTAAATCTACCTTATGCTAATTTTTCCTCATTATCCTACCACACGTGTTTTTTTTCTGGAAAACACCATTTGCTGTGACTCCTGTGTGAAGCTCATCAGTCATTTTACAAATGCAACTGAAGAAGCTAAATTTTTTTTGCATATTGCACGAATTTGCTGATTAAACAGTTGTACTTTTTTTACCAAAAAATAACTGTTGCCCATTCTAATGAACAAATAAGACTTAGAGGAAATCAGAAAAAAAAATGTAAAGCAATCTGTTGATTATTCATAGTAAATCTTAGGGTTAAATACTGAAAGGCAAAAATGTTTAGGGGATTTTGGATAATGAAGAACAATTATTTTAGGTGCTTCCCACTTTAACATTTCATTAACTAATACAAAATATTTTATACATGTATAAATGCATACATATTGAGTAACTTCTATTGTTTCTATTTGATCATTGAATTTCTTATTCTTTTCTTTTTCTCCTTTCCCTTCAATCACCCATCTGACTGGTGTATACCACAGTCTATCCTTGATAAAATAATTTTGAGGTAGTAGTTTACAATTCTTTCCTGATGATCATTAAGCAACAAAAGTGCTTTTTGAATCAGCCCTTGAGTCATACTTACAGCACCCTCAAACAAATGAAGCTCTCATGTTATAAAATTACAAATTATCTTAGAAATCATAGATAATGCTATATCTAACTTATACTGGTCTGGATATTTCTTTAATCATTTATATCCTTAAAATGACTGAGATCTTCCTGAGTTTTAAAGGAGAATATGCTATCCATAATGAATGAGAGGGCAATAATGATAACATTTACAGGAATTTTACATCGCTCACAGGAATTATCATTAACATTAGTAAGAAGAAAAATAAGTTATCCTCCTATCCAAGTAATTTAAGATTCTTTCTTTGATTTTGTATAATATTCAAGTAAGGGTATTGCTACTTAAAACTAAAGAAATTGTGTGGGTGAGGCTCTCTGGTGTCCAAGAAAGGATGACCATGAATGAATATCACTGTTTAGATCAAACCCAAAAATGTTCATAGAATCATAGAATAGAATGTGCTGAATTTCAAGGATCATCGAGTCCAACTCCTGGCCCTGCAGAGGACACCCCAACAACCCCACCATGTGGCTGAGAGCATTGTCCCAATGCTTTTTGAGCTTTGTAAGGCTTGGTGATATGACAATGTCCTCGGGGACCCTGGTCCAGTGCACAAACACCTTCTGGGTGAAGAACCTTTCCCTAATATTCAACTTAAACCTTGCCTGACTCAGCCTCAGGCTATTCCCTCAAGTTCTGTCACTGATCACAAGTGAAGAGATCAGTGCCTGTCCTTCCACTTCTTCTCATGAAGATGTTGAAGAACACCATGAGTTCTCCCCTCAATCTCCTCCAGGCTGAAGAATAGTTGCAAGTAGCTTTCCCTGCTCTTTTACACAAAATTCTGATGATAAAATCTACAAAATTTAAGGCAGAGTTATGGCATTCAAGTTTGTCCTAAGTTATAATTTTGGTGCAGTTGAATACATCAGATTCATCTGTGCCTGTTTTCATGCCCATAGCAATAATAAGTAAATAATTTGCTGGGAGGTCAAGGCAGGCCCTATCGAGGCTCTCATGGATGAGACAAGGGGCTCATTTGAGACAACAAATGATTGTCAGGTAAAGTGAATCACAGTGACCTGACAAGATGTGGCAGGAGTTCTCAGGTGAGAATTTTGGACAGTCCAGGAGATTCCTCCATTGTACTGCTGCTGTGCCTAGATCAACCAGTAGTCACTACCTGTACTTTCTGATTGAATAATTGGTGCTGGATTGACATTTTGGACAAAGAATCTGGTCATGCAAGGGACTTGCTGAGGTAAATGCTGCTGTGGGTGAAGAAACTGATCAAATTGAAGACAGTAATTTTTAAAAGTCCAAGCAAACTCTTCTGACAGATAAAGAAATGGTCATGAAAGACAACTTTTTTCCCATGCAGTTAAGTTTAAGGTTTAAGGTAATAGCAATGGTTATGTAGATGCTAGAGGGATTATGTGCAACCGTACTCAATCTGGACTATAAAAATATGGCAGAACAGTTTGGGCAATCTCACATCATGTGAGTATTTGCAAAGACATTCAGTAGAGGCTCATGTCAGCATCTGGACAGCAGCTGACAATGCTGTGGGAGAGATTTGATTGCCAACATATTACACTTTGCAAAAGATTCCACCATTTATTTATTGTAAATGCTTTAAGTACAAGTTAACGAACACAGCTTTCATAAAACACACCAACATGAAGGCAATAAGTCTCATTCCTGTGAAATCTTGATGGCTGTGCAGAATCATGCTATTTTAATCTCTGCTGCTCAGATCCAGCAGTTCATACTGGTGATATATTAATATTATAAAAAATGTTTAATCTTGTTAAATGTCAGAGAACATTACATAGAACAGAGAGATTTAATTCAAGTCACATTGGAGACAGCATATTTTTCTATCTTCTCTTACAAAAAAAATTTTTGGGATGTATTTGCTAAGTCTTAAGACCAAGTTACAGAAGACTCAAAAGAGGAATGGATTTTCTTCCATTTCCCTTCTGAGAGGCAAACCAAAATTTTATATTTTTGGAAGCTTGCATTTAAAGGCTAAGATTTTAAATTTTTTCTTGATTTTTTCTTTTGGTTGTTTTGGCTTGGTTTTTTTTTTTTGGTTTTTTTTCTTGAGACCACTTAAATGTCTGACTGGTTAGTTCATTCATTTATAAGGTTTTGACAGTGTTTTGTGCCCAGATGTTATAGAAACATGCTATGTTTTTAAATAGCTTCTTGATTTATTCCTTAGATAGCAATTTCCTCAAAGAATAAAAAGCAGTGGCATAGAAACTGAGCTGAAAAACAGTGGATGTAGATGTTCCCATGTATTGATATCTCATTTGATTAAATACTTGATTGAAAACATCAGCTTATATATTTTCCTCAATTTTTATTGATAGAGTAATAGTGGAATAAAATTCAAATACGCTGAATAGAAATTATATTTGAATTAGTAATAATATTCAGTTATGTCTCATTCCTTAAACAATCCTGAATTTCAGGAAAAAAATAAAGACAAAAAGAAAAAAAAAAATATGGAAACCCAGAAATAGAGGATGAAAAAGTTTTGGAGAATCCTGAAACTCTAATTCATAATATAAGATAGAAATTTTCATTAATATTAGCAAATTGGTATCTTAGGACACAGCAGATACATGGTATTACATTCAATAATGTAATTCCTTACTAGGATGTATGTACTATGAAAACAGTATATGTACTTTGACTAGACAGGATTATTAAAAAATAAAATTCCTTTGTGTTGTCAGATTTTGGTAGCCCTCCAAAGAGCATGAGACTGAGACATCATTGTAACCAGTGCTGCTGTTCTGGGTTCTGTTTAGTGTTGGTTTAGGATATTGTTTATTTTCTTCATGAAGTAATTTGTAGAAATTCCTATATTTTAAACTAAAACCTAGATCAGGGGAAGTAAACATTATCCCTGATTCAGTTAGATTTCTGTGAGAAATCAGACAAGATAATCTTCTCAAGCAGAAGCTCTCAGTATTGGGAGCTATAAAGCCAAATAGAAACAAAAAAGTTAACATTCTCTCACAAATGTAAAAATGAAAATTTTGTCTGTATTTGTATGACACACCCACTTACTGCAGCTCAAAAAGATAATACAGGTGCTGGCACTTGTGAACTCTTTTTCCATGAAAAATGAATCTTAGAAAATCAGGATTCATTTTTTCCTTTTTTTTTTGGAAAATTGATATATTTACAGCCCTCTGGATGTGTGAATTGGTTTAGCATTCCATTATTTCTCTTGTAAATCATGGTTCTGCTAAAAATTTTGCATTACTAACATGTTCAAAATATTTTTGATTTCAAGAATACTCCACTAAAAATGATTGCTGAAATAACATAATGGTGAGGAAAAAAAAGTGATCAAATCAGGGCTCAGGCTGAAAGACATTTGTCAATTCTCAGCACTTCAGTTCCCAAAACAGTGAATAAAACCAATGTTCAATAGTTGATATCCCAAGCACCATTAGTGTGTCAACATTTCTGATAAGGACATGGTTCTGTAGAAGAAAGGGTTTTTTGTTTTGTTTTGGTTTGGTTTTTGTTTGATCTTAGTTTTGCTTTGTTTTGTTTATGTTTTTGTTTGTTTTGATTTTGATTTCGGTTTTGGTTTTGGTTTTTTAACAGGGAATAATTCTTAATGAAGTTTTATTGTCTTGGGATAAAATATATTTATGGACCTAAAGATAATGATCTGTCTTGTTTTATTTAACCCTCATGAAATATTTTCTTTGTGGGCAATTTCAGAATATTCTCCCTTCATAACAAACATTAAAAAAGAGGGCATTTAGGTGTAAAAGAAGATGCCACGTGTAAGTATGGGTACTTTTCAGAGAAAGTTTTTCTGAGCATGAATACATAAGTTATTCAAAGAATTTTTCTATTCCTAATGAGAGGCAGTCAGAGAAAACTTTCACAATGTATAAATTGATGACAGAGTTCAGTGGCATTTCAAATGAAGGTTTTCAGAACTGAAGAGAACTGAAGATGGAGTCTTCTGCTGGGTGAAAAAGAGGTTAGAGTCTTCTGAGGAAATAGCAGCTCATATTTTGTCCTATCCATTTCCACTTCTGATGCCCAGAGAATTTAGGGTAAACTTTCCTCTCTGAGGTGAATACAACTAGAATTTATTCTAATTTGTTGATATTTCATGGTGTGAACTCCTAGTGAGCCCAGCTGCTCATGTGCTAGACCTGCAGTTGTTTCTGCTGCCCTGTGCATTTTTGAATTATCCTTCTCTCTCCAGGTACATCAGGGACTTTTTTGGCTCATCCCTCCTCCTGTGCCACAGCAGTAGGTGAAATTCAGAGACAAAAGCAGCTCTTGATTCCTCTGCTACCACCAACTCTCATGACAAATTTGAGAGTTATGCCAAAATTGCCACCAATTTTTGCTATTTCCTTTAAGAATCTTCAACATCACCTCTTAAATAGGTCTGAATATGAGAATGGCACCTCTCCCATTTAAATCTGTGTATCACTGTATTCACAGTATTCAAATGTGCTTATGGATTTTTGCAAAGTTATATATTAAAACCTGTGGTTTTTTTCTGAATATTTCTGTGCAGGTCAGTTCTGCCTTTTGTTTTCCTTGAATCCATAAATTCTAATACAATTTATAGAATCAGATAAGTTACAATACAGTAAAACACAGATGATTTATGTACAAGAAATTTTGTGTAGGGCGTGATGATAATGTTTTGCTACTTTAAATACATATGAAACTAAAACACAACAACAAAAAAAATCCTCATGTAGCTTTGACACAAGAATGAGTTTAGCTTAGTAACACAACTAATTTAAATCATGCAACTTTAATGATGTGCCCTTTTGGATTTGCTTTTACTTTTCATGAAGCACATTTTGATCATTTTACTTTGAAAACTGCATCTTTTAAAACTTTTAACTCCATCTCCCAGTAGTTAGCTTTCCTGCTAAAAAAAATCTCATTAAATATGTGCCTTTAACTAGGTGCTTGGAAGATCTTAACATACACAGTTTTTGACTGTACAAACATTTTTCATATGAAATAAGTCCCATTCATTTGGAATGAGATTTAACCTGAATAATTGGCTTTTGGCAGGGCTGGTGATTTTTCTGAATAAGAACAAAGTTCCTTAATAATAAACAGTTTTGGTGGACATTCATATTTTTGGATTTCCAACATTTAATTGCTCCTTAGAGGGACAATTTTTATGGAAAGCTCAAATCCTTTTTCAGACACCCATAAATCAGAAATATAAGCACCTTGTAGCAAACTCCCACAAGAATGCAAAATTATCAGCCAACAGTGCACAGCTCTAAGACATGAATTAGAGCTCTTGTGCAGAACAAAATAAAAAATATATAAAAGTTGTGCATGTACTCAGATAGATGGACAATGCAAGGCTTTCAGGTCCTGCACCAATCCTCTTCTATGCCAGTTGTCTCCTGTAGAACTGACTTCCCCAGAGAAGACAGAAAAAAGGAAATTTTGGGGAACTTATTTTTTATTAATAGCCCATCCATGGTCTCCATTTAATATTACAGTAGCATATGGGATAAAGAAATATTGAAATAATGTGTTGGAGAAGGTTTGAGATAAGCTAATGAGTGTGACATGAAAGACTCAGTGGATTACTAAAAATTTGCCACGAGTGGAAATATGCAGAAACCATATTTTATATAACAAAAATTCCCACTAAAACCACAAAAATCCCCCTTATATTGTATTTTATATTACAGAACATGCCATTTTGTCCCTTTTTCAGGCTAGGATTTTGGTACATACCTATGAAATTTAACACAATACAAATATAAGTAATTGTGCTATAAGAATTCTTATTTTATTCCCTCTGAAAATTCAAAGAGCAGAACTGGCTATAATAGATTATTATTTATGTACCATCTTATTTTACCACAATCACTTCTCACTCTTAATTGCTATTGTTAGGCATTAGTCAAGACAGGTTTTGCACACATGGGTGTGATGAAACAAAGCTAAATTATGTGAGAAGAATCATACATATATATTTAAAGACTACATAGCTGAGTATTGGAAAAGCTTGTACAGGACCTGCAAAACAGATCTCTAAGCATCAGTTTTTGTGCTATAAATTGCAATGGAAATCCTATTTGCAAGAAAAGAGATTCTGTAAACTTTACTCATTGTGTCCTGAGAGCTTTGGGCTCATTGCCTATTCATAGGTGATGGTATCAATAATGTTATTAGTATTTATAGTTCCCTGAGTCATTCAATGTATTTTCTGGGGAATCATTATATACAAAAGATAAATACTTCTCATTCCTGATCCTCTCGTTCAGATTGTATCCCTGAGGAAATAGAATTGACTTTTATTTGTTTGGAGGACATGGTGAAGTAAATACCTTGCCTATCACAGTACTGCAAAGCCCCTTAAATGGTGAAGAATTTCTGATAAGGGACATGTTTGCATCCATTTGAATCCTGTTCTCAAACAGAAGAGGATAATGGAGGAGGAAGGTGAAGGAAAGTGAAGGAATCTAAAGCTCTTCTAACTATTCTTCTAACTAGAAAGCTATCTAATAGCTTTCCCAACTATTTCCACTTTTCCCTCTTATCTGGCCCTTGTCCTCTTGCTCCTTCCAGTCCTTCAATACACTTGCACATATATAAATACACATCATGGTTTTGGAGTGTTTTCCCCTTAACTATTTTTGCCATTCGTTATTACTGGAATTTGTGAAAACATGTTGGCTGTGTTAGTAAATCTGTAATCTTATAAGTGTTTTGCAGTGTTAATATTACATATTATTAATAATTATTGCTTTGCCTATTATGTCCTAGGAAGTATTCCTAGGTCCCTTTCCTCCTAAGCTGACTGAACACTGATCAGGAACTGCTTACTGTTTCATTTTTTCCACTTAATATCAGATTGCCTTGGTGACAGACGCTGCTTCGTGAGGACTGTCACATTCACATTCTAATTACTCAGGAAATCAGCAGGTTTCTTTTTCCCCACCAAAACATCTATCTTCCCCCTTCTTCCCAAGGAACTCTGCCAAATCAATCTATGTGCAGATATTACAATTTAGCAACAGCTTCCTCAGAGTTTTTGTATCATGTTGTGAAGAGGGCATACTAGAAGCTTTTGATAATGTTTTCTCACTCTAATATATACTTCTAATATAAATGTGGAAAATCTGTGTTGTTTTCTGTGATCCTAGCAAACAATGTGGTAATTTAAAGTATTTATATAATAAATATTTTCTTTCCTAGCTTGAATACCTTAGAAAACTACTTATAATTGTGTAAGTCATGCTCATATCTTGTACAGATAGGGAAGAAAAATAGCTGTATTTAATTCAAAGATGAATCTGATAAATGTAAATGTTAAAATATATGTATGTTTGTATGTGTGTATATATATATATGTAAAAATCCATATTCACCAAGACTTTCTTAGGTTTTTTTTAGAAAAACCTTTCTTATATACTTCAAAATATATTCAAATAAGGATTTTTATATCCAGTTATAGTAATTCCAACATTTACATTCCAGATCAATGCAGACCAATGTAAATGAACATATCCTTATTTTTAATACAAAAAACTTATGAATACCTATCTTCTTGTCTTCTGGTGCTACAATCACCCTTCTGAATCCCTTCTGGCTCTGATTTTGGACAGTTTTAGCCATCCCCAAGAAAAGAGATGGGAATCTTGGAGTGAGCATCAGTCTCCCCAGATCTTTCTGGGAGGAGTGTGATGCTGCTAACTGGATCCATTCCTTCCCAGTCTTGGAGTTCCCTTGGCCTTGTTTTCATACTTTTCTCATTTGTGCCTGCCTTGATTCCAGCAAAGGGGTGAAAGATGCACTGTAAGCCTTAGAGGCTCTTTGTAATACACATAAACAATTTCAATAGAATACACTTCCTCACCCTAAAGTTCTCAATACCTTACAATAAAAACCATAATTTCTAGCAAATGGGCCAAATTATCTCACTTACTTTTATTTCTTAGAAGAAACTCTCTGTCCTGCACTGTGTTCTGTGGCTATTCATTATTAACCAAAAGGCTGGACAGACTCATTTGGTTGTCAGTTACTGTCTGTATAACAGAAATCCCAGAAGTGTTTTCCAGAAGTCTGCAGAATATTAGCTTCAAATGTGAAACTCTCTCAAATGCTGGCAGAAAAGTCTATATACTATTTGTGTCATAGAATACATTGTTTGGTGACTGCAGTAAAAATACCTTCAAATCACTCCCATAATTTAATGAGGCATACTGGTTTCACTTGAAATCAAAATAGCTATTGTTTCCTCAACTATACTTCTAATTTCCAGAATACTTTCCTCTTTTAAGTATCCTGTAGATATCTTCTGCAAAACTATGACATCTTTGCTATTGTGTATAAAACTCAACTGTCCATTGCTCAAAAAGGATATTTTTTCCTAACCCATAATTATATCCATCTAGATGACTCCTTTCCCAAAAGCAATCCTTCTGCTTTAAAAAGAATCTGACCTGCCTGCATAAAAGAAAGGAGTACATGAATTTTTTGAGAGATATCCTTTTTCTATTTCCCCCACAAATTTGCCATGAACCAATCCCCACAACCGTAGACTTTCTCTTGTTTCTGATTGGCACAAGATAGAGGAACACTGATAAAAATGCAGAAATTTTGGAAGGCTTTATACAGAAGCTAAGTATTTAAAAATTATCACCAATATTTGATCAGAAACATTAATTTAAACTGACATTTTAGAAATCGGTTGAAAATCACTAATATTCCAGGTCAGAGTGTCATCCTCTTTAAGTTTTTGCAGTTGATATAGCCTTAGCTATGGAATGCCTTGTTAACTCTCCTTTTGGCCCCATGATTTGGCAGTTTTATTAAGATGTTAAATATGTAAGTATTTACACATGTAATAAAAACTTTGGTCTCTATCAAGAATCCTGAGTAGAAATGCAAAAAGACCTTTACATGTAGTTCTGGTAGGTAATGTTTGCTTAGATTGTAACCTTATCACTTTTTTTTCCCCTAAACCTGGGTTCCTAAGTACTACATAAATGTGCACATCTGGAAAAACAAATTTTGCAAGGAGATTTAAATATAATTAGTGCAACAGTTTTGGATGTTGGACAAAGTAAAATGGTTATTCTAATTAATTACAAGCTTTACTCAAAAACTGTATTCCTAAGAGTATCACCCCTGCAATAATAATGCCGATGGGATAAAACTAATGTTGCAGACAACAGAAATATTGTACTGAAAGGTGAGTTAATTAAAAATAAAAGAAGAAAGCAACAAATTTTTCTCAAGAAAAGCTGTACACTTTTCTGCTCATGGGCCAGTAAAATGAATGATATCAAAGAATTCAATGCTCAATTTGAAATAGCAAGTGAACACATTATTTTTATTTAAAAAAGGCATATTAAAGAACCATGGGATTTTTACTTCAAAATATTTATAATTTTAAGCATCACCTTAGCTGATGATAGCTTGATTAATTCTGACTTTCTGCATACACATTTTGGAGGAAGACTCTTCAGCTCAATTTACTGTCATTGTTTGGTTTTTACTTCAGCTCTCAGAGTCCCAACCCACTTTGAAAGGTTCTTTATACCTGGTTTTCAGTCAATTTCCTCTCACTTTATTATTTTATGGTTTTGTTATGGTTTCAAAGTTTTGTAGCATTTCAAACCCTGTGTATGAAAAAGTTGCATTCAGTAATTTAAGACAGACTTTTTTCTCCTTTAAGAAATAGGCAATACTAGCTACTTACTGTACATCAGTCTAACTGGTTTTTTTCATGGGTAAGACATTCCTAAAAAAGGAGTGTGGCCCAGGTTTATGTTAAATGCCAAATACAAAGTAACTTTTAAAATTGTATGCTAAGAATATTTCTCCTTCCCACAGCTATCCTTTAATTTTTTAAAAAATTATGTAGATTCCAGTTGTATTGAATTTTCAGGTTTTTACAAGCCTTTAATCTTTTAAAAATCAATTTTAAAGTTGACTTCAGGCTTCCTAATTCATAACTTTTGTCTCTTGCCATTTGATCCCTGAATGATGTAGATATCATTCTTTTCATCTGAATAAATAGCTGAACAGGAAAGCGTAGTATTATTGCTATTTCATTTTCTCCTTTCTGCAAATTCAGATAGATTTCCTAGGAGGGATGCTCTTTCTCTTCCTTTTGACATTTGTCTATTCTGTTCGCATGTACGCGCTTTCTCTATTTTTCTTTTATGCTTCATATTTTTTGATGCTTTTCATTTTCCCTTTAATCTCAAGAGGACAACACTGTGTTGAGGCACATGCTGTAGCTATAGTACTTGTTGAAGCTTTCATGTAGTATTTCTCAAGCTGAGGTTCACAAAAGCAAGTAAAAGAGGAAATAAAATTGGATGGCAGAAGTCAGAAGCCTTTCAGAGCCACCTGAGTCAGCAGCCACTTTAGAGAGGGAAGCAGAGAGCAGAACTTTTGGCAGCAAATGGTTACATGAGCAGCCTACAATTACCTGTTGGCAGCAGTGCAGTTTCAGCAGTAAATTGGAGTGAGCATAAACATCTGCATTTAGTGATTACAGTGTATTTCCACTTCAGCACCTTTAGAGGGAAATCCATTACATTCCTCTAGAAAATGTAAGCTGCTGCCAGATGAGGATTACATGGTAGGTGAGGATGAAAGTGTCAACATTTTCAAAAACTAGATTTACAAATAACACTGAGATCATCAGATTACGATTTAAGAAATTAGAAGAAATGGCCGACAAATCTGTTAGATTGAAGAAGTGCATTTACCCACCACATCATGCAGGAAATGTATTTTTTGCTGATGAAGACAGTATTTGCACAGAATTCAGATGAAGACTAGTGGTAGCCTCTTTTGCAAGGACAAGGTGGCAATAAGACATATCACCACCCCATGTCTTTGTGAGTCAAAAGGTTTGGCTGGAACTGGGTTTGGAAGAAAGGGTCATGATCCAGTGATGCTATTGACAGTATACATATATGTCAACTAATATTGACTTACAGTTTAGATCAAGATCATGGAGATCCAGGTCTTCCTTAAAGCAAACCTTCATGTAGCCTCTCTTCACTACTCATGACCTGCAGGCCCAGCTCAAGCACCAAAGCAGAGGGATAACACCTGTCACTAAATTGATCTCACCTGAATTAGGCTTTGATGCTTACTTCAGCCTTCAGAAAATTAATCTGGCAATTTTTAACCATTCTTTCCCAAACATTTCTTCCTTCCATGAAAAAAGTGCGTATGTTGCTTAGGAAAATACAGGAATCACAGATGCACTGAAAACAGGTAACCAGTGAGCAAACTTCCTATTCCTGCTGGAATAGACTTCCAGTAGAACTCTTTAATTAAACTGAGGTATCATAATGTGTAAGAAGATGTTTTATACTTAGGAATATTGACTCCCTATAACATAGGAAAAAAATACCATGAGGACAGCAATGGAAGGGACATTCCAGAGAGAAAATGAAATTATAAAGATTTCCATCTCTTATAATTAGAGAACCAGAGATTGGAGCCTTGGAACACCATATTTGCCCTTTGGGTGTTGAAACCACACACCATTTACAGGTTGTCTTTCCTTCTAATTCAAACAAATAAACAAGTGTATGTTTTAGGCCACAGTCCCTCGAAGATAAACAGACTACAGGAATAAACAAAAAAAGCTGCTCCCTGTTCTCAGAGGAAGAAGAATTCAGGTCAGATACAGCAGAAGAAAAGTAATTAATTTCAGATGTGGTAAACAAAAACAAGTACACAAGTTAAATTCAAACCCAATCTTGTCATATATGCTCACAGATGAGTTTATTCTCCTTTCCCCACTTGGCAATGCAACTTTAAAAGAGAATGCATTGACATTTCTCCCTTTGGAAATATTCCATTATTCTGTTTCCCCAGCTTATAGTCTAATTAACCCACTGGGAGGATAATGTTCTAATTAAGTAGCCTATATGTAGGCCTGTTTTATTCCTTTATGGACATACAAAATCCCTAAGCAAATTTTCTAGCTTTTGACAACCCTTTCATGCAGAAATCATTCCTAATATCCAATCTAAACCTCCCCAGTGCAACTCGATGCTGTGTCCTCTTGTTATGTTTGTTACTGAGAAGAAGCAACCAATGCCCACTTGGCTATAACCACAATAAGAAAGGGTCATCTGTAACCATTGGCTCAATTCACATTATATGTTGTAAGGTGTGAATGATTATGCTATTTACTGAATATTTCATGTGATGGAAGAATAATTCCAATTAGTATTACATTCATTTACTCGTGGGTAGCTTATTACACTGGTTTTCAGTTGTGTTTTTTTGCTTTTCCTACTCTGATTCTTATGGTTTTAGTGATACCTCCATGTAGCTCATAGAATGATTCTAACATTTAAAAAATTACACCACAACTAAATTATTCCATTAACATTTCTCCTTGATCCTATAAATAAAAGCAGTGGAGATTTTTTTTTCCACATTAGGAGCCATAACTTATATGCGAAAATGTATAGTATATTCAGAATGGCAGAATATAGGGACAAATGGACACTCATGTGATCTGTACTCTGCTGCCTTGTCAGCCTTGATCAATAGACTGCAGCTGTGTTTCAGAGAATCATAGGATGGCTTGGGTTGAAAGAGACCTTGAAGATCACCCAGTTCCAAGCCCCCTGCCATGGACTTTTCACTAGACCAGGTTGCTCAGGGCCCCACCCAACCTGTCCTTGAACACTTCCAGGGATGGGGCATCCTCATCTTCTCTGGGCAACCTGTTCCAGTGCCTCACCATGCTGAATGTTTGCCATTAAAAAGCTCTTAACTGGAATACAGGTTATGGTTTACAGTTTTTACTACTAATAATTTACTAAAATCTTGCTTTTTCCTTATTCTGTGGAACCCAGTTCTAAGTAGCACATATTTGAAAGTCAGGACAGGACTGAAATTAATTCATATAAATGGTTTTATTAAAAATTAAAAGCAAAATGTGAAATTTTGGGCCCTGTAAAAACATCCCTATTTTCTTCACCATTGACTCAAACAGAGCCAGAAATTCACTCCAGGTGTAAAAGATTTAAATATATTATACATGGGACTATTTTTTCCCATGGAATTTTTGGCCAGAGCCAGCCACTGAATTTTTCTTTGTTTTTCTCTTGCTTTTACTAGAAAACTAGCACAAAGCATTACTGTGTTTTTCCTTCTTTGTGGTTAATAGTAAAACGGAATATCAGTAAAACCTGAGCCATGACAGAATTATGTCAAAATAAACCCCGAAACTGATTGGAATTTAGCAACATTGCTAAATGCATTTCCAGATTAGAGGCCAATGGGAAACATCAGTAGTGATCAAGGAATTTCTAAACTTGGAAATCCAATCACAATGCTTCTACTGGAAACACTACCTAAGATTTACAATTGCAATGCCTTGTTCTGAACTTCTGCTTATTCACAACTACACCACAGGAAACCACTGATTTTGGAAACAGAAATCCAAATTATTTTACGGTTTATGCTTTTGACCCACAACTTCTCTGATGATAGAACATCTCAAAGTAAAACATTTCTGGATTTCTGGAGAAGGATCCTATTGCTCGAACCATGCAGAGACGACATTACTTAAAGCTATTTATAGTTGTGAATCAACCTATTCAAGAGACATTTTCCAGATTCTTATGATAAAGAACTTGGATTAATTCTACTTATTTCACTTTGCATCACAGTGACTAACTTTGATTAGAAAAGTTGCACATGCAATATAAAGGACCAGACAAATTTTGATTCTCAATTGAATTTGTAAACTGGCTCTACCTTTATTTATTTTACAAGGCTGGAAGATGGGAAGCACACTCTTACTGTGTTTCTCTTAGCTTTGCTGAATACTAGCAAGACTTCACTATAACTGTAGCACCATCACCAAACACTTCTGAAACATAAGAGGCATGAACTGTGCTCTCAGTACAGTTATAAATTATGGAAGTTAAAAAGAAAATTGTATTTCACATACTGAAAATGAAAGTTCAAGGTAGAAAATCTCCCTTCTCTGCTTTTGTGTTTCTAGTTATTTCAGTTTTCCTTACATCTAGCTTACTCCAAGCTCACTGAAGATTTTAGGAGTTTTGCTTATGTGAATACCTAAGATTCCTGGGGTGTGTTATATGAGATTTTGCGCTGCTTGGAAAACTCTTCCAAAGACCTATGAAAATATAAATCAATAATTCAAAACCACCTAGAACTCTACTCCCTAAAATCTAAAATGAATTAAAAAGAAGTCTGATATTTACTACTTCAGGTTCATTAGGTTAATCCATGTGGAACTTCTGTAAACTCACACTATTTGCCCCTGTGGAGCTTTTACTGTTTTATAAATCAATATTGAGGTATGCTTTTACCCATCTGACAGAGCATTTTTGAACCTCTTGCAATCTCTTCCACCAATGAGTATCAATGGGGTCTTAAAGCTCTTGGTATAAATCTTTTGAGAATACACACTATGGCAAAGAGTTTGGAATTTTCATTAAATGTTTGCTGAAAACCAGTGCAGGTTTATTTGCAAGACTTTTCTAAATGAAATTAGGTAAATTTATGAGTCTTTGTTTCTCACAGGTATGTATAAGCATTTAGCCATAGGGCAAGCTATGGACTCTGCAATTCAGCTCCATCCAGCTATGCCAACAGTTTCCAGGAGAAAACTTGTGTTAAAAGAACAGAATCAGATTGCAGTGCAGAGCTCATGATTTACAGTGCTCTGTTTTCTAGCAATTTCTCAGTGGAATATAAGCCTTAGCATTGTAGTTTGCTTTTTCTGGCTTATTGGATCCTTCCTCACCTGTGTTCAAGATTTAACATAGAACTCAAAAGAAAAAGAAGTAAAAGATAATCTGGACTCTGTCCTACTGCAATTTGTTGCAGCTGTTCTACTACATTTGCATAATATCTTTTTTTATCGTGGAAATTTTCATAAATACCTATTTCTTGTTCACTGTAGAAAATTACAATTGTGCAGAAGTACAATGTGCATTTGGAATAACTGAATCTGACCCCTGTTAACTACTTACAGAAAAAAAAATCATTTTGACTACTAGGGTTAATCTATTTTTCCCATCACTTAACATATAGCTATTTTATCTCATGCTCCACAAAGAAAAAAATATATTTTCAGTTAGATTTCTATTTTTATTTGTAAGTTTAAGCATTACTACCTTTTTTTTTGCTTTTATTTTTACATAAATAATTATTTAATTTATACTCCTGAGAAGATATCTCTGAATCAGAATCTTGTAGGTATCAAATTAATCTTGAAGAAGCACCATTTTCACTAACCTGTTGCTATTATTCTGCTATGACCCCATTTTTACTCAGATAATTTGAGGAACAACATCGGAATGGAAAACTGTCTTTATGTACATCTTAAGAGAACCATTTCTGAAATCAGAAAACCTGCTTTTCCCAATAAGACTGTCTTTGCCTCAGATTCATAATATTTAAATATGAAAAGCAAGGGTAGTTAACACAATGCATCACATTTCTTTTCAATATTACGTTATAACAAAACACAATGGATAACAGGCAGCTGTATTTCATAATTTTTCTACTCTAACTACTTAAAGACTACATTTTAACATATGATCTGATTGTTCTTGTCAAATAACATCCAAAATATTTAATCTCTTATATTTTGATTTTCAACCTTAGGAATTTTTAGTACTTTTATTTCAGTAACATAAGGTAAAGAGTACAGAAAACTATTATTTCTGTGACCGCACAACTGTCCAGTTTTGACTGTAAATTGTCCCTCTTTGTTACAATGCTTCTTTCATCCAGACTAAAAATAGTTTAGCACTCAGTTTCTTTTACATCAAAATTTTTAAGTCTGTAATCAAGTCAGTAGTCAATATTGCATCTCTTGAATATACTGAATATATTTAACACAAATGTATTTAAGTCATAGAATGACCTGGATTGAGAGGGACCAAAAAGTTCATCTCCTTCCAACTCCCCTGCCAGGTCTGGGACACCTTCCACTAGACCAGGTTGCTCAGAGCCCCATCCAGACTGGCCTTGAACACTTCCAGGGATGGGACATCATATCTGTTGCTTGCAAACATCTTTGCAAGGCAACCATGAGCAGTTTTTATATTATTTCCCATTATTAGAACTTTCATCTTTTTAATAGGAAAGCTAGAATTGCAACAGTTTTAGTCTTGTCACCTTTGTATAGAGGTAAACTGATTTCCTTAGCTTGTTTATTCTAAAAAAAAAAAGCTTAAATAATAAAAAAAAATTAATATGGGCTAAAATGGAGTGGCTATACAATTTTTAAAAAGCTATATATTAAATTGAAATTCTTGAGAGATAACTTAAGGTAATTTGATTAAGTTAATGGAGCCTGTGAGAAATTAACTGGTGAATTTCAAGTCAGAGAATGAATGTTTTACCAGTGTTCTGAGTAAAGGAAACTTTCTGATTGGCATCATTAATATGTGGCCGTTACACAATACCTGTTTGCATTCCTTCAGAGAAGGAGCTGTCTTATTCAAGGTCTAAATAAAGGTACTTGTATATCTGTGAGAAGACTAGAATCACCCACAGGAGCACATTCTCTTTAATGACAATTGTTAAAATTAGGTTTCTTATTACAAATACCACAATCAAATTATTCTGAATCTTATAATACATGATTCTGAAGGGGGAATATGAATTGTTCAACCATTATTTTAATGTCACTCTTAATAACAGTGTTATAAAGGACTTATAACTTGTAACTTATATTACAAGTTTTAAAATGAGGATGGAACTTATGAAAAAATGTATCATAAATGCTCAGTTTGGGGGGAACAGCAAATGAGTTTATGTTTTCAGGCATAAACTATATAATTTAGGTGTTTGTGTAGAATGCCCAGAGTCTCTGAAACTTTATAGGTGATTTTCTCTGATACCTTTATATTTCACCTTAAATATTTGATTAGAGATTTAATATTCTAAGTTTTGCTAGTGAGATAGGAAATATATAGAACCTCCATTTGAAAGAGTACTTATTATCTAGAACTGAATGCATGTTGGAAATTTTGTAAACAGACTGCACTATCTAACAGGAATGCCAATGCCAATTTTTTTTCTGAAGATTATTGTTTCTTTTCCACTAATATTATATGTGAATGCAAAATCATTAATGTGATATTGAATATGGCCATGAAAGCAGATTTAGAAGTACATTAAACAGAGCTTGGTTTTTCCATACCCTCTTAGACCAAAATCAACAGAGGATTTGGTTAACTTTCCTCATAGTATTCTTAAGCTTTTTTTTTGCATCCACCACACAGAATCATCAAGGTTGGAAAACACATCCAGGATCACCAAGTACCACCTTTGATTGACACCACCTTTTCAACCAGACCAGAGCACTGAGTGCCACTTCCATGCTGTTTATTTAATACCTCCAGGGATGGTGACTCCAGCACCTCCCTGGGCAGCCCCTTCCAATGTTTGACAACCCTTTCATTCCTCCCGATGTGCACGCTGAAACTCCCTTGGCACAGCTTGAGGCTATGTTCTCTTGTCCTGTCAAAAACATAAGATTACATGTCTTAGTTTTAGATTTTCATTCCAGGGTTATTATTAGAGAGTTTGGAGCGGAATAAAAATAGCAGGCCTGAATTTATATAGGGGATAATAATACAAAATATACAAAACCCATGATTTTGGAATTAAAAAATACTCATCAACTAAACAAGGGAAATTAAACTGAAGGAAATGTGACTCACTCATGCAGTGTCCTATTTGTCAAGCACCAGATCTCATACTTCTTTACTTCACAATCATTTCTTGTCAAATTTAGTGCAGTATACAGGGAGCACTGTGGTAAAACTGTCTCATAGTGCATAGAGACAGGGACATATTGCAACTGGAAATAAGGCAGACAAGATGCCAGAGTATATAGGTGTTAGTTCTTTATATATATATATATATACATAGGCATAGATATGTAGGTACACATGCCTTTTTCAAGGAACTACTGAGTTTTTGGGTATAATGTAGGCCTCAGCTCAATCTGTTTTCGAGATAAATAAATCTGAGACAGAATGCTAAAGGGAATGCAAAAATCTGTTTCTGGGAAATGATTGAAAATGCTTGATTTGCTTATCTCTGCAATCTTGCAAAAGAAATGTTTTTTTCTCTATAAATATATGGGAGGAGAGTTGAAAATAGAAAACAGGAAAATTGTTCTGGGATTGACAGGTGTTTTAGGTACAAAAGCAAATCAGTGTAAAATCGTGCTCAATAAAGGATTCAAAATTGTTGCCCTTTACGATTCTATCTTGTAGGGGCAGTGCTTGATAAATTAAGCATTCTGCCAACCTTATGGATTTTAGACTTTTATTCAAAACCACAAAGTATAGGACTAAATATAGGAATAAATTTTCCTAAGTTTTTTTTGCTTCCATTGCTTTTTTTACATAGCTATTGTCTTCTCTTCTAAACAATAATTTGCCCCAGTTCTTTCTCATTTTGAGCCATATCCCCTTTGCCTTTGCTTTTGGTCTCTTCTCCACTCTGCATTTATCAAATGCTCATGTAAGGTTCTGGTCCTTCTGTATATTCATCCATCCATCCATCCATCCATCCATCCATCCATCCATCCATCCATCCATCCATCCATCCATCCATCCATCCATCCACCCACCCACCAGGGCTTCCTATTGATTCCCCAATACCCCTCTCTTCCCTCGCACCCATTTCCTCTCTTGTTTCCTTGCATTACCTGGCTTGTGTCACTGCTCTCTTTGCATTCCCACTATTGAACTTTCAGCTTCTGTATTGCCAAGTTTCTGTTTAGCCCTTCTGTTCCTTAATTCCTTTACAACTGGTCACCAGACATGGGTGAAGGATCATTGCTGGGAGCACAAAGACAATGGCTTTCTGTCTTCCCTGTGTCAGATGTCATAACCAGTGAGAAGAACAAATCTCATCCACCCTTTTCAGCCTAGACCTGAAGAATTCTCTTGATGATTTAGCTGCAAAACTTCAAAAGATGATGAACTCCTATGCAGGTCCCTTTCTTTCTTTCTGAATTTTTTTTTTTTTGATGCTTAGACTTAGGGTAGCATTATTGCAGAGTTTTACTAGTATGAACAAAATTATATCCTTAATGTAAAATTACCCTTGGACCAGACACCCAATCTGGAAAACATGACTGAGCAACCTGTCAAATGAGTTGGTGTTCAAGCAGAACACAATATCACCAAGGAACAGAAAGTTTCAGGTAATCTGAAGCACAAGCACTGTTACCAGCAATTTATAAACCCACAGCAGAAATTGTGACAGTGATATCCCATATAGCATGGTTAAAGTGATGAATAAATTTCAAATATTTCTTAAAACTATGAAGCTACATGAAATGTCAGCAGTGCTCATAAGGGTTTTGATTTTGGTTTTTTTTCTTAGTGGATGTCACTAAAACCCTCTCAGTCTAAATGTTTAACAGTTTAGACTGAGAGTTCCCTTTCAGAGCCTGTAGGAGGGAAAAATATGTTGAAGTCTATCAAGCATTACCAAAAGTCAGTGTCTGGAGGGAACACAGTGTATGTGAGCACTAAAGATGCATATTGTATGGTTCTAAAACGTGTGTCACTTTATTATATAATGGCCTTTCAATTGATCAGTTTTTAGAGTCAAGGAAAATATGAATTTACACAGTATTTTAATGGAAGAAAATAAGTTAAATCATTAATCAATATATTTTTGAAGCAATGCTAAAGTAAATTGTATATAAATTTACTCCAATAATTGGGCAAAATCATGCATATATTGTTACAGTATGAGCTGTGAGAAAATAACAACAGGCCTTTAAGTTAGAGATACTTAAACCATTCTAACAGAAATGAAAATTCTAGTCTTGACCTCATCAGGAAGATACTGAACACACTGAATATGTAGAAACCTATAGGAAGCAAGAGTAATTAGACTGATTTGCATACCTAAATTAACATAATTGTTTTTAAATACCAATGGTTTAAAACCCCAAGTGAGTTTTGGACTGTAATTGTAATGAATGTGATTTACAGGAAAAGGCAACAGTTCACCTTTGCCAGTGATCCATCTTACCAAGGATATAATTTTAATTTTGCATTTAATTACTGTTTAAGAGATATGCTGCATAACTGTCATTGTACATCTCTAGTTCTCTGGGGACTAAAGAGATTTTATTTAATTGGAAAGACTTTCTAAATTTTTTTCTTGCCTTAATCTATCTACCTGAAATGCAACATTTCAGTTTATGGTTGTAAGGAGTACACTGTGCATTTGAATACCTCCTCAACTGGCTGGGAGATTTTGTCAAGAAGAGTTTGGAATCAGGGTGATGTGATTGGTTTGGGTTACCTCACCTTACTTCAAACCTGTGGAACTGACCAAGCTTTCCTCAGCTTCCTGGGGCTCTGAGCACAGAGAGGGCTGGAGATTTGAAGTCATCTTGCAGAAAAAAATATTTTTAAGTTCTGTATTAAAACTCCTTTGCAAAGAAACTCAGAGGTCAGTTCTGTACTTGCTGAAGTAGATGGGAATTTTGGCATAGGCTTCAGTAGTATAGAACAACTCCCCAGTTCTTAATTATTTATATCATACTAAACAGTTAGAGAAAGATTAAATATTGCTGGAACCTTTTTTAAAAGCTAAGCCTTCATGTTTTGAAAAGTGCCTTGATTTCTTAGTTATGATCTTCCTGATAATAGGAATTATAAGAAACCTGCAAAATGCTTCAGAGTTATGACTGCAAATAAAGAGCCTATGCCTGTTTTTTTTCAAGGTCCTGTGGCAAATGTATCTAATGTTTCTGTAAAATGTCTTGGGAAAATAAAAAGATCATTTAAAGAATAAACAAAATTAGTAAGTTGCAATTTGCTTTCCCTGACCACAGTGGTAACTTTGAACAAAGAAGCAAAAAAAAGCAATTCACTACCCCTAAATAATAAACCCCTAACAGAATTATTTAATATAAATTTTAAACAAATTCTCTTACATGTAAATTTCTGTAACATGAAAGAATAGCAGATAAGTTACAAGACTGTAATATACTTTCTTCAGTTCTAAACCCTACTTTAAGCCAAGTAAGCATCTTTGAATTTAGTTATCTGCATATTTCAAACACATACTTAATTTGAAAGATGTTACAATTGAGCAGAACAATGAACTGCTAATTATGTCTTTTTTTTTTCCCTTTTGTCTTTTGTTCAATCATCTATGCTCTTTCTATGGACTGCAGTAGATTGTATCAAATTATATCCTGCTAGTGACAACACACAAATCATTTTAATTCCTCTCTTTGGCTAATAGCCCCTTGATTCGTAGACATCTGCTATGTTTTATTCTCTATTTCTTCTTCCTCCAGAAGACTTTTCTTATTCTACAGCTGGAAAGATTTCTCTATCCAGTTTGTTCTGAGTTTCAATTTCATGTCATGTCTGTCTCAGAGTAAATGTTGTGGATGACAGCTGAGTAAAACTTTATGGATTCTTTTAATGTATCTTTTTTTCCTTCTATTTTTTGCCATATTTCATTCTTTTTTTATTTTAAAAATAATTTTGTAGATTTTTGGTCAACGTCCAACTGCAGCAGCCAGTGCAAAGGAAAGGATTTTCATTGCTGGCACTGATGTTTATCACTTTTTTAACAAAAGAAAATGAGAATGATTCAGACAAGTCTAATATTCTTAGTACATATGAATTTCTAAAAGAAATCAGGAAATGCACAACTGACTAATGCTTTCATATCCTAATATCCTAATGGAAGAATAGTTGCAAAGTTCAATGAAAAAAATAAAGTTTTCAGGCTCACTTGAATAGATATGGAAAATTTTCTATAACAATGGACCCATGTAGCAGAACGAACTGTGACATCTAGGAAAAATGTGCACAAGACCTATTTTATTGCATACTGTCAACTGGAAGCCCCTTGAGTTAATTTCACAAGACTTCTTTTTTAAAATCCTGATCATAGTCAATAATCTGATAAATTACAGAAGCATTCACAACCTGGTCCCTGAAAAAATGTATTTTTGAAAAGAATAATCTGTTAGATGTATTTTGAAATAGTGTGTATGATGCTAGGATTTTTTCCTCAAGCATTGAAAGATTTATCTTTAACTAATTTTATTAAAAGGAAAATAAAACTTGGGCTCATGGTGTTTTAGATTGCCAATATATTTTTCTAAATTTGGCAGGTGGAAATGAGTAAGACACGGATTTTTGCTGGGGAGAAAAAATAATCAAGCAGGTGATTGAAATGTAGTGGTGATGTTGTTTAGTATTTGCATCAAAAAGGAAGGCAAAACACAGCAAATAGTTTCGAGTCCTTTTTAGATTATCATAACATGTTCTCCTAAATCTTTAACTTGAAAGAATGGATGTGATTGTTTGTTCTGCTGTGAACAAACAATCGCATCCATTACAACAAGAAAAGTGCCATCATTACCACATAAAAAAGATGCTGCATTGACGCTGTTGGTGTGAATCTTTTTTCTTCTAACACGTCGCTTGATTTGAAAAAGGAATTCCAAAGTCGAGGAGTAAAAGCAGACACCCCTCATTGGCACTAAGAAAAATGACCGTCCCCCCCAGCAGGCAGAGAGAGAGGGCCTGCAAGGCAGACAAGTCTCAAGGTTACTTTCTCTCCAGAGTCTTAATTTACAAGGCAGACATGCACAGCTTCTCCAGACCACCAGGTAGGAAAAACAGCTTGATGTTTTAATGAAAGTGCAACAGTGGGTCTCTAACTGTCAAAGTCACTGTCAGGAAGATAAATGCTCGCAGAAATATTGCTAATGTGATGAAAGTGCAAAATCCATCAATATACAGTCCACACTAGCATTACCTATGACAGTTTTCCCACTGGAACTCCAAAGTGATATAAATTTTAACATAGTGTTCATAAGCCAGAAAGTATTCAGTGATGGAAATCATATTCAGTCACTCGAAATCAGAGCTCTATAATACAAGTGGCCAACTCTCAGGATTCTGTGCAATATATCCCCACCTTTTGCTTATAAATCTGAACAAGTGGCAAATAAGGAAAAAGAATTCAAAGAAAGTTGGAAAATTTTCTCTACTTTTGGGCCAGATGTTGAAGTATTCCAGTGGAGTATCATTGGTTTGCAACATCTAAGTAGTAGAGTCATTAAGAGGGAATTTATATAGATTATCTAACTTCCTTATCTATTATGAAAAATTGTTATGGGGATGTGGAGAAGGTAGATTTTGGGGGTTTTTTTCCCTTAACTTATTTTTCAGCAGATATCTTTGCTAAATATATTATATCTCCTCCTTCTCAAATACAATAGTCTCAGGTTAAATTAATTATGTAAAAAGCCAGCTCTTTTCTACTTGTTTTGAAAAAAATTAACCATTTATATGTGTACATACATATATATACACATATATATTTATTATTTTTGGATGACAGAAAAATTATGAACTATTAATATTTGTAATACATAAAATCTATATATAATAAATAATGCATTAGCTGAAATTTCTAATATCAAAACCTCTTTGACATTCATATGTAGCCTAGGAGTTTAGAATAGAGGTATACCAGCATAATAGGAATTATTTCAGTTTGGTTTTGAAATATAGCTATGATTTGGGGCTGGTTTTCGTTAGGGCAGAAAAAATATACAGAAAATTGGAAGAAACCAAATAATTTTTTTTTTTTTAAAGAAGAAATTTCTGATTATTTTATTTCTTTGCCTATTGTTTTTTCCCTTGCTTGAAGATAAGATTAAAATTTTGCTCAGTTCAATTTTTTTTTGACATTACACAGAATATTTCTCTAAGAACAATATAAATAAATAGTAGAAATCTGTAGTCTGCTCAGAATTTTCATTTTGCTTCCCCTACATTTTCCAGAACCCCTGTCTTTTGCTCATGCAGACCGACAACTGCAAATGACAAAACTGTCATAATGCTTGATTTCACTTGGAAGAAAAGTCCATTTCTTTCTGAAATGCAACTTTATCACTCTTCTCCTGAGCTAGGGCTTTGCAGTCTGCTGTTACACTTCTTCTAACTGTTGCAAAATATAGTGCAACTTAGCACTCCTTCCTTCCAATTAACATCTTAGAAAGATCTGTTTAATAACAAATTTTAGTGTTTTTTTATGAAAACAAATTAATTTGTAACTATCTATAAAGATATTAAACAGTAACTTAATAATGAAATTAAAGCAGTGCCCCCATCTTGACCTGAAATGATTTATAAATCCAGCCCAAACACGCTCTGTGGCACAGATTGCATCTATAGATATGTTTAAAACCATTGGAAATACTCCAACTGTGCAGAAGAAGTTAATCTTCATATTTCAAAATAAATGTAAGATGATTTAAGCAATATTTAAGCTAGTTAGCATGACACAAATTCTGGACAAAGTTGATAAGAAATATAATTGGTAAAGAATTAAAAGACTGTAACTTAATTAATGGTAATGAAAGTAGCTTTATGGAAATTAGATATTTAAGACAAAACTCATACATTATTTTAGGAGATTATAACTTGATTACCATGGAAACCCAGTAAACTGAAGGCTTCTCAAAGACAATTTGCTCGATGCTGCATGATGTGATGGGAAGTTAGACTGCACAAAACCAAAGTTTTGTGTTAAGAGGTGGTCAGCTAATCACAGACAGAAAGATGACAAAACAACGCCCTCTCTAGTGAAACTGATACTGCTTTGTGCCATTTCCATTCAGAATTACAATTGTCTCCTTTATTACAATGGGATAGGTGAAATGGTTTGACACCCACCCTTTTTACTCTGATTAGCAGGACATCAAGGTTAACTGTGATCCCTGGGCTCCCACTCCCACCATTTAAAGTTGAAAACACTTTGGTCTAGCACAGATATTTCATTGGATGAGATCCAAATGACTACAAGGTAAGACAAAATTAATTCAAACCCCATATTTCCAGCTAGACAAGCAATTATTTGATGTAGCAACTCAGCTGTGGCCATCATACCATTTTGGTCTGTTCTAAAAGCTTTCAAATCAGCTTTTTCATGCAAGGATTGCTGGTGAGCATTATATTGTTTTACCTACCTATCACAGAATATAAAAATGACCAATATGAGGTACAATATATGTGAAACATGATGGAGTCTTAAAAGCTGTGTCTTTTTCCATCTTTTTTTTTTGCCTTCTTAAGAAAAGAAAAAAAAGGGGTTTTTTCTTTTTCTTTTTTTTTTTTTTTGTTTTGATTTTCTTTAATCCCACTCTGTTGCTTCCTCTTAATTTATCACACTTTAGAAAGTCAAAAGAAAAAAAAATGCTGGCTTTTATGTGCTGGTTTTGACTGGGATACAGGTAATTTTAATCATAGTAGCTAGTTTGGGGCTGCCTTTTGGATTTGTACTGAAAGCAGTGCTGATAACCAGAGGATGTTTTTGTTACAACTTGTAGAGAGCCAACTCCTTTTCTGCCCCTTCATCCCACCCCACCAGCGAGTAGGCTGGGAGTGCAAAGGGAGCTGGGAAGGGACACACCAGGGACAGCTGAGCCCAACTGACAATGGCTACCAAGTGATGGGCTAGCTAATGAACCCTGTATAAGACAGCCTGATTTTTTTTCTTTTGGTTAAGAAGCGGTATTTTCCTTAAAAAGAAAAAAAAAATCAGATTATTTATCTGCCTGCGTTTTCATCCTGTAACATAGACTCAGAAACCCATGTATTTAAACAAAATTGTCTAATTCTCATTTTAAAGATTTAAACTAGAAAATTATCTTCTGATGCATTATGAGATTAAATTCACCTACGCTTTATTGCAATACACTGGTATTTTGTAATCATTTTGGGATGAAGCAGTATAGTAAATCTCCATCATCTGTCATTTCTACATGAGAGTGTTCATCATAGATCAGAAGTTCTTGCTGTTAGTTTCAGTGCATAAATACACACCCTGGTAGTTTACACACTACTGCATTGCTCCTACTGCAGGACTCCATGTCCTGAAATATCAGATTTAAGTTTCTCCTTTGATCCTGCAGTGTATTTATGGTGCTTCCTGTTGGCAAATTTTCCCTCTGTGCAGGAGATGGGAGAGACCAAATAGACAAACAACACACATGTGTATGTTTGTACACATATTCTGCATACATTTTTTTTTTGGCCAAAGACACTATAGAAAATGTCAAATAGATCAGGGAAGCTTCTTGGGAAAGTACTAATAATTTCCATCTTTTATCAGAGCTCTCCAGTCAACTTGCTGGCACTTTTTGCTGGCATCTTCTCCAACTTCTTACCAATTCCTGTTTTCTCCTGTTTGTCTAATAATATACTATGCAGCATACTATTACATGAATCATTGGCATTTCGATTGGTTCTAAAAACAAAATTTTATATTTCTAGAAAAAGAGGGCTATAAAAAATCTATTTGTAATGGTCTGGAATAGTAACATTTCTAAAATTTTGTTGTACATTTTGTATTTTCCTCTACTTTCCTTTTTTCCTTTATTTTCCCTGGTCTTTTTTTAACTGTGAGTAATTGTTCAAAATCTCACACTCATGTCAAGCAAAATTAATGTGACTTTAATTTCTCTGGCATCTTCAGTTCTATGCTCTTTTCTCTCCCCCACCTCCCCATCCCCCAAAAAAACCAAAAACAAACCAAAAACAAACCCAAACAAAAACCACAAAAAAAACTTTGCAGTATTATTTGCAGGTTCTCCTTTTGCTGCATTCTGTTTGTCCAGCATGCCAAAATCCAGTTATTTGAGTCTTGTTTCCAATTCAAAGGTGTTAACTTCAGGCAGTCATTTACTATCTGTGCCAAGGCTGGTTATCTTTAATACTTTCCAACCCTATATGTAGAAGATCTGCAAGAAATTTTTTTGCAGTTTTTATCTGAAAATAAATTATTTGCACTTTTTTGCTTGCATTAATTTTAACTCATATATATCTATTTCTATGAGAGATTTTTAAACTAAGTCAAAGACCTAGAATATGATCATCACAATTTCTGATATTTTTTATTAAAGAATCCAGAAAATTGAACAATACCTATGGTGTCCCAAGTAACAGAAATTAATATTTAAGACATTTTCTTTGTAAGTTAACTTTCCATACTGCATATGCAAAATGAATTTATCAAGAACATGTAGTGACAGGACAAGGGGGAATGACTTCAAACTGACACAGACAGGGTTTACATCAGATATTAGGAAAATATTCTTCCCTGTGAGGGTGGTGGGGCCCTGGCACAGGTTGCCCAGAGCAGCTGTGGCTGACCCATCCCTGGAAATGTTCAAGGCCAGGCTGGATGGGGCTCTGAGCAACCTGGTCTAGGGAAAGTTGTCACTGCCCATGGTAGGGAGTTGGAACCAGACAATCTTTGAGGTCCCTTCCAGCCCAGGTCATTCTGTGATCTAGAACACTATTCATAAGTCATTCTGCTGTGGGTTCATCTGAAGATATTTAAACAATATATTTACCCAAATTTTTTATATATTTTAACTTAAAATTAAATTAATTTTTAAGAAGCTGCTTGGTGTTAATACATGCAAAAAGCTAATATGCCATTCTGAAAGAGAACATAGCTGCACAATGCCAAAGCTGGCACAGTGTGCCGTTAGCCACCTGAATTCCAAATCCAGCTATGGATTAGCAGGAATGACTAAACTAGTATGTATAAATCTAAATTTATGAATGGCTAATTATGAGTTAGGCTTACATCTGCAATGAATAGCACAAAGTCTATGTACCGATCAAATCCTATTCAGTAACTTAACTACAGTCTTCTAAAAAAAGACATGTTTGAAGGTCTTGTTGGGTTTGGGGTTTTTTTGTTTTGTTTCTTTGTGGCAGATGTTCTTGTAATTTCAATCATGCCAGAACTATTTCCTTTTATCACTTGCAAAATTGCACTGAAGTCATGAACACAATGACTATAACTCGCCTGTCAAGTACGGTTTCGAGTACGGTTTATGTTCAGCCTCTCTATTTTCCACAGCTCATCATTTATCGCTCTTCTAATTTTGGTAAGTGTTCTGACTTATTGTTCACAGTCTCTGGCCCTTACCAAAAATATGCTTTTGTCCTTATAACTACCAGCTCAATTAACACAAAGTGGGAGGAAGCCCAGCCCAGGTGGAAGGCTGATGTGGCCACTAAATCCCAGCAATCTTTTCTGTACTTTTAAATGTTTTGTTTGGTTGTATATTTTTTATTTTTGTTCTAACATTTGAGAAGATTGTTAATAGAAGTGATTTTAACCCAGGCTGAAAGTTGTCATGAAACTGGTTTATGCCAGAAGCCTCTTCTGTTTTACCTGCCATGTACAGAAGTTTCAAAATGTATTGAAGGTCAGGCATAAAGATAAAACATTGAAGAGAAGAGAATAATCTCTCAAAACCAGTACCTTTGATTACTGAGTTAGACAGGATTTGGATAAAATTTCTTTTTTTTTTTCACATTAGAATGTAACCTACAATCTTTGTAAAAGCAGTGTTTAGATGGATGGAATTACACAGAGCTACATTAGAGAAAATATCTGCCTTTTTTAAAAAACTCTGTGGTATAGTTGTGATTTTATGAAATGTAGAGTCTTCTAAATGTCTTCTGTCATCCCCTGTGAAAGAGAGAAAGTTGACAATGACAGCAACAACTGGCATCACATCAATATCCTGAAGCATCCAGAGGATGAGTGGTGGAAATATGCATAAATATGGATGTGGAGGAAAGGCCTTCAGTTTTCTCTGTGTGATTTTGGTTTTTGGCAATCAGGTTAAAAACAGAAACCCATTAATTTTTTGTATGACTGAGAATTATATGTGATACCCTGTTTATTTTACTGTTTATTTTAATCTGCCTCCCGCTCTCTCTGTCTTGCTTCTTCACCCTGCTGCTTACTGTCACAGAGATACCATTCGCAATGCATGGGAGGGGCCATGGCTTAAATGTAGGAGAAAAAAATTACTTTAACTTTCTTTAAAATTAAATATACTACTTCCACTATCACTTCTATCAAGTTTTAGTAGTAGAATAAGGGGATATTGCTGGTTACATTTCTAAGTCTGCTACCACCCAAATTGCTTTAGGAGTCAGTATCCTTTTGTTTATGGCACCATTCCAGTTGCAATGGAATTTAAATTCTAAAAAAGTGACCTATTATGTTCAAAAAATATCCAAACAAAATTCCACTTTGGAGGAAGCACATTTATTTGTTTGTACAAATATTTTGTTACTGACAATCATGTTTGAGAAAACAACAGTTTTCAGGTCCAGTCAATGACAATTTAGACTAGAAACCTCAATGCAAGACCGTGGGGGTTTTTGTCACTATATAAACAGGCTACTTTTGCATTTTCATGGGATGGGTGAGATGAAGCAGTCATTAAAAGAGAGATAAGTTAGAAAGGATGGAAACTGTGTTTTAATGTGTTTACAACAAACAGTTGTCTCAGTTTTTGTCTTCCCAAAATACATTAATAGGGTATAATATGGATCCTATTTATTCCTTATGCTTGCAAGGGGCTATAATCAGTATAATTTATAATTAAATAATTCTAGTGGCTTAATTTACCAAGAGAAATAATATAATTTCACTCTGTCAATTTAAAAGTTAATGATGCTATTGCCATTAGAAATATGGAAAAGTGATTGAGAAGGGATTTTAAAACTTGTGGTTTTTTCTGATGTAAACAGTGAAATCTAACCAAGGATATTTTTATCAAACTAAGTTATTAAGATAGTCCATTAGTAATTTCCTTGCAAATACCTGAACTGTGCTTATTGCCATACTGTCAGTATGTATACATTTTTATTACTTTGGATTATGAATAATTGGCCACTTCCTATCACCTATGAAAAGAGAAGTGCTTCTTTGGTTGAAAATGAAGAATCAGATTTAAATTAAAAATAAAGTTCCAGTCTGCTCCAAAAATGAAATTGAAACATCAACAAATTTCAAGAAAAAATCTTGCCAAACAACTAATTTTTAAGCTGGTATTTTATGTGAAAATCATGATGTGATAAAATATTAATATTTAGTAGGATCTAGCTCTCAGGGATTGGGGAGTGTACATCATGTCTTAGTTTCTGGCAACTGTCTGATTGCTGTCACATTGGAAAATTGTCCATATTGAATTGGGTTTATCAGTGTCTGAATTCTGCTCATGGCTTGGAAAAACCCACACTGCTCTTCTGGATTAGTAATATTATGGAAAATATGTGTAAAATATCTGACTACTTCCTGTAATTTGCTGTGGGTCAAAATGATATTTTGGTAACTTTTTAATTTTTCAGTTATAATAAATATCAAGTAACTGTGATGTTAATTATGGCCCCTGTTTCACAAAAGCCAAAACCAGGAAACCCCTTGATAACCACATTCCCAGTCCAAAAAACTCTTAAATCAAGATCCTTCACACCTTAAGGCCTTGCTGCCTCTATGAGAAGGCCTTCTGTTGGTGAGGTTTTTTGCTTTTCAAATAAAATAAAAAGGAAAATAAGGAAGAAGAATATCTGGCAATGTATTTTCTATTATTAATTTTTTCATTCAGTAATGGAGAGCTATACTGTGGAAAGTATGATCTGGCCACCAGAGTGGGAGGAGATGTGCAGGGGGTGAGAACAGAAAGGAGAGAGATGAAAGAGTGAGAACCTGTCCATTAATAAGCAGATAATGTAAGCTCTGAAAGATCTGCAGGGAAAAATAGTTTAGGGAAAAAGGTACATCCTAAAGTTCCAGAGTAGCTGGAAATCTTTGCCTGCCAAGTCTGCAAATCTTTGTCACACTCCAGTTCAACTTCAGAAGTATTTATGGCATCATCTGCTCATGAAATATACTCTGAATCAGGAGAAATCACCTAAACCAGCTGTCACAAGCATTCGTACCTTGATCATAAATTATGAGGTTTTATGTAATTTGTTTCATTACTTTAACATGCAGTATTTGTAGATATAAAAATATGTGTATTGATTTAAAATACTTAAGGATATAAAGTACTTCTTGACATAAATTTTATTTACTTACTTAAAGACTTCAAACAGGCTCAAAGCCCTGATCCTCATCAAAAAGGCACATGTAACCTAGACCCACCATATTTAGAAGATAGGGATACTTTAATAAAGATGGATATTCCCTATTATTGGTCCCAAGGAGTTCCCAGTTTAATGGTAAAAGTAATCTTGCCAGGGCTCAAAGTCCTTTGCACATACAGCAATGAATCTGAAGAGGAAATGAAAATTCTCAGAGCATCACTTCCTGCAGGGCTTCTGTCTTCCAGCTCACCTTGTGTAATCAAGTTTTCAAAACCAAAGTAAAGAAACTTTTTAAACTATTAAAGTATTAAGCGAGTACTTTAGCTAGTACTAATAGTTTAGTACTAACTAAACTATTGAACAATTAAATACTATAAAACTGTTCAAAACAAATCAAGAAACTCCACAGTCCTTTCCCACTAAAATTTACAAAACAGAAAGAAAAGACTGCAAACATTCTTCTCCAGACTGTAACACAGTATGTGCTGCACATGTTTTCATCTGATCAGATGTTAACAAGAAAGCTTCTCATGGAAACCATCACCATTCTCCAAAAAGGTGCTTTATGGTATGTAGACTGAGGCTCCCTACCTGCTAAAACTATCAATGCAAGTGCTACTCTCAACTCTGAGCCATGGCAAATTAAATAGGATATAAGTATTTAAACTGCCATGAAATGTCCTTGAAGAGCTGTAAGGAGCTCTGAAAAGCTCTGTAGTGAATGCAGCACCAGGACATTAACTTTTATTGATCAGTAACCACAGAGGTGAGAAGAGCTGTTTGTTTGGGTTTTTTTCCTAGCACAGAATTCACACAATCTCACAAGGTTTACTGCCTGTTGGTCCTGTTATTCCTGCTGATATTAACTGTGTCTTTTGATATTGATCAAATGAATATAAGAAGTCTGAATGCTGTAAATTAGTTCTGGATTAGTTTGCTAACCCAATTAATAGCTGGGGTTTTTTAGCTGGAAATTGTTTAGATAAGCTTCTTGATTTTCTAACTTATTGCTATAAAATGAAGCCTCTTTCTATATGGAGTGGAATTATGTTAGATTCACCTGTGGGTTAGAAAAGAAGAAATTACATCACTCAAAGTCTTGGAAGTAGAAATGCCACCAAATTTGCTTGTATAAAATCTCTTACGATAAATTAAACACATATTCAATAATGTGGAATGGAGTCTTTAGCAAAACCTGTAAGAATTAAACTAGTTTTAATCCAGTATCTGTACATATCAAATTGACAGGGAATAACACTGCATCCCTACAGAATAATTTCCAGATATAGCAACCTGTAGCAATAAATAGTCACAGTATTGACTATTTTTTGAGTGTGCTTTATTCTGTAATACTATTATAAAAAGAAAAAAAAAAGTCAAACAAAAGCAAAACATTCTAATAAATTTTTTCTTTAATTAGATATAGGCTGAGACTGGAATAAAAAAATTGAGTTTAAAATCTCAAGTACTTTATGCTAGAAAATAAAATTTCCTAGGGGTCTATATTTTATTATAAATGGTTTTCCTTTCATTTTTTTAAATTTACACTTATTATATTTTAAAATGAGCAAACAAACCATATGTGTAAAACATCAGCAGAAACTTTTGTATAAATAAATATTCTCTATGGGTAGAAATAAATCTTATCTACATACCCACATATTTATTGTTGACCAATTTAAAATTTTTTGTTTCTTAATGGATATCACAGAACACATAATGAAATAATATATGTTCAAAGTGAAATGGCAAGTCCATTTGAAATCAAGAAAAGTTCTGTAGTGCAAAGAATAGAATTTAACATTTGAAATTTGTATCCAGGATTTTACTTAAAACCATGACAGTTATAACTTTTCTTGAAAATATGCAACTAATGAGGATATGGCTTCAAATTTAGTCTTCAAGCTATCCTTTAAAGTTTTTTTAACTCTGTCACATATGTATAATTGCATTGCTACAGCAACAACATATTATTCAAGTTATTAATATTATTATTTTAATTTTGGATGATGCTGATTTTTAATGAAATTTTGTCATATTTTGGAATTACTCAAATCTGTAGACCAACAAATAATTATATTTGATGCCTTACTTCTACCTACAGGCTTAAATTTCTGTTGAAATCTATATGACAAAGACACCTGAATGTTTTCTTTTAGAAATTCCCAACACACCTATTACATGGGACAAGATTCTTAAAACCTTTGCAAAAATTGTCCTTAAATTTCATGTAAGTTTGGAAGGAGCATACAGATTCTGAGGGGAAAAAAGTATATTCTCAGAGTACTGAGAAAGACAAATGTATACCTGAGGAAAGGGAGAGCAACTGATAAATTTACCAGTCATAAAAGTGAACAAAATTACTGGGTTTGACAAAAAGTACAGATATTAACACACTTAACCAAAGAAGTACAAAAGTAAGACTTTTGTCTTCCTATTCAACAACAAGTAGTCTGCTTTAAAAGGTATTTTCCCCCTAGAGCTATAAATACCTGGTTTTGAAATTTTATTGTTCATGAACTTCTGAAATTTTCACTATAACTTCTGCATCCAAACTTCTGACCATTTGCCATATGGAAAACTTGAACACAAATACAGAAAATGTTTATAATTTTCTTTTTTTTTCTTTATTATCAAATATTTGGTTCTCCCAAAAGACTGAATAATGCTGAATTTACTTTGTTGCATTGAGAAGAAAAGTACACTTTAGGATAAGTTTACAAGCTATTTTCATTTCTCCATCCCATCATTCCTCAGTTACTTCTCAAATATTTTTTCGAATTGAATTTTTTTTCTAGGAGTGGAAGATTCTTCAGCAGCACTGAAAATGCTACCTGGGAAGAGGAAGAAAAAACTAATTTATTATTCACAATGTACTGAATGCAGTTTCATTTGCTGATTTTGATTCAAATGTCATAAGTTCATCATCATGTCATTATACTGTTAGTAGTTACAGCTGTCAAAAACTTAAGCTTTTCAGTAGATAATTATCAAGACTTTACTTGCAAAATATTTTTGATGGAAAAATTATTTATGTTTTTAAAATATTTTTTTTTAAAATTAGAAAAATGTATTACTGTGTCACACACAGCTTTATTGTGTTCCAGGAAAGATTCAATAAAGAGTGCTTATAACAATGTCTTACTTTCTAATGTTCATAACACCAAAAAGAATCATTGACAATATTAGATTGAATTTAGAAAAGAAAAAACCCAAAGTGATTAATGAACTTGATGAAACTGACAGTGCCAAATTTAAAAAGTTCATTTTGAAAAGCTTGAGTAAGTGTTTACTGTGTACAGGAAACAGTTTTTCAGATCCTTTTGCTGTGTGAACACTGAGTCAAACAGAATTCTACTTTTACTACCAGGAAAATGTCTCTTTTATTGCTCTTAAATGCAGCCCATGATGAAGGAAAAATAATGTCCCACTGCTTCTTTCATTTTAGAGTAAATGTAATGAAGACATCTAAATGTGATCTGGACAATATTAGAACAGTACCTTCTCTCTGTATAAAATTTAGAGATTTTTTAAATTTTTTTTAATCCTTTTTTTTTCTGGAAAAAAATTCCCTAAAATAAACATAAGTACCTTATAAGGGATGCAAGAAATTCAAGGTTTACAGCTCCTTCTGCCCAGATGATCAGCATTATCTCAACCAAATTTCTGGGGAGGCAGTATTTGTTTTTTGTTTCTGCTAAATTTATTATCATATATGTAGCAACAGAAAATCTAGAAAAAAATTTAAGGATTGTAAATATCCAAAATAAAATCCCATAAAGAGGAGCACTTTATGTTTTATAAGAGTTAGGTTGTCTATTAGGAAGATCTTTACTGTGAGAGTGGTGAGGAAGTGAAGAACCAGAGAAGCTGTGGCTGCCCCATCCCTGGGAGTGTTCAAGGCCAGGCTGGATGGGGCTCTGAGCAACCTGTCTAGTGGAAGGTGTCCCTGCCCATGGCAGGGGGATGGAATGAGATGCTCTTTGATGTTCTTCCAATCAAAATAGATCAATTTTATGATTTAATGCCTTGAAAATATTACAATTTTTTTTATTATTGTTCTTTTGAACACATACATATAGGAGATTATACAGATAAGCTTGTTTGCTTTTTCATTAGATCTGAGTTTTCTTTGTGGATGACCAAAAAGGTCAACATTAGCCCATGAAATGAACATTGATTAATTGGTAAACTGGGGGAAAAAAGCCAACCTCTTTATTTATCATTGTCTCTTTGAAAGAAAGTAACTTTTCTTTTTTGTCATGGAACAGTATGATATATTAAATACTCGGTCCACTTTCTGAATTGTACAGTGATCCTAATGTTTTTCAATGTTATCCAACTATAAAAATTGTATGACTCTAGATCTATTCTATGCCACCTGTGCAAACTTTATTTCTCTAGTTTATTTCTAGATCTCCAGATATATACTGGTTTGCACAGTTTAATTTTGACTTCAGTCTTGCATCATAGAGCACTTCACAATATGTCTTCCTCAATTTTTAATTAAGCATGTTGAAGACAATAGAACATCCTCAAAATTTCATTTTCCGCCATGTTTTCTTTGAGAAGTTCTGAAGTGAGTTTAAGTATTTAACTACTGGTAGTTAGCCAAAAAATATACTGACTGTAGGTTAGTGTGTTTTATTCAGATCCACCTTTTAGAAAATTGCCTTGTGATATTCTTTGCCCTTCAACTTGAAGACTACTCTGACTTTTCTGTCTTACTCCCAGGAAGAAGCAAAATGTGCTTTCTCACGTTCTATTAATGTGCCCAGATCCACAGCCACAAAGGAACCCTAAGGAACTCTAGTGAGCGGGAGTGCTGCAAGCAGGGTGGATAAACAGAGCACTTTGCCATGTCCAGGGTGTTGGGTGATGTCACTGTCATACTTTCTGAAAAATCCCTTCTCCTGGGAAGCTGAGAAGCCTCAGATAAAAATTGAAAACATATTATCTCATTTGCTTCTCCTGTGTTTGCTACTTTGGAATGTGGTTTGGAGATTGTTTATCCAACATGTGAATTATTTTTACTTAATGACCAATCATGATCCAGCTGTGTTGGGAGTCTGGAAGCGGTCATGAGTTTTTGTTGTTCAGCCTTCTGAAAGTATCCTTTCTCTATTCTTTAGTATAGTTTAGTACAGCATTTTTTAATGTAACATAAGATCATAAAATAATAAATTATCCTTCTAAGAACATGGAGTCAGATTCACAATTCCTCCTTCATCCTGGGGACCCAGCAAATACTACAGGGTGGCAGTCCCCTGGTACTTTGGGTGGGAAGGTAAGAAGTTGGAAAATGTCCTGTTTGCAAAACTGCCAGTGATGGGCTGAAAGGAGGCACCACATGCAGGTTTTGGTGTTGAATTATGCTAAAACTCAGTCTGGCTCAGCAATCCCAAATCAACACCCTGACAGTGAGGCAAATACTTTGTAGATAAGGCGCTAAGCTGACCTGGAGACATGATTGGCAGTCAACCACTTTATTCTATTTAAGTCCAGTCCACTTCATATGGGGAGGTTCTTAGCACATATTCCTTCTTGAAATGTGAAGATTGGTCACTCAAGTAAGGAGACAGCCAACAAGGTTACTCCTCAAGGCTGAAAGAAGGAGACCTGCCTACAAGAGTTGGTGTGGATGAGTTACATCAGTTGCTACTTAATTGTTTCTTCTTGCTAGCTTTAGCATAATTGCTTTAATATAATTACTTTGATATAGTGCACTGTCCTACCCTATCCTGCACTAGTAGTAGTTTTAGCTTTTAGACTGTAAAAAATAATTCTGATTAAGACTTTCTGTCTAATCACAATACGTGTTGCTCACCAGGGGCTAAAAGCAAGGAAGTCACTGAGAGGCTACCAAAACCTCGTACAGTGATGCTTTTATTATATTATAGAATTTAATTTCTTGCCTTTTATCTGTTTACTGTATATTTCCATAATTTGCTTACAAAAAAAAGTACTTTTGAAGTATGCTTTCTGTTCAAACAAGAACAAAAAAGTGCACACAAGCCCACATATAACAGAGAGATCTCACCTTTACTTTACATTCTTCTGTAACTCCAGCATCAGCACAAAACTGGCTACAGAATAAATAAAAATTAACTTAAAAAAAAAAGATTAAAGTTTTGACAGCATTTTCATTTGCTTTTAGTCTTGCAAAATCCATAGGTGCAAGGTAAACTGCTGGCTGTAATATTTATAAAATTGATGTTACAGCAAAATGCAACACAAAGAGGATTACTGCTCCAACAGAGTTTTGTAGCTGATAGGGCTTCAGCTGCCTCAGGCTTCCACTGAACCATCCAGTGTGTTATAAGTGCTAGGATCATCCTTACATTTTTGTAGCAAACAACAACACAATAAAAAAAATCCAAAGTCATGTACCAATATTACCCATGAAGTCTGATGGCAGTCATGGGGACAATCATGGTCATTGTAGTCACTCAGTGACACTTGACACTACTATTGATTTTCATTTCAGAAGCCCATAGCTGGAGAGTCTCAATATTGTTTACCTTTCTAACTTAGCACATGAAACAACAAAATGCTGGTGGATCATTTTATGTTTGCAGACCATCCCTTCTTAATGTATGCCAATAAAAAAAAAAAAAAAAGCAGCTAGAGGACAGACTGGGGTGCATGCTTTTTCAGGTTTTTTTGGCTTTTTTAATTTAGATTTTACATTTGGGGTTGATCATTGTGAATAGTCAAGAAATATTCCAAGTGAGTATAAATAGACAAGATGACTAGAAAATGCAGATAAGTATTAAGATGTGAGGAGGGCAGAACACATCATCCTTTCTTCATGATAGATTATAAATCAAGAAGCAATCACTGGTGATTGTGCCAGGCAATATTCTATGTATTACTGACCACAACTGTTCATGATTTCTCACTATATAAAATTAACTTCTGTTTAAAGCCTGTGAGGGATTAGGAACATATCCAACTCCAAGCTTTCAGATTGATTGCCATGATGGTAATGAGGATCTAACTATTAGAACTGTTCCTTCCCTTCCCTTCCCTTCCCTTCCCTTCCCTTCCCTTCCCTTCCCTTCCCTTCCCTTCCCTTCCCTTCCCTTCCCTTCCCTTCCCTTCCCTTCCCTTCCCTA
>JANIJU010000001.1:12444945-12569852 GCA_025504685.1 Leucosticte australis
GAGAAGAGAAGAGAAGAGAAGAGAAGAGAAGAGAAGAGAAGAGAAGAGAAGAGAAGAGAAGAGAAGAGAAGAGAAGAGAAGAGAAGAGAAGAGAAGAGAAGAGAAGAGAAGAGAAGAGAAGAGAAGAGAAGAGAAGAGAAGAGAAGAGAAGAGAAGAGAAGAGAAGAGAAGAGAAGAGAAGAGAAGAGAAGAGAAGAGAAGAGAAGAGAAGAGAAGAGAAGAGAAGAGAAGAGAAGAGAAGAGAAGAGAAGAGAAGAGAAGAGAAGAGAAGAGAAGAGAAGAGAAGAGAAGAGAAGAGAAGAGAAAGAGAAGAGAAGAGAAAGAGAGAAAAGGTGTAGTCTTTAAGGATATTGTCCATAACACTGAACTATAGTGCAAAATAAAAAACTGAATAAGAACCCTAAAATAAGTTTTACATGGTAACACTAGAATGAGATTGAATGTATCTTATTAAGATACATTTAATGTCTTGTTAAGACATTTTGAGAATAGAGTGTCCAGCAAAGCACAAAGCAGTGGCTATATTAGTTAATAAAGAGGAAGTATTCAGTTTGAGTGTATGAAAATGAAATATATTAATTTTGAACACAATGGTCATGGGGTGATATAGTAAGAAACAATATATCATTTGAAACATACAAAATATTTTAAAGAGCACCTTCAGTAACTTGTTTTATGCAATTAATACATTAAAAAACAGAACCACATTTGAATATAAGGTACATGCTGTGAAGACTACTTACTTTTCTGTTCATTACATGAAATTCCTCTCAGCAAACAGTTCAGTCCAGCTTTCATACACACAGCTGGTGGAGAGTGCCAAAGGTTTCAGTCAAGCCAAATGCAGTGTCAACCCATCACTGTATAGGAACAGGCACAATATTCTCAAAGCCTGTGCTCAGCAAAAGTAAGAGATAAGTCAGTAAAAGACATTATTGGTACTATCTGTGTGGGGAAAAATCAACAGAGTGTTTCAAATAATATGGGAGAAACTCAGTTTTGTGTGAAGTGTGTTTATTGACCAAATTCTGAGTTATTGAAAACTGGATAAGCCTCTTAAAAAAGAGAGTTGGGTGCCTTTGTACCAGCTCTTCACAGTATCATCAGTTCTCTCACCTAAGCCCTCTTTGCTCTAAAGAAAAGAGCAGAGCACACAAAATAAAAACCTTTTGAGGAAAGGGGGACTTTTGCTGATATGAAGCACATTCCCAGAGGCCTGGCTGGCAGACGTTCAAAATGCCCAAAGCTGGTAACTTAGCTGAGTAGGAAAGTTATGGGTTGTTTAGTACTGCTTAAACCTGGTCAAGTTTAGCTATATTATGCTGTATTCTACTAGTTAGTTATCTCATATCTGCCTCCTGAACCAGGCTTGAACCATTTTCTAATGAAATGAATGCTTTATCCATAGATTTTTCCAGTTAGTTTTATTAAACTAGTTTAATAATCAACCACATACTCCAGCTACAGGGTTTACTTTAATGACCAATAAAATTAAGGTGAAGTGCCTCATTAATGTTGATAAATTTAGAATCAAGCCTGTGGAGATGTCTTCTCCAGATACCACTAAAAACCAGTGTTTATAAATTATCATGGGGTCACAGAATAGTTCCAGTTGCAAGGGACCTTGAGAAATCTCCAGTCTAAAGTCCTGCAGGATGAGCTTTGGGATCAGACCAGCTTGCTCAGGTCTTTTCAAGGCCCTGCTTGGTCTGGAAAACCTTCAAGAATAGATATTGCACAACCTCTCTGGGCAGCCTGCTCTGCTACTTGCCTGTCCTCACAGGAAAAAAAGGTTTTCTTTCTGTACAGCCTGATCCTCTCTTGTCTCCACTTGCACAAATTTGGCAAGCAAGCATTCTGTCAGCTCTTCCAGATAGTGATCATTAACATGACAGATGATAAGCTAGACCTTTCAATGCTACACTTTTTACTGGCTTCCAGAAGAGTATGACTCACTGTCCATTAATTGTCCAAGCTGTTTCTTTACCCATCTAGTTTATGTGTGCATCAAGCCCATAAGGTCTTAAATTGATACAAGGATATACCAAGAGATAGTGTCAAAAGTTTTGTAAAAATCACAGTAAATAATATCCATTGAATTCCCCCTCATCCACAAATCCAATCATTATATCCCAGTAAACAATCATGTTGGTCAGGAATGATTTTTCCTGGGTCCATCCTTGTTTATGGTTGCCACTCTGTGCCTTCTACATGTGGTGAAAAATGTTCCCCAAGGAAATTCCCTCAGTGTTTTTCTCGAGGATGGATATGAAGCTGACCAGGATATGATGACTGGGTCATCATTTTAGACTTTTTGGAAAATGCACATGATATGCCTTGTTCCAGTCCTTAGCTCTTTTCCTGTCATCTCCAGTTTCTCTGACCTATCAAAGGTGATAAGAGTGGCAAGGCCATTGGCCCTTTGCCTGTAGTGCATCCTGGTCACTTCTGTGGACTTCTGTGGATTGAGTCTGAGTTCCAAGGCCAGGATGGATGGGCTCTGAGCAGCCTGGTCTAGTGGAAGATGTTCCTGCCCATGGCAGAGGGGTTGGAACTGAACTCTTCCAACTCAAACCCTTCTATGATTCTGAGTTCTCAAAAGCAATTCTTGGCTTGAACCTCATCCACCCCAGGTTGTTCTCGTCCTACTCCAACTTTCCTTCTAGGTAGAGAGGATCCTGCTGATGAAGACTAAGGCAAAGGCAGCCTTATATGTGTCTCCAGTTACAAAATCAGGCATAGTTCTTAAATTCCTTATGTTTTTACTTATTTTTGCTTTGCCCTTTCTGCAATGGAGCTCTGACTTGAGCTGTGTGTTTTGCCAAGCCTGATATAGCTCCTTATTTTACTGCCTATTGAGATAAGCTGCTGTTGTAACTGGAGCATACAGTCTTTAAAAAGCTGCCAGTTTTCCTGAGTCTTTTTGTACTTCTGAGCTGCATTCTGTGGGATCCCACCTACCAGTTTCCTGATGACAATTGCAATTACAATTAGGATTGACTAATATCAGAAAACTAAGTTGTGAAACAGATGCTTAGATGTCAAGACAGATGGTACCTTGTTGTACTATTCCTGTTTCTGTGGTTTTAGAAATATCTGGTGGTTTTCCCTGTATTATAAACTTAATTTTTCGGATGTACTTTTATCTTTTACAATTTAATTATATTTCTAAAAAAATGTGTTTCTTCTAATAAAATGAATTCATATTCAGCCCAGTTTTGTTGCTGAATGAACAACATGGAGACAGACTTTTTTCATCTAGTTGCTGATACCTGAACTATTTCTGTTAAAACACACACCAACATACACCATATTGGCATAGTTTGCCATGTCTGGGTCATCTAGCTCAGGCTCCTATTGCAGGTTTGCAGTATTTTAAGGGGGTTATAAAAAGGAAGGAAAATTACTTTTTACACAGGCAGGACCTGACCTAGTAGTAACCTGACCCAGAGATTTTACACAAGTAAACTACGTTAACAGGTACATATTAAGAGGTAAAACATAGCTGTAAAGTCCTTGAATATCAACAGAAGTGCCCCATTGTAGAGGTTAAGTGTTGATTTTGCTCATATAAAGACCAGTGTCACCCTTTATTTGGGTACAATTTGAAGACAAAGATCTCAATCCAGAGGAAAAAAATGCTTTTAGAGCAATGGAAAAGGATGATACAGTTGGTTTGTTCAGTTCTTCTTGTGGATTGTAAAATTCTACCTGTCCTAAAAACACTTCTTCAAGGCAAGCCCTCATTTATTTCACTGGGGTAAAAAAACACCACCATCCTCAATTAAAAAAAAAAGAAAAAGTAAGAAAGTAAGGATTTTAATTTTAAAACTTTGGAGGGTTATATTTTCAAACCATAAGTAAATGCACAAATGGAGACCTCTATTATCTCATATTGAACATTTTCAAAAGATGCCCTATATACCTATTACTGACACAAACAGGAGGGACTGGGGAAATTTGGGAAAATTCTTTGTTCTCTCCTTGAAATTAGAATTTTGTGATACTCATAAAAAGGAAAGAATTATACATTTGGCAAATAAGCATATTAAATCTCAATAACTGGAAATATTTTTTTTTTACTATTAGTTCATATGTGCACACAAATACAGAGAAAATTAAAGATGACCAGAAGACCACAACTTTTTTCTGCAGCAATTTGTAAGATTTTGCATCAATTCTCCATGGAATAGGTAACAATGCATTCTTGACTCTAGCATGAAAATACTTTGATAATCAGTTTCACAAAAAAATGTTTTAAAATATCAATTTCAGATCTGAAGAAAATATTTAAATCAAGTTCAGTAGGTACTTGAGGGACTTAACTATTCCTGTAAAAGCAGAAGTACTAAGCTTTAAAAACCTTAGCATGGCAATGAACAGGCTGAGATGGATATTCAGCAAGTATGGTGAAACATGAGAAGGCCACACAAAGCAAAATTACTTCACTACCTGGAGGACACTCTTTAGGAACAGCAATCAAATGTCTTGATATTCACCTTCTGTATTATAAATTATGCAGATCCCCTGTCTTAATTCATTTCCCCTCTGTTTCCACACCTGAATGTAAGTTATCCTTCCCTAGATAAAATATTCCAATTTCATTTCATTGCTGGTTTTGCTCACCTGCTTAATATTAAACATGTAATTAAAGGATATGCTAATAGGGACCTTGTTGCATTTGGAAAGAAAATTAAAAATGTACAAATCCATAATTTATATATCTGTGCCAAAGGATGTATCACCTTACTGAGCAGTACTTCTGACAATCACAGGATGAAATGTGTTCTGACAGTAGACTGGGTAAATTCAGTTCCATTTAAGATGTTGCTATTTTCAGAATTCGGTCTATTTTTAGAATTCTGTGGAAAAGAGACATACAGATAATATTACAGGTAGGTTACCACCCAACAAAGCTGGCCAGACTTCTGTCTCTGCAGGACTTGTTTCTGTTGGTGCTCCTGATGTTATCATCACGTTGGTGATACTTTCAGATTCCTGTATTGCTAATTTCCCACTGCTCCCTCCCTGCTCCCTTCTTTTTCTTTTTTTTTTTCCTAATTTTCTCCAAGGAGCTCTTGTTCTGACTGGCAAGTTTACATCCCCCCCTTTTTTTTTTTCCTTTCCTTTCTGCACCACCACTCATTTTTTTTCTGTATCAACTCTTCTTCTTATGGCAATCACACCACCACATGTGTGAACTCACCACGTTTCTCTAGGAATAAGCTGGGATTTCAGACTGAAATGACAGTCACCATTTTAAGCTAGAGCAAAATGGAGGTGGGTGAGGAAATCATCAAACACTGCATCTCACACATCAAATTTGAAAATACGCCCATGATATTAACTCATTGTCACCAACATGTTTTATGAAAAATCCTTTCTTCAGGATTTTTCTCTCTTGAGAAGCTGAGAGGCCTCAAGGACAAACTGTAAACAATTCTTATCTGCTGCTGTGGAATGCACCAGGTGGATCTGGGATTGGTCTCATCTGGTTGTTTCCAATTAAGGGCCAATCACAGTTCACCTGTCCAGACAGGCTTGGTCAGAGACGAGCCTTTGTTATTCATTCCTTTTCTATTCTTAGCTTGGCCTTCTGATGAAATCCTCTCTTCTACTCTTTTAGTATAGTTTTAATATATTATCTATCATAAAATAATAAATCAAGCTTTTGATACATGGAGTCAACTTTCTCATCTCTTCCCTCATCCTGGGACCCTTGTGGACAAGACCACAACTCATGATATTACAAATACATCCATCTAGAACTCTGTAATGCATTGTATCAGAACAGAAAAAAAAAATCACAGATAAAGTAAGTCGAGCATTTCCAGAGAAACAGGAAAAAATTGCTAAGGCTGGATGAACTTGGGGTTAGACTGTTTCATAATCACCACTGAATTGAACATTATTAATAGTACTTTTGAAAATCAAGCTCTGAACTTGTCACAGAATCAATCATCACAACTCCTCGCCTATCTCACGTGTTAACTATGTCTAGATGATGGGCAAGATTTCCTATATTCCTATCTCCACAACTGACTGCTGATATGTCTTCTTCATGCCCTTTTAAAGCAAAAGAAATAAAATACTTCATGAAGCTTTCTTGCAGTTTGTGACAACTGAACATCAAAATTATCTGCAATGCAGATAGCTTTGTATCCTTTTTCTGAAGAGTGAAGTTCTTCTCAGTGTTTTCTGAAGAAGGGAGTTTTCTGTGAGGGCTCAAACTCAATGTGTAAATTTAAAAATATCAGCAGTTATTTTGCTGACTTTTGAATGACCATAGTTCAGAACAACACAGCCCAGTTCAGGACAGTTTTATTTTCACTTAAATTTCAACAGGTACATTACCAAAATTTTGTTGCTAATCATTGTTTCCAGCATTTTGGCTTGGAGGGTCCAAGCTCTAATGCTATCTTCAGAATGAAGAAAATTAGAGAGCTTTATCATACAAAACTTTCAAAATTTTCAGGAACTTGAGAGTGTAAATTGGTTTTGTAGATACAGGTTATTTGAAAAACTAACCAGGAGGAAGTCATTTATATCCTTGTGACCTTATGAAGTCCTTTGGGAATTCCTCTGTGAATTAGGAAAAACAATTGACCTGTAATGCTCAAAGCACCATTTCTGTTGGTGACCAGCATATTTACAAGTTGATGAAAACTTAGGCTAGCCCTGGTTCACAAGTTTGCTAGTACATCTCCTTGCCCATTACACAGATGTGTCCAGGGAAAGCTTCACTTGTACATGAAAGAAGAAAAAATGTGTCCAAAAGCTGGAAGTGATGCAGATGAAAGACACTAGAAGAAGTAGATCCACATATTTAAAGATACTTAAATATAAGGCAAAAAACATCATTTTGTCCAAATTGTGTTAGAATTCATGAATTTTATTTAGAGCACTTAGGCTGTGAGGCTCCTCTTTTTTATTAATGTCACAAACCAACTCATTTTTGTGACTTAAGGGTTGCCACATTTACTGGCACTTAGTACCACACTGCTGAGTTCAGCATAGCTCCAAGTAAGAGAACTGGGCTTGGCTCTTTGCAAGCAGCTTGATATGAAGTCTCACTGTAAAAAATAAAGGAGAAATCACCGAAAAGGAACGTAATTTAAAATTAACTGATGTAGTCCCTCTTTTTATAAAGCCACTGAGTTTTAAACATTTCCAAATGATAGACTGTTTGTTACAATGGGAGGAACACGGCCACATAAAGTTCAACTTTGCATATTTATATCTAAAACTTATCAAATTGTTAAATTGCTCTTATTTATAAATAAACCTATACATCTGATTCAAAAGCAATACAATAGTACACACTGTAAAGAAGGGCAAGCTCAAGTAGGTGAGATGAAATTTATGTTTCTGTCTATTTTCTCAGGATTTTATAAGGGTAGGTCTTCAGGCTCCTGTCTGCATTAAAGCCCAGCCAAATCCATAAAACGAAAACAGCGTTAAACAACTTCCCAAAAGACAGAAACAGCCTTTTAAAGATTCACAGGAGTACTTTTTCTGTGTCTAATCCAAGCGGCCAGCAGGGTGAGATTGATGGGCACTGGCAGAGATGCATTTCATGAGGCGGCTGTCTGCTGGATGGCATTAGAATGGAGCTATCTGTCTTCATTGTGCTCCATTAACATGCCCCTCAGATCTATCAGGAAAATGTCTGCAGTCCTGGCTTATAAATTATTACCTCTGACAGTTAAATACTTTAGACCATATTTAGGAATATTGCTCACTGATAGTTCTTCACTCACCTACATATTTTTACAGTTTAATTTCCATATATTCTTCAAAACCCCAAAAGAGATGTTTTGGATTTTTTTCCTAGTGTAAGGGGATTTCTAGTCTGTGTGTGGTAAAAATGATTATCCAATTACTTGGCTTCAACAGTGCAATCTATAGAAATGTGTTCCATGTCAGAAGAAGATAAGGGTTCACTAACCAGGATATATCTTCTTTAAAGTATTAGATTTCCCTGCAATAATTCATTGAAAGGTGAACAATCAGTAAACTAAAATTATTATCATGATTATTTTCAGTGTTGAACACAAACCAGACATCTGGCTCAGTCGGTTTGTTTCCATTTGTTCAGCTTTGTGAAGTCTTTAATTCTGTTTTTTATTTTGTTCCCACTGATTACATTCTATTAATAAAGTTTGAGAAATATGAGTATGAGCCAGTCTTTACACAAAATAAAGATTTTAAAGAAAACACAGAATTTTACCCTGTTATCTTGGACCTGAAGACCAGATAGTCTTTAATAAAATAAAATTTTATTCAATTTATGTTTAATTCAATATCCTCCCAAGCTGCATAGCCAGCAGCTTGCAGTGGATTTTTAAAGAGAGAAAAAAGAGGTAGAAGACAGTGCTCAGTGTTCAATAGAGACTATTAAAATAGTAATTTTTATTTGTTATCCAAGCAAAATAGATTTTAAAGTGAAATTTTTTACTTTGTTTTAATAAATAAAGAAGTCCTCAGTTATTTTTTTCTTTTTTTCTGCTAAAGTCCCCCTGGGGGAAGCTTTCCTGTATGGAATAAAAAGAATGTATCCAACAGCATAACAGTAGTTTCTTTCATGAGTAAAGATGAACAAGTACATATCAATTTTTGGTAAGGCATTGGAGAAATTCAATTTGTCAGAAGCCTTTCTGAAAGAGAACACTAACACTGTTCCTTCTGCATGGCAGTGTCAGTGGTCCAGATGGGATTTCAAGAGTACTTAGGTGTTTCCTAAGAAGCTTCACTTAGATAGTCTAACTGGTTTGTTTGGGTTTTTTTGTTTTGGTTTTTTTTTTTTTTTTTGTTTTTGGGTTTTTTTTTGGTTTTTTTTTTGGTTGTTTTTTTTTTTTGTTGGGATTTTTGGGGTTTGGGGTTTTTTTTTTGTTTGTTTGATTGCTTGTTTTTGTTTTGTTCCTTTTATTTTTTTCCCCTGCTTTTTAGCCCATTTCATGAAGCATAAAAACAGTTTAAAAAGTAAATGGTAAGAGTTCCAAACCGGAGGGTTACCAAGTTGACTGCACTGGAGGCAGTGTCTAGGAAGGACATATCTAATAAGATAAAGATTTTAGAAAAAATCAGAAGTATACATGGAAAAAAAATGTAACCTTATAACTTAGGAATCCATAACCAAAGAACTGAATTTCAGTGCAGCTGAAGAAATAAAAGAGTAGGACAACCACAAAGCTATTAGAAAATATGAGCAGATTTCTGTGAGATATGCTTACAGGAGGAAACTAGCCTAAGTTAACATGAAGGACTGAGTTTAAAACATCCAGTGACTATCTGGTTCTCCTCCAAGCTATAGACCACATCAATGACAGCTGAGGGAAGATCAAAGGGGGGGAAATGGAAAATAATGTGGTACTTCAATGAGGAATTGTGCTAAAATCTTACATTTATAGCACCAATATATATCACTAGTCTTTTTTTTTTTGGTCCTGCATAAGAAGGATATAAATTGAAGAAACTCTCCTCACCTCAAATTTTAAGCTTTGAAGCCATGATCAATTACCTCTTTTCTGGTCAGACCCCACCTGGATTCCACTGGTCAGGTCTGGAGTCCACAGCACTTGAAAGACATGAGTAGGCTACAAAAATGACCCAAGGTCTGCAGCACCTCTCCTGTAAGGAAAGGCTGTGAGAGTTGGGATTGTTCAGCCTGGAGAAGATTTCAGGATGATCTTCCACAGCCTTCCTGTGCAAACCTTCTGGAAGGGCCTGTTGTGACAGGGCAAGGGGTGATGTTTTTAAACCAAAATAGGGTAGATTCAGATGACATAGAAGACTGAACTTTTCTTACAATGAGCAGGGTAAAATAGTCTGAGTAGATTGCTCAGAGATGTTGTAGATGCCCCATCTCTGGAAACATTCGAGGTAAGATTGGACAGGCTCTGTGTAACCCTGCTCATTGCACCAGGATTGGACAACAAGACCTTTAAGGGACCTTTCCAACCCAAACTGTTCTAGGATTCTATAAATGCATAAAATTCATGACCATACAGTTTAGATGGGTGCTGATGCACTTCACTCCAAGTTTTTATTCTATGAGGCCAGCTTTTAAAGCCATGGTAACACTGAATTAAAAACTATTTTTCTCCTTCCAGATATATATATAGTAAGTTCCATTCTAATTTAGTTCCTTAATAAGAAAAAGGGGTTTTTTTGCTTCTGGAATAGCACCACTTGTAACTTTAAACATATATAGCATTTAGAAAAGGTCTCACAGACATAGGTGCCTTCTTATTACCATACTTATTCCATCATTATGGAAACTCACCTAGGCCAATAAAGATGATGATAAAATGCAGAACATAAGCTTGCCTATTTTGAGAATGTAGCTGGTAAAAATAATTGGAAGATGACCTTTTTAGCTTTTCACAGAAAAGCCTGTTGCTTTTATTTTTAATTTTTTTTTCAAGCTAAATTCACCCCCCCCCCCCATCATATCTAGTTAGCCACTTGACACAAAAGATCTAACTCAACTTAAATCCATGCTGGCAGAAGAACAGGATATTTAACTATGAGCAATGTTGATTGTGAATGAAGGGTCTGACATGTGAAAATCAATGAGAAGTTAGGAGCCAAAAAAGAGGTGTAGGTGTCTGAGCACTTTAAACTGTCCCTAAATAATCAACTGTAAGCAACTGTCCACATTTAGTACATTCTGTCCTGTAAGGTCTAGAAGTCTTTAATAAATTGAGGAAAATTTTATGTCATGTTTACTTAAACAGATGAGTGCATTCAACAACCATGAGAAGGCACTTTGGTTCTTCAACAAGGCAGTGAAATTAATAAATTCCTAGAATATGTCCTAGATTCAAATTCAACATCAGAAAACTCCCAAGTGGTTGGAAATGCTGTTTCCTGTTCAAAAAGTATAGGAAGGAATTTAATTTTTCCTGTGATGACACAAAAGTACAGCAAGCAGGTTTAGAGGCATGTAAAACCAAGGATTGTTCAAATAGACAAAGAAAAAATAAAAACCAACTTCTCCTCAGGTGGCTTACAATGTGGATTGCAGGGAATATACAATGAGAGACTACAGAAATACAGAGAAATTAAGGTAATAATTTAAGCTGCATGAAGATACCATCCAGCTTGGGGAAGCAGAGTAACTAATAAAGCAGAGGTGACATCTATCTATGTAAGTGTGAGTATTGCTAACCCATATCCTTTAAAGTAGTAGGGGAGATAGTTTTGAGGTTTGGGTTTTCATAATTTCTGATTCTACATATTATGGTCGTGAAATTCTCTGATACCTAAGGAGTCAGAAAATCCTTCCTTGAGCAAATCCCAGAGTTAGGTACTCTGAAATACCAGAGACATACCACATTTTTTGAGGATGTAGGTAAAACAAGGCATTAAGCTGTCAAGAGAAGAGACTAATTGGAAAATCAAGAGGAGATAATGATAGGCAAATGTTGCAGTTTAGATGTTCAGAGAAGCAGGCAGCAGTCACGGGAGTTCTTTGCAGTTACACGATGAGGAGGTGCAGAAAAAAAATGAAAGCAGGATAAATATCATTAGAAAAACTGTTTTAATTGCAAATGCAGTTACAGGCATTACTAGCTGTTATAGGTGAATCTATTTTTAGACTCCTATCCATATATTCAGGAAAGGTATGTAAGCATTTAGATATGAAATTTCTGAGATAGTCTGAATGATAACAAGACCCCATGAATCCCTGCCAACCAAACTTCACTTTAGCATAGAACTTTTGAATGCTTGTTTGCCTGCCCAGCCAGCCCAGTCAAGAGTTCTTCATTCTGCTCTTGCACTTAAGAAAATCTGACCATATCTTATTGAATTTGAGTTTTATTCATATTTTATTGAATGCAAATACAAGTGTTTCCCAATTGAGTAATAATTGAAAACTCTCAGGTGCTGATAGGATTCTTCAGAATTGCTGTATGAACAAATATAGAACAGCCTTTCAGAGGCAGGATTCCTCTCTCTGGATTATGGCATGTATTACTTTTCATGGAGCAAAAAGAGCAAGTAAATACAAACTTGTGATAACTTGTGCAGGACAATTGGGTGTTTATGGTTCATAAAGCTGTTGCTGCAGGCTTGAGCACTTACATGCAAATCTAAAAGGAAAATGAAAAGGTAGAAAAAAGTCTTTTTAAATAAAAAATAGAAAACAGGGGAACATTTTTTTCCACTTTGAATTGCTGTTACTTTATATTTTCTGCCTAAAGACTGGGGGAAGGGATGATTACTATTTTATAGTGGCAGCATGTGCTGCCATGAATTTTTCTTGACCCGGTATTTGCACACATCCATACTGAATATACCACATATAGAAGCTTATTAAAATGCAAACATACACATGCATAGTTTTTTTGATGCTAAAAAGACTCTCTACCACTGAAAAGGTTATGTTATTGCTGACTTCCCAGAATATAAATGCTGCCTGCAGTTTTGATATTAACTGAGGACCAGTTCTTGGAGGTTTGGAGGTTCACCTCTTCTAAACAAATATTATTGTGACACCGTATCCTTAATGTCTGTGTGCCTGTGTAATTAGGCATAAGGGAACTAGAAGAGAGTGGTGTCATGTGAACTGTGATAGTACAAAGGTGGAATGAAGAGGGAGAGGAGCTGTTCTGGGTGTTGCAGCAGAGATTCCCTTCCAGCCCCATGAAAGCCTAAGCTGGAGCAGACATAAAACCCATTCTCATGGCAAATTATCTTCTTTCTCAAGAAAAGAATGCTTCCCTGGTAGTATTGTAAAGGAGAAATATTCCCAGTAAATGACAAATCTTTGGGCATATGGAGAGAGATATATAGGGCATATTCTATTTATTTTTTTTTCATATCAGACCAAACAGGAAAGTCTCAAAAGCAGGTAGCTAGGCAATCGGTTTGCTCCAAAGAATGGAAAAATAAAATTTCACATTTATACATCCAAAGAGAAATCAGGGCAAGAAAGAACAAATTTTCACTTGGTTCCTTTCATTCTAGAATATTTTCAGTCTTTTTATTACAGTTGCATTGCAGCTACATCCCTACCAAAGAACGGTAATATTTAGAATTAAATCTTATCTCTATGTCAGTCCTGGATGTATCAGATGTATTGCCCATTTATGTTTTTCTGAATAAATATTTTCAAAACTGAAAGAGCTCATTTCTGAAAGGAAAGATCTTGGTTTGTTCACATAAAAGCAGGTAAGGAAAACTTTTATCTTAGAGCTTTATGTCATAAAAGATAGAAGATTTAAACATTTTGTTTTGTTATTCTCAGTAATAAACTTCAGAAACATAACAAACATCTAGCCATAAGCAGATAGTTAAAGTCCTATTTGCTATAAATTTACATATTTAGTAACAGAGTTTTTTGGAAGCTTTATACTTTGCAGCTTGTCTTAGGAGAAGTAGATTACTGGACAGATATTTTTTTGTTGTTTTAAACAAAGAGTGTTCATATATGAAATAAAGTCCAGGCAGGGAAAATAAAGTATGAAAAAGGGAATTGGTTCAAAAGATTTCATTTTCTCCAGCTGTGGAAATGATCTGCTATAATACCTAGAAATCAATAGTTCAATTGATGGATAGTCAACCTTTTTAAATAGACTTCTTGTTTTATATCACTTCTAGTTTTATAGACTTGTGGTTTATAACACACATAAAAGATACAAGCTTTGTTTAATTTGGAATTTTCATCAGTATTTGAAAGCCTTCATGCTTAATTCATATTTAAATAATGGCAATTAGTATCTGAATTTCCATGACACGTTTCGAGGAGAAAAACATTACAAAAACCTTCAGTGTCAACTTAATTACTGCAGCATTAATTATGATTGCTATCTTGAGGACTATTCTTTCTCTCAGAAAAACTGGAGTGCTAAACTTCAAAGGTGAAAGTTCTAGTGATTCAAAAAGATTGATATCTGTCAGTTCTCAATTCCAGTATTTTCTATTTCATTTAAGGAACACACTTAGATAATGAAAGTTCGACAGAAGTTTCTTGAAAGTAGTAATTATTTTAGAAGCAATGTTTTTGGAGTTGTCTACTATTTAATTAAATGGGGGGGGTTGTTTTCTTTTTCTTGTTGTTGTTGGTGGTGGTGGTGGTGGTGTTGTTGTCTGCTTTTACTGACCTCCAAGCTTCCTATGCTGTCAAACATATCATTTTTTATCACAATAGAACAGAACAATGCAAAGTGGTGTGGGTGGTTTCAGTGCTTTATGTTTGCACACTGTTCTCCAGAGATACAACTATGATGAAAACTAATTGAAAATTCCCTGGAGTTCCTCAGATACCCCTGAGTACTTGAATTTCCATGCAGAAATTTCTTTCTCTCAGTCCCCTTGGGAAAACATAGAAATAATGCAAACTATTCATCCTAGCAAGCAGACAACATTTAAGGCTAGTCAGTACTGACCATGAGCTTTTTTTCATGTCCATCATCTTGAATACTCCACAGCAATTCCTTCAGTAATCATTAAAAATATGTGATGTGCTTGCAAGCATCATTATTTAAACATCCTTCTTATACATATTACTAAGGGAAAAGAAATGCTGCAAGCAAAACACAGCAGTTATGAAATTCTGTACTTCATAGAATCAGAGAATGGTTGGGTTGGAAGGGGTTTTAAAGACCATTTTGTTACAACTCTGCTGCCAAGAGCAGAGCAGGGACCCCTTCCACTAGATCAGGTTTCTTAGAGCCTCATCCAACCTGGTCTTTGAACACTTCCAGGGATAGGGCAGCCACAGCTGCTCTGGGTAACCTGTGCCAGGACCTCACCACCCTCACAGCAAAGAATTTCTTCCTAATGTCTAATCTAACCCTAGTCTCTCTCAGTTTGAAGCTGTTGTCCCTTGTCACTCCAGACTCTTGTAAAAAGTCTCTTTCAATCTTTCCCTTTGGCTCCCTTCAGGCACTGGAAGGCCACAATTAGATTACCCCAAAGCCTTCTCTTTTCCAGGCTGAACAATCCCAGTTCTCTCAGCCTTCCCTCCCAGCAGAGCTGCTCCATCCCTCTGATCACCTGGGTGCCTCCTCTGGCCTGGCTCCAGCAGGTCCCTGTCCTTGCTGTGCTGAATGCAACATTGCAGGTGGGGCCTGATAAAGGCATCAAATATACAAACTTCAAGAGTGTATATATGGGAAAAATCTTTACAACAGTCATGGGTTTTTTCCTTTCCCAACCTGTTCCTGAGGACAGGAATGGATAGCATTGTATTAGATAAAGATAACAGAAGAATAGCCTGATTGAAGTTTATGCTGCTGATATACTCCCTCCCTTCACTTTCTTCCTCCTGCTGCCTGAATGTTTGTTACAGGCAATTAAACAGGTGATGGATGAACCCTCCGCTCTTGGATTTTACTGCAAACTATACAAAGTTTGAAAACACTGCTATGTGTTATGAATTATGAGCCCTTACTGACTAGTTTGCATTTCGTCTGGCTTTGAAGAGTGTTACATGTGTGAGAAATGAAGAACCCACAATAAGGGTAGATCATAAAGAAAATAAAAATTCTTTATCAACAGGTGAAAAGTACTAGCAACTCTTACCATGTTTTTTTTGTTTGGAATAACCAAATCCTGTGCTGTGTTTGCTGTATATCTTCCTGCAAGAGAGAATGGCAAAACACATTTACAGGTTTCTCTGTTCAAAATTGTTGCTACTGACTTCAGGAACAGAACTCGATCCCATAAGATATAAAATTCTGCAGATGAGTTTGCCATTCCAAATATTTCCATATTATGAGGCACAGCCATAAGAGCATGTGTGCACTGCAATATGTGCACTGCCTTGATCCACACCTGCATTAAGAACAGCTCTTACCTCACTCCTTGAAATCATTGTATCACTTGCTGATGGCAATCATGGAAACAGGCATGGACTTCTTTTATCCTATTTGCTGCTCTTTATGTTACCACAAAAAATGCAGAAAAAAAATTCTCATAAACAAGTGAGAAGTTGAGTTTAATTTGTTCCTTTTTTAATTTCATGCTTTAGGGAAGTAAAATAAACTAAACTAAAAGCACCATTAAATTTGATGGGCAGTTGATTTTCTTGCCTAAACTAAGAAGATTAAAACTCTGCCTTCAGATTGCTCAGGGAACACCTCTACAGACCCTTAGCTTGTAATCCAACTCAGGAAACACTGTTGGTTTCCTGGATAAGTAATGCTTCTGTAAAGGATTTAAAATTTCAGGGATATTTTTTACTCAAACACACAGGTCCCAGGGTCCTCTGTTCTCTGTCTGGGATTTGTGAACTCACAGTATAACTGGCCTGTTATTTGAATTTTAATTGTTTGGGCTATGAATCTAATTAATTCAAATTAATTTCAATCCTAATATATTGAAGTTTTCCTTATTTTACTGTGTTTTTAAAGGTACTTAAAAATAAGTAGAAGTTACAAAATGAAATCTTTCAAAAGCATTAGAAAAATAAAGGCATTTCATTGTTCTTTACCAGCCATGAGTTATGCTCATGACATGCAATTAAATCCATTCAGGAAGACAAATATTTCTTTGCTACTAAGTTCTTGCTAACAACTGTGTTATGTGAATATTTTTGTAATATTTGTCTGTTTTCCCTATTAAAGCATAGCAGGGGATATAATGTAATGCTTTAATATACTTCAGAATGTCAACTGATATTTTTTAAAAACTTTATTTCTGGTATTATTTATATTCATTTATTTTTAAATGCCTCGCAAAAAGATAATGCCACTAGGACCTATAGCAGAGCACAGAATAATTTTAGTAGTTATTTTATGTAAATATATCCAGAGAGTAATTCTTCCAAGCCCTCTAGTTCCTTTAGAGATTCTGTAATAAATTCATTTTCTTTAATGAATGAAACAATTAATTAGCCATTTAAATGAGTCTCCTAATAAATTTGAAAGCTGAACACAATCAAAATATGTACTAAAATCTTAGCATTATTGGAATTAAGCATTTTTAGAAGAAAACATGTTTAAACATTGTACAGAAGAAATATATCATCATTGTGAACACATATATATTTACCAAAAATATGCAAGTTTTTCCTTTGTTATTAAAGAGAAACACTGAGCCTCATAAGAGGCAGAGAGGCTTCCCTGATTGCCCTCAGTGGAATCATGGCTTAAGCTTCCAAGACTCCCATATAAGATATAAGGAAATCCTGCCTCACAGTCAAAGGGGAACTCATTATTCAGTGTGAAGTGTGATCCTAGCATGATCTCCTTTCTGTGCAGAAGTATTAATCATGCTCATCTTTGCTGTAATAAGATGCTAAACACTGTCATTTAGCACTGCAGAGGTACAAAATTAAACCTCTCTATACACTGCTATGGAAAGGCTACATTTCATAATAGCAGAAGGCTGGGCCCACTCTCTTTTATGAAAATACTTTTTCCCATGATGCTAATAATTTTATTTTTATGGATATAGCCCTTTGTGAAATCAAATATAGAGCTTGATCTTTTGTTTATTGCAGGATTGAAGCCAAAGAAAAGAGATGTCTATTATTAGATTTCATTCTGGCATAATTAAATTGGTCAAGGGTACAATTTTCTACAGAAACTGTACATTTTCCAGTAAAACCAGTAATACGAAATTATGTGTAGAATTTGTCACATAGCAGTGCCTAAAGAAACATCTCTGTTGGTTTAAAGGTATAACAGAACAGCTGTGCCAATTTGAAGGAACTGTAGTGTGTTAACTATATCCATATAATTATATTGGTATTATTTTTGTATGAAAATAAGTCTTAAAAGAGCTAACACTTTGGTAGAGGGAAAGTTTAATCAAGCTTCATAAGAATGAGCTAATGGAGTGTGCCTTAAATGCACAAAGAGAAAAAATAGCAGGAGATCAATTACAATGCTAGTAAGAATATTAGTGATGATAGAAAGCTTGAAGAACATTTTTAGAAAGGTTAAAAAAAAAAAACAAAACAAAAGAATAAAAACAACCAAACAAAAAAACCCAAAAAAGACAGCAACTCAGACAAAACAGACCTTGAAACCTGAGTTTTCATTTTCTTTGAAAGGATTTGTGACCCAGGTCTATGAACAAAGCCATTACCATAAGTAAGGCTTGCAGAGAAGTTAGAGGTACAGAACTAAAAACTGCATTTGGAAGAATATAATTCCTTTGTAAGATTAATAGTATTCAAAATGAGTTTAAAAGGAAGACATTGGCTTTTTCATTGTAATGTTGTAGATGTCAGATCATGTACCTCTGTTCATCCTTCGCATGTCAGATCAATTTTGTCATGTGTCACAAGCTATGCTTTCTTTCCAGTAAAACTGAGCAAGAATTACATTAAAATCTTACATATATATATTTATATGTATGTATACATGCACATATATGCATATAATTGTGACATATGTGGCTTACGTTCAGCTACACCTCCAACAATGCTGACTTATCTCATCGGGCTATTTTTGAAATGTGATGTAAAGTAACCTGAAAGGAACTATATCTTATTAGAGAAAAGGACTGCTGCAGGAAAAAGTCAATAAAGTCAAGCAAATAAGTCAATATTAAGCTTGTTGAAGCAGTGTGACAGATTTATAAGCAATTGAAAGCCTAGTAGGACCTTTTTTTTTTCTTTTTTTTTTTTTTTTCTTTTTTAGTTACGAAATGCATAGAAGTATGTGAGCATAGAAATGTTCATGTGTGTGAACATGCAGGTAGACACAATAAAGGAATCCATCCCATCCTGCAGGGCTGCATCCAGCTCTGGGCTCCCAGCACAGCAAGGACAGGGACCTGCTGGAGCCAGGCCAGAGGAGGCACCAAGGTGATCAAAGGGATGGAGCAGCTCTGCTGGGAGGGAAGGCTGAGAGAACTGGGATTGTTCAGCCTGGAACACAAAAGGCTTTGGGGGGGCATAATTGTGGCCTTCCAGTGCCTGAAGGGACCTCACAGGAATGATGGAGAGAAACTATTTATAAGGGGCTGAAGTGACAGGAAAGAATCAGAATAAGTTTTGATTAGACATTAGGAAGAAATTCTTTGCTGTGAGGGTGGTGAGGCCCTGGCACAGGTTACCCAGAGCAGCTGTGGCTGCCCTATCCCTGGAAGAGCCCAAAGACCAGGTTGGATGGGGCTCTGAATAACCTGGTCTAGTGGTAGGTATCCCTGACCACAGCAGAAGGTTTGGAATTGTATCTACAAGATCCCTTCCAACCTAGGGTTTTTATTCTATGATCTATTGTCTTTATAAGAAGAATGAATAGTTGCTTTCATTCAGGTTGGCTTAGTGTATCAAAATTAATAGTATTCCCACTTATATAGGAAAAGAGAGAAAGGTTTGGAACTGTGTGCTAGGAATGCAGCAGATGGAATAAGCAAAACTCACTCAAAATGCACTTTGTGGATATACCTGGTGTGATATCATCCATGCTGGTGTATTTTCTTAAAAAGATATTTGTAAGGGGAAATAGATGAGGGGCAAGATCCTGATCAACGGTGTGCTACATGTAACAGATAAAGATTCATGTCTCACCAAAAGTGAATTACATTTATTATCGTAAGATAAACCAGTATCATCTTTCCAATTGTACAAAAAAAAGTCTTTAGGAAAATTTTTGCAAGAAGAAAAAGCAGAAAACTTTCATAAGACAAACATTGCAATAAAAATGTTATAAACAAAAAGATAACCCATTCTGTGTGTTGTCTGGAATTGGTTTTTAGTCTGATTAATATTTTTACAGGATAATCAAAATATAAAACAGCTATTATTGCTACTATAGGTACAAGGATGCTAACATTGGATGCTCAAAGCCCAAATCTTCTCATGATCTCTATTACTGAAAAGCTTCATTACACCCTTGAAATCCCCATAACACTCTTAATGTTGTTATTCATTAACTTTATAGTATCTTTTGGGTGCTGTGTTCATTCTTCCAATGTTACTCCAGCTCCTAAGACTGACGTAGCTAGTTTTCTTCAATGAACTGGAAAAGCCTTGTAAGGAGTTTGCAATGAGTCATCAACCATCTCAGTATTTTGCTAAAACTATGATGATAATGGTCCGAGGTTGACATGGCTCAATCCTTGCATGACTCCTTATGTACATCAGAATTTGCTTAGACATATAATTTTCCTAAATTTGTGGTTTAGACTTTTTTTATTAGTTTCTTAATCTATGGTTTGTATGTTTTTATCCTTTCTAATCTCTAAAGCTGTTTTCACCTGATCCATGGTTTCATAACCAGCAACCATGTTGAGTTTTTTATAGTCTGAGGCTTGTTTTGACATATTTTATCTGTATTTTTTTACACCACAGAATCATGAAACTATCTGCTGAACCTTAACCAAGTTCAACCATTGCAAACACAGGTGCTACATCCTTTTATCGTCATGATTTAAATATGTTTGGATTGAACAGCATTGACTCTAACAATTCAAAACAAAGACATCTTGTTCTGAGTAGAACTATCCTAACAACTGTGCTTCTACTATAATATAGTTCAATATTTGAAATTACTATAACTAAAATTAAAAAAAAGTAAATTCCATTAAAAAAGCTAATAAAACTTATGTATAAATATTAGCAAGGTCAGATTATCTCAAAGTTTCAACTACATCGTTTTTATTTATAACAATTAGCAAGAAAAAAAAAGTGAAAAAAACCCCAAACTCCCTAAAAAAACAGAAGAAAAATTCTATTTATTCTGAAGTTGAACGCATATGAAATAAATGCTGGCTTGGCTGCCTTGGTTTTACCCAAGAAAGAGACACAATTACTTGTTCTTCTATTTCCAGTGTACAATTTATCTCTGTAACCCTGGAGAATTCCACTGTTGGTATTCAACTATAACTCAAACTATCTGACAGAAAATATTTTGTAGAAATCAATAATGCTGAATGTATTAAAGCTAACAACCTCAAGAGAGATTGTTTTATGAGTAAACTGGGCAGTTTCAAAGTACTCTAAAAATCCAGTAAAGCTCTCATTTTGCAGGTGAAAACACGTTTTGAATATTTTCATGGCAATACTTTATGAGAAGCTAAGAAGAAAAGAATATTAATTTTCTTTATACATTCCTTTTAAAAAAAGTTCTTCTCAGAACACTGTACACTTACTTTTCACTTAATATAGTTTTCACTTTGGTACTATTAAAAGAAAGGCTGGGTTTTAATCCAACAAAGGAATGTACACAGTGGCTCTGATCCAGACCAGATGTTATTTATATACATAAATTGTATATATAAATATATAAATTCCTATATTTTTGCATATAGACTCAAATGCTTTGATGGCCTAGGAAAAGAAAAAATAAATAGAGTCAGCAGAACTTCTAGCACTCTCAGCTTGACAGTCTACCAGAGCTCCAGGCAGGGTCCAAGTGCAGTGCAATAAACACAATTTTTGGTTTGGTTTTATTTTGTAGCAGCTCTTTTGAGGTCAGCTTTACATTTCCCTCTTTCACGATAGTGTCATTGTTGTTGAATTTTTATCTCTTTTCATACCATCATAATTACCTGTTTAAGTCATACTCCTAACAGAGACACCAGAATTGTTTTTCTTTGTGTGCCTGGCTGCAGATTTGTCCTTCCCATATTCATAGATAGAACTGAAGTGTGTCTCCTGTCAGAACTGGCATTAAAATACCATTTTACAAATCAATGGATATGAAGGAGTACTCAATATTTTGTCATAGTAATTTGACTTTCCTTTCTTAATGTTTCTGCCTTTTAAACTGAGGTTTTAAAAGGCACATGGTTGTTTCCTGGTAGCCAGTCAAGAAGGCTGTCCCAGTTGTGTTCGTGATTGCAGCTGGGAATAATCCCAGACATTACTTGTTTTCAGGTGTCTGCAGAAAGGCTCAAAACTATCTGATAGAAGATTAGAAATGCATTTTCATTTCACTCTGCCTCTTCCATAAAACTTTATACTCAGTTGTCTATCCCAGAACTTAATAGTTATGGTAATGTATTTTTAAGAAGTATAAATCTTTTCAGCTATGTCTTCAATTAAGTTGTCTCCCCTAAATCCAGCATACTTTTTAAAATTTGTGCAAGATTTTAGAAACAAATCACTGAAACACAGTATCTCCTGTTACACTTAAGAAAAACCCTTAAGAAGAGAAATGCTTAATGACCTCTTTTAGAGGTTCAATTTTTGATTGTGCCACATGCAAAGGCAGGCCTTAATTTTGCTGCCACACATGAGTACAGTGAATGATGCACTAATTTCTTCATTAGGCTGGACAATCAATCTGGAACAGCAGAAGCCTGTCTTCTTTACATATCAGGTGCTGTGTAATGTCTTGATACCTGGCAACTACACAGCTATTCCTTCAGATTACTTTGGGATCAATTTCTCAGTACTTTCAATTCTATTTGCAATATTACACTTGAATACTTGGGTCTTGTAATGCTTGATTTAATTTGTACTTAACAGGTATATTTATTAAAAATGCCACAGAAAGTATTAACTGTGGGCTCATCTCTCTCTAAATTGTTGTCCTTTTTCTAGAATACTTCTTTCAAAATTATTAAATTATGTGGTTTCTGTAAATAACATTAGCAAACATTTCACATTTTCATAAGTAAAAACTTCAAATAATAACAAGGTGACCAAACCCATAGGAGAGATGCCATGAATTTCCACTGTCCAAATGAATTACTCTCAAGACTTTGATGTGGTAATGTCACTTCCTCTCCCTTTCACTACAAGTTTACACCTTGTCAGCCAAGCTTCTGTGCTTAGGAGAGTATCTGCAGAGTATATTTTGCTACACCTACAGTGGGTTGCTACACTAGAAAGTTAACTTAATGACTAGTTGTGACCACAAGTCTAGCTCTTGGACAGAAAAAAAAAAAAAAAAAGAGATAATCTCACTTCTACCTCTTGTTTACATTAAAAATAGATTGCTTTTCAATCACATTCCATTCTCATTTCAGACATGGAGTGTTTTTCTGCTCTTAGTATTATTATTTCTGAAATAAATTAGATGACAGAAATGTTTTTCTCTGTAAGTTCTTACAAGTCTTGTTATAAGACCTGAATAATAAGCAGTTTTTCTATTCTTATCACATATTTCCTCATAATTCTGACAATATAGAGGAGGAAAAAAACCACACAAGGCACAGAAAACTTTAAATATTCTCTTTGATGGAAAGAAGTTTAAGAATATTAGGACAGATAAAGAAATTATGAAGCCAAGTTAATATGACATCTTTTATAGATTTCAAGATATTGGAATAAACTTAGAAGTCTATCACACAGCAAAAATTGTTTTGCAAGTAAATAGACATTTTGATTTCCAGTGGTACTTTATAGTCTGTGTTTGATGAAACATTGTTTTGCACTTGTTTGTAGGTCGTTTCCCTCATCTGAGAACAGAAGAACTAAAACCCCCACACTTTAAAACCAAACAAACAGAGAGCAATTGCACTGCATTTGGGTCCCTGAATTAATTTATTGGTACTGTTATTTTCCTACCTCTTAATTTTTAATAGCTATCACTATTTTTACATTAATTTTATGAAAGCAAAGAATTCACAGTTAAAGAAAAGCTCTTCTGGATTTATGGTTGAATTCCTTGCATATATGTTTGGTTTATAATTCACTTCAGATGGTGCAATGAAGAAAAAAATCAGAGTTTGTTGGAGGAGAGGGCATGAGGACACAACAAACCCCAACAAAACCTCAGCCAAAACACTAAACCTTAAGATACAGGAATAATTTTCATCTGGAAGTGATTCTTTGTGCTCTCTGTAGAAATTAATTGGCATGGGACAGAGGTGCAGGGTATTGCATCTGAAATTTTTGAATACTTGTGTGTTTCCTGTTTGAGCTGATCCAGGTCTTCAAAAGTCACTTCTAATTTCAGCAACTGCAGTCAACATGCAACATGAGATGAAGTGGTTTTCCTTTCTGGCAAGAAATATTTACTAACAAAACTGTGTCAGGGTTTTTGTTGGTTTGGTGGGTAGGTTTGGGGTTTTTTTTTCTTTGTTTTATTTTGTTTTTTGTTTGCTTGCTTGTTTTGTTTGGTGTTTTTGCCCCCCCTTTTTTTTTTCTATTTAAAGAGCTATCCGGATATTTAAACACTTCCAGAACTAAATAATAATTACCATTGTGTCTTGATTTAAGAGACATGTAATAATTTTTCCTGCAAAAAGGAGATAATCACTTTTCTCTGAACATTAAAAAAAAAAATCTACAATTTATTATACTTTATATTGTGAATTATGTTATATATGTCTGATGGTTTTGTCTATAGTTTTAAGGCTGCATTCCATGGGCAAAGAAAGGGACTGGTTTCCTGATGGGGATAATAAGAATATTTGGGGTTGGAAAAAGGAGTGTGAAAATAGAAATGAGCTGCCTTTGAGAAAAAAGAGTAGTTTTGGGGTTTTGGGGTTTTTTTTACAGAGGGCAATAAACCTTGAAATGTGTGTTTTTGTGGGATTGGAATACATTTAGAAACGTGGTAGTGAGTATATTTTGGATTTGTGTAAGAAGGACATCTTGAAATTATACCTGTGAGAATGTACAATTTTAACCAGAAAGGATTTGATGTGCTATAAATATGTTGCTGCTTTGGATGTTACTCTGCATGTTACTCATTTTTTTTCTGGGAAAATGTGAAGAATATGGATATATAAAGTGCTAGAAAATTCATTGTAATATTTCATTCATTGATTAACACCCCATAATTAATATTTTTATTTCTTCAAGATAAAAAGCAATTAATATTGAACCTTATAAATTATTTAAGTAGTACTTACCCTGTCTTTAATTTCAGTTCCATCTGATTTATTGTGTTTTAAAGCTCCTTCTAATCATGATACATATTGTTATAGTGGGAGAATTCACAATGATTACAAAGTTTCATACCTATAGTAATTTCAATTTTCTTGCTTTAATAAATGTGTTACTTTCTATCAAGAATGGTGTGATGTAAGAACTCCCATAATAATCCTTTAAAATTTTCACCCCAAAATACATGACCAAGATCTTTCTGCATATTAGTTTATTGAAACCAACTACAAACAATGCTTGTTCAATACTTTTTTAATTTAGAAACCAAGTTCAGATATCATTATGTCAGAAGAATTTCTATATTTCAATGTGGTTAAGAATACATTTAATATTTAATTTTTAATAATACAAATATTAGGAGAATTCAATTTTTGTGTTTAAATCTCCTAAGCATGTGAATCTGTTGGGGCATGATAGACAAATGATAGACTTGTCACAAGTTTAGATTTGTGAGTATTAACATGTATATAATGTCTTTTATAGATCCATGAAAGTACATTTTACAGTCTATCCAATCAGGTAATTACAGGGTGGGTTTTCTGCTATTTTTGTTATCATTTTATAAATATTACTGACAGATAGTGTCCAGACATTTCAAATACTGTCTAGAGTTTAGAAAACATGAATGTAAACTTTATAGTCATATAACAAGAGAATTTTTTTTCTTTCATCCCACTCCTAAGCATTTCCCTAAGCATGTGCCTGATACAGTTTTTGTCAGTAATGATATTAAGTGAAATCTTCACCTCCAAAACCAGGAAGGCTTGAAATACATAAAAATAGGTAAAGGGGGGGGGGCGTGTAATACATATCAACTAAAATATGTCTACTGGAAACATTGAAAGACAAAAAGTGGTTATTCATACTTTGTTAGCATATCTTGTATTTTCTTAGGCAAAGTTGATATGTATAAACTGAAAGAGAGTAGGTTTAGATTAGCTATTAGAAATAAATTCTTCCCTGTGAGAGCACTGAGGAGCTGGCACAGGTTTCCAGGGAAGCTGTGGATGTCCCATCCCTGGAAGTGTTCAACGCCAAGTTGGATGGGGCTCAGAGCACCCTGGGATAGTGGAAGATGTCCCTGCCCACTGCAGGGGTTGGAATGAAATGATGTTTAAGGTCCCTTGCAACCCAAACCTCTATGATTCCATGATCTTCAAGTATTTTTAATTCCAGTTCAATGTTTTTTATGTGTCACTAGTTCTACAATTTCACTTCATAAGGAAATATTAATAATTTTTAGAAATAATTTCCTAGACATCGCTTTCTATTTTTGGTGTAGATTATTTTTTAAAGTCGTAGAACTCCATCTTCATAAAATTCATTGTCTTAGAGGTCAGGATTTATGCCTCTACTTCACTGAAGTACAGGAAAGTTTGCACCAATAAATCTTATCCAGAAAGTTAAAATCACCTTCCTGTACCTTTTCTCGTCACAGAAGTAAATGACCTGGTTTTGAATCTGTATCAAAGAATAGCTTAATATTATGTAAATCTGATTAAAAGATTAATATTTTTTTTAAAATCAGTTTGTCTCCAGGTTTAATTAACTATAAGTTTATCATCCTTAACCTCAGAAAGCCTTGCTTCTGAAGACATCACCAGTAATTTTTCTTGTCTGCTTTTTAAAAGGAATATATTTAATTTTCCAATGTTTTTTGATAGCTGACAGAGTGCTTTATATTACCACATAGCACTTTTTTTCCTGTCATATTACTTTTTCTGATCAAATAATTCTATTTTTTATAGACATAACATTAGCTCTTTCTTTCCAATTTTTAAAATTTTATTATTTTAACTTTATTTCTCTAATAATAAAGTAAATATTTGTCTAATAATAAAGTAATGACTAATAAAGTAACATAGTTACAGAGTTTAAGCAGCTTTGGATTTGTCAGTACACATTCAATCCTCCTGATAATTTGGTGGTTCCTGCTCAGATAAACTACTTGAGAATAAGTTATTTTTTGTCTGCTTGAGTTTTTATATTTTTCACTGGAAGCTATGCAACTTGCACAATAGTAATGCTTCCACCTGTAAATAATGAGAGAACCCCCACATGACGATGGTCTTGTTGAATAACAAGAAAATATTTGCAATCGGACAAACAGCAAAGCAACAGTATTGGACTCAGTATTTTCTCAATGAACAGATGAATGTTGTGCCCTGAGCACATTTCTGTTTATGAGCAGTTAATTTTTCATAGAATCATTGCATCATAGAATGGTTTGAGTTGGAAGGGACATCAAAGAGCATCTGCAACCCCCCTGCCATGGGCAGGGAAACCTTCCACTAGACCAGGTTGGTCAAAGCCCCATCCAGCCTGGCCTTGACCACTGCCAGGGACGAGGTGCCTTTGCTCTTGGATGGTATCTTCCATTTCTACTATGAACAATTTCCCTCTTTGAGCAATATTATTTTGGCATGCTGCAGTCCAGGACACAATACCCAAATGCTTTTTTATGCAGTCTGGGAAAGCATCTCCAGCTTCTGGATCACCTGTACCAGGAAACATCCCAGGAAATTCTTACAGAGGCTCAGTCTGTTCTAATTCATCCTATAGAAATAGTTGGGCTTTAGGTCTTATACAACATTTTAAATTGGGTAGAATCTTTACAAAAATTTTAAGCGTGTCATCTCTTCCCCTTCTTAGAGATCTCCTTCAAGCTAAAGGAAACTTTAAAAATGGACTGTAGAGCCTGCTGGACAAGCCATGTTCCACGCCATTGGAAGAAAATAGTGCTTATACTTTCTCATTAGTGCTCAGGAATTATAGCAGCAATAGGTGTTTATTGAGAAATATTTCTAGCTCTTCTCCCAAGTGAGCTGACAAGTCTATTCTGGTGATAAAAGCAAGTTTAGAAAAAGTAAATATGGATGTCACCTGCCATGGCTGGCTTTCCAAAGGAGGACTTAGTTGGCAACGTAACGCTGGCTGTACAATTTCACAGTTACTTTGTGAATATCTGTTAAATGCATCCTGTGTAAAATTATCACGTCTTGAAAAACTAGCGTGGAAGCCTTTGCTGGCATATTTGGGTCACCTCATGCATTTCTTCAGTATTTGATATTTGCAGCACCTTATTTCCTTTTGCCAGTTATTGTGATGCTTCTTGTACCTTGTATCTCGATTATCATTTAGAGTTCCTCAAAATCTCTGCAGTGTTGAGACAGCAATCCTTGTCAGACTAAAATAAATCTGAAACAACTCCTTGTTATTTTTCTTCTGTAGGAGAAGGTAATCACAGAGTCTTCTGAGGGAATATTTAAGCATGAGATACAAAAGTTATTAAATTAGAATCCTCTGCAGTCTCTTTTTGACCATAGCAAAAAAATATTGCTCATTTTTTCTACTCCAAACTCTCCACTAATTATTGGTTTTTTAATTTAAATTATTCCATCTACTTGGATAGGGGGTTTGCTGTGTTTGTGTCTTCTTACAGTTTTGGGATTTTTTTTGCTACTGGTTTTTCTTTCAATTCTATTAAACACACATTACAGACAATACACTGGGCTGCCTTTCTTGTCAGACCTGGAATACTGGTCAAGGCTGTCATGGAACAACCAATGAGAGAAAGTGCTCCTGTTTCATAAAAGTGTACCTAAAAGCAGAACTTGAGCCACACCTTGTATACATGAAATTAAATCTTTTCTTTAAATTTACTCCTTTAAATAATTCTGAGAACTAGCATACTAAAATTATTCTGTGTTCCTCTGTATTCCCTCGGTGTCTAGAAGCCGGATAAGAGGGGACTGAAGTCCAGTAGTGTTTGACCCTTTTGTAAAATCACAGTTCCTGGCTTTCTTGCACTAGGGACCTACTAGTAGAAAACTATGAAAAGAAAAAAAAAATTCTTTGAAAATGATGATTTCTAAAAACATACAAAATGATGACATTTCAAAGATTTTTCAAATTTTGAAATTTTGTCAGAATTTTTCATTTAAATGCTCTTCTATAAATGTAAATACTATTTTTCTTTTTTTTTTTGTTTGAAATTCAGGGTTTGGAACAGCTGTGATTTGTTTTAGCTTGGGGTTTTTTTCCCCACCAAAAAAAAAAAATTCTCACAGTAATTTGAGATTTATTCAATAGAATAGGCTAAGGAAAAAAAATTCCAAAAATTTTCATTTAAGAAATACATTTTTATTCAGAATTGTATCAGTCTACAGAGGAAAAGGAATATTCAAAATAAATTTAATTTTTTTGATTTTGACTTCAACAGTATAGTCTGATTTGTTTTTCTGGTTTCAGAACCTAAATTGGACCCTTAGTTCTTCAATTTCTCTCTTTCTCATTTCTGGCAAAACATAGCTTCGACTTGCAATGAAGAGTTTGTGGGTCTCCACTCTTTCTGTGTGTTTTTTTCCATTTCAAATTAGACATTTCTATTTGATTTGGGAGGATGTGGTAATGTGTGCTTTTTGTTCCATCAGTGTTCAAAGCCAGGTTGGATAGGACCCTGAACAACCTGGGCTAGTGGAAAGTGTCCTTGCCCATGGCAGAGCATTGGAGCAAGGTGATCTTTAAAATCCTGTCTAACCCAGACCACTTTATGATTCTATCATTCCAGCTAAATGTACTAATCTTTCTTTTGAGAAATAATTCTAATCCTGCTTTTTGCATCTATTGTATTTTCAGTAAATAATCACACATGTGAAAGAAAATTTTATATAGCAGATGCCTACTTGTCCTGAATATTTAATATTGTACTTAAAGCCATAATATTGCTTTTATCTCCTCTTCATTATTTGTCATGATTTTGTCTGTATATTTTCTATTTCTCTGCAGATAAATCTTGATTTAACTTAGTACCAAAATAAATCTCATTGTCTAAAGCTGAAATATATCCAGTGTTTTATTATAGGTCATCTATCTCTACCTCACATCTTAATTAATTAATTGCTGAGTGATCTCTCCCTGTCCTTATCTTGACCCATGAGTTTTTTGATACACTTTTTTCCTGTCCTCTACAGCTGATGATGGGCCTGAGAGACTGAGTTTTGTGGGCTTCTGATATCCAACCAGGGTTAACCCACCACAGTCAGTCAATAGTCTTTAAATAATGTGGTGGAAAATATCTTGGGCAAGAAGTATTTGCCTACCAGAAAACCACCTTAGATGGTAGTAATAGTGTGCTTCATGTAAAATATATTTAAATCCACATAAACACAGATATAAATAGCTCTATTCCAAAGATCAAATTCTCCTGCTCTCTGTGTTAGCACAGCTCCCATGGGCACCCTTATGACATAATTTACATCTCAACACAGTTAGTCTAACTTAATTGCATCTTTGTGTATAATTAATTATATTATCAATCTGTCTCCTTAATGTTCATTTGGATTTACAAGTTTTTATGATATTAGAAGAACAAAGAGGAATATAAAAAGCTGTGGATTCTTACCTTGGGTTTTAATACATCCAGCAGGTTCAGACACATGAGGAGAACACACACACAAAAAAAAAACCAAACCAAACCAAAAAACAGGGAAGACTGCAGCTAAATATAATTAGGAAACATATTTTGATGTATTCCAAAACAATTTTTACCCACTTGGGTATCTTTTTTTTACTTTTGTTGCTTCTTCTTAATTACTGCGGTCTTTAATAAAAAGCTTGGAGTGGCAGGAATGGATGCAGTGGGGATTGTTTATGTAAGGAAAAGCTTTTAGACAAATGTTAGGATGAATGTGATAAAAATTATCACTTTGGTTTGTGATTTCTGTTTGTTTGGCTTTTTTACCATGGAAAGAACTTCATACATATTATGTACATTCATGTACATCTCACTCAGTCTTCTACCTTAGCTGCTGTATCTGCAATCTGTGTTTCCTCTAAATTCACTTTTACACTAAATTTGTACTTTTAGGTTTTAAATGGAGAGGCCTTATCTTTAACTGAAACAATTTAGTTTTTTAAAGACCTGGATGAAAAACTGTCTGACGCTCTTCAGTTGTCATTTACTCTGTTTTAATTCTCAAAAAGCCAAAATTATATTTTGAACTACGATTTCATCTACCTTCAATCAAGAAAATTTCTTTGAACAAAGAGAGCATTCACACTGATGGGATAGAGCACAACACCCATGCTGAGGGAACTGACATTAGAAATTGCAGGAATCTAGTATGAAACTATCCACCTTTAAGGTCTGCAGTGAGAATTAATCACAACAAACAAAAGAAACCTGAAATAGAATATAAAGGGAACCATAGACTGAGATCTAGATAGATGAAGATTTTTGACCTTCAGTGAGATGAATTCCCACTCAAACCATCTTCGAGTTCACACAAGTTTTATTCTAAAACAGATTTTGAGCATGATCTTATTATTCAATTGCTCAAAAATTGTTTATGTTGAACAACATATTTCACACAGTAGTACCTAGACTTTCACAAAGGAGAAGGTCTATCTATTTGGGAAGAATTTCTTCACTGAAAGGGTTACCTAGCATTGAAATAGGCTGCTCAGGGAAGTGATGGAATTACCACCACTAAAAGTGTTCAAGAAATGACTGGATGTGGCACTCGTTCCATGGTCTGGTTCACAAGGGAGAGATTGGTCAAAGGCTGCACTTTATAATCCTGGATATATCCTAAATAATTCTATGATTTTATGATTCTGTTTTCCCAAAGCACAAGAAGGCTGTACACCAGAAGGCAGCCAAACACAACCACTGATGCACATCACCACTTTCACCTGCTTTTTGTACTTACCCCTCTGGAATTACTGCTGCCATTTCTATGAACACTTCTTGGGTCTCCCACTGCAGCTTCTCACTCCAAATAGAGGAGTTCTGACTCAGACCACTGTGCTTTCTCCTTTTTTGGGGGGCTGATCCTCAAGGACTGGGTGCAGAGAGGGAGCCACAGCAAAATCCTACTGCTGTCAGAGTCCAGGCAAGCTTCCTTCAGGAAGAGATGCTGTGATGGGAAAGGGATCTTTGCAATGGTGTGAGCATTACCCAGGAAAAGTAGCACAAAGCATCTGAGCCAAGAGAGGTTCTTGGATGCTGACTCAAGGGTGTTTGGCTGCTCCACTGTGTGGTGTCAGTACATAAGGTATGGAGAGGTGCAGTGACTGCCTGAGGAAATCCAGGAACAATATGAGGAATTCAATTGCAGATCTCATGAGACATCCTTCAGTCACTTGGTTAATAAGCCATGATGTCTCTCTGAAACAAAGTTAGTAAACTTTGTTTAAACTGTGACATGACAAGTGTCTTTAAAAAAAAATCTAAGCAAATTATCCCTTTTTAATTGAATTTTGTTTATTAGTGGGATAAGCTTTCACAACTTACCCTTACCCTTCACGTCATTCCCTTAGAAAGCTTTTGCTAAATATCTCCAGTAATTTCAACACTTCTCTACAAACTGAAAAATAAAATATGTGCTTCAGATTAGGTTGTTTATTGTTACACCTTTTCATTTTAAAGAGGATTTTGAAGGTAAACAACCATTTTAGAATATCAGCGCCATCCCTATCTATATCATGCAAGGATATACAACACTTAATTCAATAATTATGTAGCAGTAAAATGCTGAAAAATCTTTTCAAGTGCACTGAAATAAAAACTAGTACATTGGTCACCCTAAGAGAGCTGATTGTTCCTATCAGTAAACTTGTGACTTTGACACCTGCAACAGTTTTTCATGTAACTGTATAAGTATCTATCTGCATATACATGTTTTCATACACATTTAAAATATCCTGATGCCTCTTTCCTCAAAACTTGAGGATACACAATTTAATATTTTCTCACATAATTAGAAGAAAAGAGCCATGTTAATTCTTTTTTTTTTAAAAATACTACAATTGTTTTCTCAGCAAACCAGATTCAATAGGGACAGCACTTATGTTATAAATATATACTATGTCATACTATATTGTACATATGCTGTATACTTATGCTTTAAACACTTATTCTGGGCAAAAACCATGTGGTCACTCATTAGTATTTTTAGCAATTATTCTGACTGTAAGATTTTACAAGGATATAGATTTGTAGGCATAAGATTTCTAATTTATCATCACTTTCAGTTATTTAGTGAATTACTGGTGGAAATGAAACGTGTACATGCTGTGAAAAGCTGAGGAATCCATCTGCATGCAGTCATGCTCCAGCCAATCAAAGGTGGGTAAGGCAAAGTGAAGAGGAATTGTCTCACTTCAGAAGAACACTTGAAAAACAGCCTTGTGTAATTGCAAAAAGTTTAATATTAAGGTATTTTAAAAAAAAGATCTGCTGAGCACATTGCATCTCTCTTTAAAAATATAGAAGATTAAACTCATAATATTTGTTGGTTAAATGGCTTACATTTTTCTCTTACTCAAAAGTCTGTAGGAATCCAGAAGAAGTGTTCATTACTATCTCTCAGGTTTGCCCCTGTAAAATTAGCCAAACTTTCCAACTTGATAGAAGTAATCTCTCTTATAACAAACAGGAAGAAATGTATTTGGGAAAAAAAAGGAAGAGGAATTTCAGTCTAAAATGTAAGCTCTGTCTCTTTTGTGTGCAAAGACTTTGATTATTCTATTCCTATCTAGACTAACATTGCAGAGGTGATCCAAGACAGCCAGCATGGCTGTATTAAGGGCAAATTGTTTCTCAACCAATCTGGTGGCCTTCTGTGAGGAAGTGACTGCAACAATCAGCAAGAGAAGACAGACTGATGACACCTGCCTAGACTTCTGTGACTTCTGTGACTTCTTCAACATTGTCCTACATGACATCCTTATCTCCAAATTCGAGAAACATGGCTTTAAAGGGTTGATTGTTTGGATAAAGAATTAGCTGGATGGACACAGCCAGAGAGTTTTGTCCAATGGCTCTGCCTGCAGGTGCAGGTGGCCCTTCAATACCTTTATCAATGACAGAGACAGTGGGATTGAGTGCAGCCTCAGCAAGTTGGCAGACAACACAAAGCTGAGTGGTGCAGAAGACACCATAAGAGGACAGGATGCCATCCAGGGGGATCTGGACAAGCTTGAGAAGCTGACCCCTGAGAACCTCATGAAATTCAACTAGTGCCAGGTGCTAGGCATGCTTTAGGGAAATCCCAGCCTGACATGAGAACAGACTGGGAGAGAAGTCACTGAGAGCAGCCTGCAGAGAAGGACTTAGAAGTTCTCAGATAAGAAAAGCTGAACAGGAGACAGCAGTGTGTGTCAGAAGCCCAGAAAGCCAGGCAAATCCTGGGCTGCAGAAAAAGAGGTATGAACAGCAGGTGTGGAAGGAGATTCTCCCTCTCTACTCTGCCTTCCTGAGATCCCAATTGGAGTGCTGCATACAGCTCTGGGGTCTCCAGCACAAAAGAGATGTGGACCATCTTATCTTTATAGAACAAGTCCAAAGGGGGGCCATGTAGATGATTGGAGAGCTGGAGCACCTTTCCTATAACGACAGGTGATGAGATCTGGGCATGCACAACATCTGGGCTATTCACCCTGGAGAAGGCTCTGGGGAGACCTGACTGCAGCATTTGACCTACTTCAGCCTACTGAAAGTGGCTTATGAAAAAGCCATCCCTGGAAGTGTTCAGGCCTAGGTTGGAGGGAGCTCAGAGCAGCCTGGTCTAGTGGAAGGTGTCCCAGGACACAAACCCTTATTGTATAGAAGAAAAGAGCTTCAGCTATCATATTAACATTTTAAGTCATGTGCAATTCATTACAGACCTTTTCATATTTATAGGTGTCTCTGTATTCAAAGAGTTAAAATTATGATGAAGGACAAAAATTGTGTGCTTTTTAATTAGAAAATTGGTTGTTAATATATCATTGCCTGCTGCCATACAATTTTCAGGGAAATTGCTTTTTCCTTCTGCAGTCTTGGCTTTCTGGGTTTTTCGAAGGAAAAGGAAATCTTTTCTTTGCCCCAGTCAAGCTGTGCAAACATAAAAAATATTTATGCTTCAGTTACATTCCTAAGGGATAAATAGCAGTTAGGTAGCTAACTCTAACTGAATTTCAATTCAAGTTAGGGACATCTCTGCCTTCACAAATTTCTCCCCCTGTAGAAAGTCAGGTTTTTAGCTATAGCACATGCTTTCCCTTGGTAGCATTAGGGAGCACCCTTATAATTAGAAACTTGCAATGAAATCTTAATGAGAAACATGAGACAATATATCATAATCCTATATAATGATACCTATTAGAATGTTAGAGCTCAACTCATCAGTAGTATACTTACGAATACTTATCTTCATTATTAGGGAATTTTTGTAATTTAATGGATGGATATAATCACCAAGAAGACTGAAAGGAGTACCTGGTTGCAGACTGACCCTGGAGCAAATTGTGATATAATTCATGTTTCAGGCAGGACAAGACTAGTTTACAGATAGAGAGTAAGACTTTTTCATTTCAATAGTTACAGCTGAATAGTGAGTAAGTACAGTAAGTCTTGCCATCCTCATTATTTTATCATAACAACAGCAGTAAAAATAGGCAGAGTATGTCCATTATTGGCAGGAATGCGGACAGAATGACCTGATTGGTATTCTCCACCTTCACATTTCTGTGGCTGATAACAATAATGGACATCTGGTAGCTGAAATTTTCAACACTGATTTGAAATATATTTTATATATATTAATCAAAGGGTTTTCCTTTTTGAATTATAGATCAGAGACAATAGAATGATAAATAATACAAGAACAAGGTTGCTCTGAAAGAAGTTTAAGAAAAGGGTTCCATAAGCACAGCAGGATGTGCTTTCACATCTGTCTGAAACACATTTTCATGAAATTCCTGGAGATGAAACTTTTTAGAGTACTCACGTATTTGTATGATTAATATCAAGAGTCATTTGTCAGAATTTATAAGGTCTGTCATTTGCAGATAGCTGTCATGAGGTTTTTACACATTAATAATCTTCTATACTGCAAAATATTCAGACAATGTGATTTTAGTAGCTTACAGAAAGAATAGCAGTATAGCAGCTAACAGCCAAAAATGTAAAAAAGCATTAATTTTCAACAGTATTAGTTTTTCTTGTAATATATCCTTTTCTCCTATTGCCTATTTATATTTCTATTTCCCATTTTCTGCTACTGCTCCTTATCTCTCTTCCCTTTCATCCTGTTCTTATTTTCCCTTTCTTAATTATTCTCCCCCTTTCTTCTTGACACTCTCATTACATTTATTTTTATAAAGTCTCGTTAGAAGAGAGAGAACACTATTAGCAGTCCTGAGATTTTCGTGCTTATGAATTTCCAGTAATGAATGTCTTTTACATCATGATTTTACATTAGAGAAAATAAACTGGAACATGAAAGCACAGCTTAGGCCAAGTGAGAATTTCCCTTTTAAAACCGTGTTAGTTGTATTAGTGGGGTAGATAAAACTTTCTCCTGCCTGCACCCAGCACTACCTCAGGTCCCTCTCTACTCTAATGTGCAGTAACCTTCCTTCCTGCTCTTTCCCCCGTCACTTAGGCCAGACAATTTAAAAATATATGTACAGTAGGAGAGTGCAGAATGTTTGTGTATACATACAATAGCAGATATCTGGGATGATGAAGCTCCTAGCCCAAGCATTAAGAGACTCACTGGCCCTGATGGAAGACCTCAGTTTGCTGCAAACATCAATCAGCTACTGTTGCTACTTGCAGATCCCTGATGCTGTTGAATCATTCTTCTGATTCTTTGGGTTTTTTTCAGATGCCACCCCAAGGGTTTTATGACTTTTCATGTCAGTGTTTTCCCTTTTTAAAGTCTGAACTGCTCCCAGTGCTTCAGCAGTGACACTTTTGAGTTTTCACTTCTATCTTATCTTGTATCATTTTAGCTCACATGCTTCCTCAAGCACTGAAACCAGGTTCCCAGTAACACAGAGCCAAGGTCCAAATGCAGCCTGGGGACACAGAAAGCTGAGTCCTTGAGGGGAAAGTGACTCTCAGTCCCTTCTTCAGCCTGTAAGACCTGCCAGCATCTCCATACCTCTGGCAGTGTCTGTGGAAGGAAGAGCTTCTTTATCACATTCAGCCCCTGCTTCTGTGCTATAAACAGCTGCTGCCCTTCCTCCAGAACTTCTGAAATCACAGCAGTCACACTTAATTCTTGTACAGTTTGAGCCCCTTAAGCAGGATCATTTCAGCTATTCTTAGATTATATATCTTATTTCTGTAAGCCTATATCATTCTCTTGAGCCTGAAAATTTCGACTGAAGATATCCCTTCTGTAGCATTTCCGCATTTCCCTCTGTCTCTCTTGATTACATGTGTTGTTTTTGATACTTAATTTGGAAAAAGACCCAACACAGGAAAAATCTTGTGGTTTAAGAAATGGTAAGATTTGGGAACTTTAGTTATCCTCTCTTTTTGACTTCCTAATGTAAAACGCCTGTGTTAATGCTATATGAACAGAAAGTAATAGTTGCATAGGTCGTATCCTTGAATGCACTTTCAGCAGCAGATCCTTTCTGTCACATAACTAATTCCAGCAAAGTATCTAATATTTAAAGAGAATGCAAAATGGAGCAGAATAAAAATAAGTAGGGGCTAGCTTAAGTGTTTGAGATAAAAAAGTAAAAGTCATTTTGGGAATTCAAATGTTGTCATGAAGGCAATACTTGTCATTTGCTAATTAAAAAAAAGAAATTGAGGCATGGGCTACCAAAAGTAAGAACAATATATTTTTTTCCTATTACCATTGTCTAAAACAATTTTATTTCCTAAAAAAAAAAGTGACTACAATAGAGGAAGGACAGTGCAGATGGTGAGCTATCAGACTGAATTTTAGGGACACTGACTCTGCTGGGAGGTACTGACATGGGACCTAACTATTGCAAGATACACTATGCCTAAACTCGACTCTGCTGGCCAGGGGTATTTTGTAACTTTTTTTACTTACATGGGTGAAGATGCTGATGCCCTTGATCCAGTCCAGGCAGAACAGAAACTATGAGGCCACACTAATCCATTCCCAATTAAAAATGTTTTAAAAATCAAGGTAATGCTCCCAGTTTTTCAGTAGGCTCATTTATAGTCATTTATATGTAGTTCTGCATAAATTCTTTTCTGTAATTTCAGGTCACTTATAAACTCAGGAATTTTGAGTAGCACCATTTGTTCATTTGCACTTACACAGCAACGAAAAGTATGTTTTCAGCCAGGGCAAACGTCCTAGAGGTATCAATACAATCTGACACAATTATTGATAATTACATAGCCATAGCTGCATGGAGTTCAGCATTTAAGATTATATTATTTCCCCCCTCTCCCCTCTGATCTGGGTTTTTTTCTATAGTTTTATAAATACACTGTTGGTCTGAGGGACACTTCTACTATATGTTTCCTTTTTTATACTGGTTTGTAGGACTTAGATTAAAAAGGAAGTCTAATTCTCTTAAGTCATACACCCATTAAAAGTGAATGCTAAATGCACTGGCAAGGATTCATTTCTAATTCTTCTACTTAATTGCAATTATATCATTAAATTAATAATGGAAATCCTAAGAAAGAGAAAAACTATAGCTTATCTACAAGAATTCTGTGGAAAAAAAACAGGTGTTGATTGATCCTTATTGCTTAGATCTTTCCAATTCACTGTTGTTGGGAATCCACCATCTATTTCATCAATCCTCAACAGGAGCTTTGTCCCAAACCATAAATACCTTTGATTCCTTTAGCAAAAGTCATGATCACAGTAAGCTGCCTGAAAGGAGACAAAGGGGTGGTAAATTTTGAAAAATTTAAATAAAACAGAGCTCTACTCTTATAAATGTGGTTAGGACTCTTATGTTAACTCAGAACAGCACAGTTTCCTCAAGTTTTCTTTGACAAACTGCAAACTGAGTCAAAAAGGATCCTATGAAATAATATTAAGAAAGCATTCTTTTAACAAGTTTAAAAAGGTCATGTCATCTTTTAAGAATATATTTCTAACTGGAAAAATAGGATGACTTTTAAGTGGAATCAAACTGTGATAATCTAGTTTCATCAGAGTCTTGGTTCATCTATAATATATCAGTCTTGACATGAAGTAAAATTGAGTTAGAAACATTAAGGATTTCAGAGCAGTTCCCAAATTCATCAAATGCAGAAAACAGGTAGGAGCTTAGCTGCAAACTCTTATTTTTTCTTGATCATGTAGCAGGCCAAAATTCCCAAGCGTTATCAAGGTAAATACTCAAGTGAATATTTGTGCAAATATTTAGCCACAACTGCTTCTTTTGCAAACAAAACTTTGCAATCTACAAATGTTTGCAGAAATGAAAGAAATAAACCAGTAGTAATCTGACAAATTCTCTTCTAAAAAAGCTTTGGGATTTTCAGCATTCTTAGAAATTAAATTGTCTTGGTTTGAAAACACAAGTGTCTTCTAAGGAAGGTGGGAGCCTCTTTTGAAATTAAAAATGTAAACCCCCTCCCTCCAAATTAATATAAATTTGAAATTAAGGGTCTCTCAGGCAAAGATATGGGAGTAGAAATAGCAGCTCTTTATTGGGAATATAAAAATAAAAATGCCGTAATACAAAACAACACTGACAGACTCAGAACATGACCTGATACCTGGTGGGTCAGGGTGTTGGTAGCAGTCCCATTAAATGGTGGCTGCAGTCCTCCTGGAGAGACAGATGTGGTTCTGTTGGAGCAGTGAGTGGTATAGATGGGCCTGGTCCTCCTCTGGGAATCCAGTGGGAAAAGGCTGACTGTGGTGTTCCAAATCTCAGATTATGTCCAGGAAGGAATGCTTGGCTCCTCCCCCTGGGCGGAGCATCTCACAGTGGGATGATGTAATTTTATCAGTCATGCAGTGACACTCAATGACCCCCTTAGCAGAAGATTCCTCCCTGGAGTATGGATCATGGAAGAGATAAAGAGAACTGTCCCACTTGATTTTACAGGTGGCCCAATTAGCAGAGGATAACTGCCCCACCTGGTTCTAACAGATGGTAATAGAATACACATCCCTGGACACATTTTGCATTACAACATGAGACATATATAAAATATAGTTTTCTGCCTGTGAAAAAAATTTAAGAGCAGTGTTCAATTGGATGACACTTATACAGGTTAAAAAAAAATCTTAAAAAAAAAATCTAATTAAATTATATCTGTTGCTCATAGCTGTTCAAGCTTGAGGACAGACTGGGTTTATGAACCTCCCACAACTACCCAGTGGTTGGGAGACCAAATACTAAGCATTAAATCAGCTGCCTCATGGTTGATACAAAGTTCCTTTCCTTAGGTGAAGATGAGATCCCTAAGGACTCATTACATTCTGAAACTCTGGAAAGCATCTCGATCAGTAGTTTTCAGTCTGTGACCTCAGAGATTTAGGGGTTTTTCTAAGTCTGTAAAAGGTGGCAAACAAAATTCTTCCTTGTTTTGATGATTGCTCACATTTTCTCTTCACAGGTCCAAACACCCTCTGAAAATATTAGGTGGCCTCAGATTATGATTGTTATTTCCAATCTGTGCTCATGGTGCAGGAGCTAATAATTTGCTTGAAAATCAAAAAAAGAGGACACTTCAACCATTATTGTTTAGGATGCAATCTCTAGTAAATTACCTTTAAAACAAACAAAAAGCAAAGGCCAAAACTCTGTGAGGGTGAAAAAAAAATGGTACTATCAAATATATCATCTTTGATTGAAGCCTTCCAATCCTAGAAAATTGGAGCACATGTCATAGGACTTCTGTTCAGATAATTCCTACTCATTTTGTATGCCTTTTCTGCCTCTTTCTCAAGAATACTACAAGCTCTTAATAACGTTATTATCTGCTAACAGCTGCTTCCTACAGCAGGATGTCTTATTTCTGTTAGTCTTAGAAACTTTCTTACCCATAATTCTTCCCACAGCCATGAGCAATCTGCCCGTTCCCAGTCAGGCAAATATGGAGATTTTTTGAAGTTCTTGAAGTCTTAAGAAAAAGACAGACTACTTTTTTACCAGTACAATGTATCATAATTTTTTTTTCTTTCTTTAAAACATTACATACTAATTTGCATGATTTGCATTTTCAGTTATTCCTCAGTCAGCCACAGGGAGAATGCTTTTGAAAAGGTCATGAAGAGCAGAATGCTTTTTCACACAAGCATGTAGTGGTAGTAGAAGGTGGGATGGTTTAAAACTGAAAGGTTTAAATTGGATTTTAGGAAGAAATTCTTTCCTGTGAGGGTGGTGAGGCACAGGAACAGATTGCCCAGTGAAGCTGTGGCTTCCCCGTATGTGGAAGCCTTCAAGGTCAGGCTGGATGTGCTCTGAGCAACCTGGTCTAGTGGAAGGTGTCCCTGTCTAAGTCAGAGAGGTCCCTTCCAACCCAAATAATTCTATAATTTTATGTATAATTTCATCTGTACAATTTCTAGATGAGATTTTTTTACAGAAGATTAAAGGTATTGAAAACATTTTCAAATTGAGAAGTGGTTTTGATTGAGTGAAATGAGGCTTATTTTATGGTTTGCATTTTTTCATTGAAAGATTTCCGTTTTTCAATCCTAAGGCAGGATTTTTACTAGTTTATGCCTTTGTGACTTGAGTATCAACATCTGTGCTTATCTTTAGAAATGTCATTCATCATTCATAGTGTGCACAAATGCTCATTAGAAAAACTGAAGATACAAGAGGAATGTCTAAATAAAGGAAATGGAGTCAAAAACCCTCCATTCAAAATAAGAAAAAATTCAGGAGATTTTCTTTGGCATTTTACTTTTTCTCTAGAAAGTATATTAAAAGTTCTTTTATTTTAAAGAAAGGTTAGCAATTGCTATTAACAATAAGAAGATATGAATTAAGTAGTTCAGCATTGAAACATTTCAACATTTAGAAAATTAATAAATTATTATTAATTCTTCCATAACTTACCTGGCACATGTTAAAAACTTCATTGTTTCCTTATCTAAATTTACAAATGTCCAGCTAAGAAAGAGAAACCATGGGAAATACAATGAAGTGTGGCAGATTTACTTAATGGGAGTCTGTAGACATCCATTGGAATTTTAAACCCTTAAGTCCTGTGCTGGTTTTGCATTAATTGATATTTGGTGAGGAGAGGAGAAGCCAGTCGCAGAAGTGATTTTCTAAGAGAAGCTGCTAGCAGTTTCTTCTGCGCCTGACAAAACCAATCAGTGATTAGTTTTGAACATTGACACTTTGTTAAAACACTAGAAAGCTGAACACACCTCTGTGAACACACATGCTAAAAGGAAAAGCTCTCTTACTTCCAGCGCCTAGAGAGAGAAGTTCTTCCCCTCCTCCCGGCCCGGTGGCTGGGCAGGGGAGGCGATGCTGCAGGGCCCCCATCCGAGCTATGGCTGGGCCATGGCTGATAACATCTTGCCAACATTAAGCCCTGCCCTGCTGCCTGCCCAGGCTGAGCCAGGGTCCTCTGGGCTCTGGGAATGGCTAGGGGCCAGCCTGGCACCAGCCCCAGCCCCAGTGTGTGCTGGGCAGGGGGAAGGGAAGGCATCAGCCTGCAGCTGGAATTGAACACAGCAGGGGTCGGAGACAGCCAGGCAGCCATGCAGCCACTGCAGTTGTGGCCAGGCCCCCTGGGATCCTGACACAGCCCCCGGTGTGGCCTGAAAATCCATCACAGTGACTGCTTTGGGTGTCACCCAGCAGGGATCACGTGAGCATCTGCAGGCCCCAAGTGAGATATTAACGCTTTCAGTGCACAGATAAGACTTGCAGACCTTCAATCCATTCTCAGGTGAGAGAAAATGGCAGAGTGAAAACACATAGAGAACGACATGAGACACGAAGGGCAGTAAGAAGGAGTCAAGTTCCAGATAGGAGGGTTAAGGAGATGCCTCAAGTCCTGGGCTGTGGAGAAGATATAATTGATACATAAGACTCTTTTTCCCTATAACTCATTAAAAAGAATGGGGAGATGTAGCGTTCAAATTGTAGATACAAGCAAAGACACCTATGCTAAAGCAAGCAGATGTTGAAGTAGCTGTGATCTCATGAGAAGTTTGAAGAGAGAGAGAGACAGAGAGAGAAGAGTGATGAAGTCCCTTTACCGCCATGGAAAGAAGAAGAAGACTTCTGTGCCCAGAGATGATCTCATATATAGATAAAGAGAACCTTTGCTCTTGAAGAGCTCATCCTTAAAATAGTACCCCAAAAGTTGACATGGCCCATAAACGCAGTGGGGGAAGCTGTGAAAGATGGGAGGGACTTCACAATTGCAGATTTCCAGGTGGCTGCTATTTGTGGAAATTAAAAGCCACAAGAGAATTATTTTCTTGTAGAGAAGTCTCCATAGCATGACAAGAGATATTCCCCTCCCTAAGTGAACTGAAGAAAGATTTTTCTAGATGTGATAGACTAACTGAATTGCTTCTCTACATCGTTAGTGGGAAAGAAAAGCTTGTAGGGGAGAAGTGTTCTGAAGGTTTTATTCTGATTCCCATTATTTTTTAAGTTTCTGTTAATAAAAATTTCTTTATACCCTTTTAACGTTTTGAGCCTGCTTTGCCTTCCTCCTAATCCCATCTCAAAGCAAGGAATGAGTAAACAATTCTAGAGGGTACATGGGCATTGGCCAACACTAAACCCACAACATCAATTAGTGCATTGGCCAGGAAATCTCAGGTTGGTGAACCAAAACCACTACAAGTCCCAATTCTTGGTGGGTGGGGCTTGTAAAATAAATAGCTTTTTTTCATATTGTGTCCTTTTAAGTCTAAATAAGGTTCAGTTCTGTCACTGCTAAGTTTGTTTTGTGCATCTGCCCCCATTTTACTAATGGTAGGACAAGATGAATTTTTATTAGCAATCTGGAATGAATGTTTGCCTTTTAAAGATGGCAGAGTGATGTCAAAGCACGGGATCTTGCCTTGCAGACTGTGGTGAAGAAAGTAAGTTGGACTTGCAGCACCTAAGACCCACTAGAGCACCTTAGCTCGTGCTCATATTTGCATTCCTCCTCTGAAGAATCAGAAATCTTCACCAGAGTGAGAATTCTGTCAGTTCTACACGTGCTGGACTGGGAAGAAACATCCCATTTTGCCCTTCTCTCATCTTCTATTTTAAATAAAATATCAGTGCTGATTGAAGAGAGAAAACAAGCCATGCAAACAATGTCTAAATATACTGCTTAGATGTTCAGCTCTTATGTTTGCCCTAAACCTTCACTAACACTGAATGACAGAGATAAAAGGGAAATCCTTCATTTTTTTGTTTATGTGTTACCAAGAGTCATTAAATGCTTTTCCTGAACTGAACAGAAAGCATCAATAAAGAACATTTGCAACCAAATTCTGCTGATGTTTCTTTGTCTGTGGAAGAGACATCATTGAGAATGATATATTGCATTGTACTGCACAGGAATAAGCTCATTCTCAAGTACTATGTGACCTAATTTTTCTCCGTGTTATTAAAACAGAAGAAATTCAGAACAAAATATTTAAAGCTGAATATCCTTTTATGCTCAAACACTTGTAGAAATATTTTTGGCTGTCTATCTCTTTGACCCTTTTTGTAACACTCTCTGGACTGTTGATTGGAAGGTTTCTTTTTGCTTCAGACTTCAGAAAGTAAGCAGATCTTTACTAGGACAACATTACACATTTCTCATTATGAAAATAGTGTTTTCATTGCTGACTTTGCATGATATAGTCAGAGGCTGGGAGATGAACGTATGACATTTTACCTTTGATGAACATTTTGAGCCTTTAATAATGGGAAGCTAATTTAAAAAAAAAATCAAAGTGGAAAAAACTATTAATATTTGTAAAACATTTTCACAGCATAACAGATATTGCTGTTTCTTAAACTGAAGAAAAAAGACACTAATTATTTGTAGATCCATAGCAACTTGGCACAGCTTCTTAGACCAAAATTTATTAAATATTTGACAAAGTTGTTCACTTTTTGTTACTGATATTTCACACCTAGCAGTTAAGCTCCATTTTTGTCTCATCTAGTAATACATATGCAACCTGAATTCCTAGACTGCACTTTTCACAATCTTCTAAGACTTGTCAACTGAGATTTTGGAGTTTGTTCCCAGTGTCTGGCTCAGAGTTGAGCAGGGCAAAATCCAAATTCTGGTACAATTTCACAGCTTTTAGTGAAGACAAGAGTTTTGTTAGATGTAGTCAACTTTTAATCAATGACAGAAAATAGGTGAGAAAAAGAATAAATGTATGAGTATGAATTGTAGCAAGTTCATAGAAAATCCTCAGAGAAATCAAATCACATTTTTAGTTACTTTTATTGTGGAAAAGAAATTTCAGGAGAGTTTCTACTTTTGTTACACAGTTCCAGACAGCAAAGCCAAAATCAATCTTCCTGAGAAGAGTCACCAAATGCCTGAGAATGTTAGCTGTTTAAACGTTAAGTGGCAAATATACAATTAATTTATATTCCTGGCTTAATTAGCATAATTTTGAATAAATGTGACTATTCAAGTCAAACATTCAGATAAACTGCATTCCTTAAAAAGAGACTTTCTATAGCTAGTACATGTACTTTTCCTTCACTTTAACTTCACATTTTAAAATCTATGCGGCTTTGAAGATATCATCATCAACACATTATACATACTCTTCTAAGCTTCCTCTGAGATCTTCTTCAACTAAACTCTGCTGGCCATACCTGACAGGTCTTCTAACATGAATTCCATCCTCAGACTCCCAAGTAATTTCTGCTTCCTTCTGATGTCCATCTTTTAACCTCTCATTTGAATGTCCTTACACTGATATTGTGACCTGGGCCATACATAGTGTTTCAGATAAAAACTTGATGTGGTGCTACTTGATTCCTAAAAAATGATCTCTTATTCACATTCTGCTTTTTTTTTAGGTAAATTTCCTCTCTGCAAGGGAAATCTGACATTTGGGAGAGTCATACGAAGGACACACATCCTGTATATCACATTGAAATTGGATTTCAGAATCCTTGATGTTTCAACATTCAAATATGTTTAATGCTGTCTCTTTGCAATGTGCAGAGGAAAAAAACTACAAGGATTATCCCAGACAGTACTTATCATTCATTCATGATGCTGTGTTTGGGCAGTGGAGTGATTCCTCACTCTATCTTTCATTAACTTCCACATCATCCTGGTTTATAATTCAAGGTGAACACCTGGGATTTCAGTTTGGCTTCATATCAAGTACAGTTTAAGAGGCCAAGTTTTTCTGCTGTCAATACTAATTGTGAGAAGTTAATCCACCCTGAAATATTAAGGAGAAACAGCAGCATTTAGACATTCAACTTCCTTGTGCTTGTATACTAGAACTATTGAAGGACAGAACATGTTCAACATGTTTGGATCTTTAAAATTTGTCTACTTCCTATACTTTTTTTCATATCTTCTGCCAGGAAAATTTTGTTCTATTTTAAAGCAACTTTTTAAATTAGAAGTCTGCTTGGTTTCTGAGTTTTCATTCTTTTGGTTGAAATATTTTCAGATGTTACTTGAAATAGATATCAGTGATAATAATACTTACTGGAGGTGTACTATACTAGTATGTCAAGATCCCAGCTTGCCATTGTTTTAAGCATTGCAATTACACAAAATGAGTGGCAGTATTTCCTAAGGTTCTTAGACAAAATGAAAATATGATAATTATCTTTTATTCAGGCAATACTGAGAAACAACCCAGCTAAGTGACAAGAATCAGAAAGAAGAATGAAAACAAATTTCCTGAACAGAATTTACTGATTGTCTATTTGGTTTGAACTCTTTGTCTTATGTTTCTATCCATAAGGTGCATAAATTTCCTTCAGATCATTCCTGGGTTTAGTCATTGTGTTTCTAAGTTCTGCAGAATATTTTTACATAGTTCAAAACCATTATGTAAATTACTTCAAATGTCTAGAAATGGTAATCTGTAAGTCACTCAACTATGATTCTAATTTGATGAACAACACTCAGAAATTGCACTGATACCGACTTTCTGTCTCAGGTTGAAAGTGAAAATATACATATTTATAAAATAAAAATTGCCATTCAGCAATATTCTCGAGGTTACTTTTTCCATTGGTATTCATTGAGAGTATTCTAATCATATATTCATTATATGAAGTATTCATTGAGAATATTAATATGAATTCCAATATTCTTTTAATATTCAGTGATCATAGAATATTAACGCAAAAAACCACAATAAATCCGAGACTGCACATTAAAGGGAATACCTTTTATTTCTGAAAAAATATTTTTGAAATTGTTCTGAAGATATTTGTACATTTCAGAGGATCATATCTCTGGATGCACCTTCTTTGAGTTTGGTCATGCAGACTTCTTAAATAGAAATCATTGTTAAATTAATGATTATCTCTCCTTTAAATAAAATTTTGCTCTGACATGAGAGCATCCTGTCTCACCAGGTGTGTCCATGAGCAGTGAATCTGACCTGGCAATAAGGGATTGATTTCCTTCAACAGCCACACAAGGAACTTCTTTGTCAGCTCCTTAGGATGGGAGATTAAGTAAAAGAAAAAACAAAACTACCTAAACCCATGCAAGCACAAAAACTACGTCTGAAAAAATATATAACACAGAAAGAGCTAAAAAAGTTGCTTGACATGGATCAGTATTTCTAGGGAAAATAGAGCACTGCAATTCTAGGAATTAATCACAGAATCACAGAATGTCCCGAGTTGGAAGGGACCCATCAGAATCATCAGACAAACTCCTGGCTCTGCACAGAGCACCCCAACAATCCCACCCTGTGCCCGAGAGCATTCAATGCTTCTTGAACTCTCTCAGGCTTGGTGCTGTCCCCACTTCTTACTGCAACATGACAGATGCATTATGTATTAATTCTTCTTCAGCATTTGCCTTCTCACTGTATGTACAGAGCCACACCCATGCAGGCACAAAGAAAACTTGATTTTTTTCATTAAGTGAGAGCACATATGGAGAATTAGCACTGAATTCTTAGTTTTTGTTTAACTTTCTTCTGTTTTACCAAAAGCTTTAATTTAACAAACTGTGAATCCTATTATCTCACCTTATCACTTCATGTACTGAGGGTGGAAAAAAAATCATTTTTCATAGGTAGTTTGTATACAGTTTCTAATTCATGTATCCAGTTTCTAAAAACTTTAATAGACATTACATATCTAATTGATTTTTAATTCCTCTTTAATTATTTTCCTCTATGTAAATTCCTTAGTGAAGCTTCAGTCAGAGTTTTAAGCATGAATCTTGAAGAAAACTATATGAAACTGATTTCAAAGGAATTCTTTTTTCCTCTGAAAGGATAACTGTGCTCTAACTGAAATGGCTGCACACATTTCAGAACGGTAGTTGTTCTAGAGTGTTAAATTTAAAGTAGAACTTTTTACTACAGTGAGGCTCATAAATCAGAGCATGCTTTGTCTTACAAGGGTTTTTTACAATGACATTCAATACTTGGTTTTTTGGTACTTAGTACAGGTTGAGTTGAACAGCATTGTCAAGCTGCCAAGTTATTGAAGCTCATGAACCTTCTCTCTGACCTCAGTATTTGCAGAAATGGATGCTAATTCTGTAAATATGATCCTGAAACAGCTAAAGTTCCAAGGATTATACATGTAAGCTTACTACTTTAATATTTTAATTATCAACTGAAGTGTTTTACAGGAAATGGTGAGAAGGATAGTGTGAGAAAACCAGATTTTGAATTAAAATATCTGCAATTCTTAACCTTGTCTGTATAAATTCATTGAGAACATATGCAGTAACCTTGATTATGGTTCAAATTTAGCTAAAATCAAACTGGAATTGCTAATTCAAGCAGGAAGACTACAGAGCCCTTGAGTCCTGCTACTCCATGTTTCAAAGTTGTGGCAAGGCTGTAATGTCAGAACTCAAGAGCTGGCAAACTGCACCTGCAGTTAATGTCAAATGGTTGTCTAAAGTATGGAGTAGGCTTGTCTTCAAGAGCAGAAAACCAACATAGATCTTTTATTTCTTCTATGTGTGAATGTCAAACCCATTAGTATTAAAGAAGCATATGTAATGGGCTGCTAAGAATTTCACCAGCTCAGATAAATTGGGTGGATCAATATGTTACTACATCGTTAGTACAAACTGACTTTGAGTTTAGGTAATGCCTGACAAAATGATTCTAAAGGAGTATGTAGAGGAAATAATTGCACCTCCTATTACAGAAAGCTCCCTGCTTATTCCAAAAATGCCACAGAAGGCTATAACTGCTGCTAGTTTGCTGAGCTGGCAAAAAAAAATCAGGGAAAGGAGGAGGCTGAAATACTGGAAGCACTATTCTCCCTTTGCAGTCACAGAGCTGAAGGAGGTTTTAAAGATACCAAATAGAGTGAGTCAGAAATTCAGCACACTGTGCACACATCTTCACAGATTTTTCATCCCCAAAGATCTATGAAATTTATTGAAGATAGCTGCAGTTGTCTGACAAAATCAGTTCAGCACAGATATTGCAGGTCAGTTATTTTGCTCAGTCATGTCATAATGTGCAGTTACTGTAACAATTATATATAGCTATCATGCCAGGGGTTACAACTGAGTATGAGAGTGGAAATCCTTTGTGGATATTCCATTCTATGCCCATTAATGTTCTTGCTGTACTATTGACGATTATGAGCTCAACACTGCACACAGCCCAGCACTTTCTGCTTGGGGGAAACTGTTTTTTCATTACTTAGAAGAACAGTTTCATCCCTGAAGAGCTACCTGGCTGAGCCTGTTCCTATGCCTGGTTATTTGTCTGCCTGATGCACACTGAAAAACGTGTCCTATCAATATATGTGTGATCCCATGATGCACCAGTGGACTGACACAACACCACCAAATTATTCTACCAATGGTTCAAGAAATTATTGTTTCAGCTGAAGCTCTCCCTGCAGAATCAGGCCCACAGCCTGACTGAACCATGGTGTATATCCAATTCTTTCAGCATTTGAAACCATGGCAGGATTATATTGCTTGTCGCTCAGTCCCCTGACCCTCATTTCCTGAGCTCAGTTTCCATGGCGTGCTTCCAGTAGAATCATTGGTGTCCAGGTGGATGAACAGCAGAATTTAATAGCCCACAGGTAAAGTAAAACTTGGTAATCCCTCCATAACATCCCAGATACGAGTATCTATTCAGTTTCCAGCACAAGGTTTTGGGGTTGGTCAACTGTATGGGCACCCATACAGGAGAAGAAAAGGAGGAGGTGCTGCAGCAGCCCAGGGGAATGACCATGGAGAGGCAACTGTTCTCCTGGAGTGCATGAATGATCATACCTGCACATATGCACTCTGCAGCCCTGGGAGGAGCCTGGCTGCAGCAGGTTTAATGTTAAAGACTGCAGCCTGTAAGAAGAAATTATGCTGGATCAGGGAAAAAGGTGTGAGGAGAAGGTAGAGCAACAGAGAGGATGTTACAGACTAAACCCCATCCCCATTTCCTATCCCCTTGCACTGCTCAGAGGGAAGGAGATAAGAATGGTAAGGAGTGAGGATGAACCCAGGAAGAAGATGGGAAAATGAGAAGGAAGATGCTTACAGTTTTGGTTTCATTTCTCATTCTCCTGCTTTGCTATTAAAAATTACATTAATCCCCCAGGTCAGTCTGTTCTGTTCATGACAATAATTCCTGAGCAGTATCCCTGTCCTTGTCTTGAACTACAAGATCTTTCAACTTATTTTGCCCTGCCTTTCAAGGCAGCTAGCCAAGGTTAACCCATCACAGAGCACCCAGCAAGAACCAAGGCTCCTACTGAAGTTAGAGCCCATTGGGTGGGTATTTCTATCCTTACAGGTACCTGACAGCTATTTCCCACCTTTCTCATTTTGATCAGCATCTCATTCTGTAGCATGAAAAAAAAAAAAAAGACTAAATCTCTACTATTGAAACATGATTTTTTTTTCCCTAGGTGAGATGTTCACATCTAATAGAATATACATTACTTAATTCTGCAAGCACTGTTGGTTATAATATTCAATTATCTCAGTAATTCAGTGAATGTCAATAACACATATGCAACTATGGGTGTATGCATGAACACAAAGATGTTGCTATTCCAATGGGACTATATTAGCAAGTGACATATAGGACTTTAAATAAATAACAAGAGGTGAAGTGTTATTCAGAATGTGTTTGGGGTAATACAGTTTTCCTTCAGAAAGACATTACCCTATGTAAAGACACAAATAACGTACACTGCAAAAGTCTTTTACTTTCTGTTTAGGACAAACAAATAGAATGAAATATAAAAAACATGCTAAAATACTCTTACAAAAAGAAATTATACATATATATTCAAGAACTGCTGACATATCAGCTGGTAAAATGATAATGTTACATGTTTTGTGATAACTTGTCTTCATGTTTTAAGACAATGCTTCCCCATATTAACATAAAAATCTGAATTTCTTTGATCGTTATTAGACAATGTGTTTATCTATTTTTATGAAAATTGAATAAATATTGGAACAAGAACCAGAAGCTTTGAAAACTAGAATTAACTGCTTTTATATCTTTTAATGTATAAGTGGTGGAGGCCCATTCTCGTTCTGTTTAAATTAATGCAATTTTTACTTGTTACTCCCCGAAAGGCTGCAAGATAACAATATTGTGTTTCTAAGTGAGAAAGAAAGGTTGGAAATATGACCTAATCTCCTATACTGCAGGAACAAGATAGTTCATAGTCATTATTTCTGGGGGTGACAAACCTTACCATTGCCAGGGTAAATTGGTCAATTTACAAGTAACTTCTATGGCAGTCTGGTCTTGCTATGCTCTGTTTGCTTTAAATGCTTGTCCCTCAGCTTTAATGCAGGGGAGGAACTTTCTTACACTCAGTAAAAGCAATCTCAATCACTCAGCTCTATATACATATTTAAATACATATTACTCAAGTCTAACTCCTGCATTAATACAATTGCATGGACCTTTTCCTATAACACAGTCATAAGCAATTTTTTTTTTTATATATTATAGAAGACTGGATAGACATAAACACAGATATATTTCTGGGATGCTGCATTGTACTCAAGACAGAAATCATGCATTTTATTTGCTCTCCTTTTATGTCATGCTCCATTAAAGGAGTGGAGCAATGTGAAACCTCTGTGCACTATGAAACCACAGACACAATCTGCTGAAACTATGTCACTAAATATGCCAAGTGTAAGCCAAGCATGCCAGCTAAGAGTGAATATGCTAAATTATTGGGTAAAGTTGTTTTTTTTTCCCCGGAAATATGGTGCAATATCATGGTGGAGAGATCTGATTACCCAAAAAAAAAAAAGTAAAGTTGCTTTTTCATAGCATGTTGCAATTTATGTTTCTCACATGGGTGAGAAAGGGCTTTCCTCCTGAGAAAAGGAGACAAACTGGCCAGGTTAATAGTAAAAAAACTTGTTGCAGATTATGGGAGTTTGTTACAATTTACAGTCATGGGTTAGTTACAATCAGACCAAAGGTGCATCAAGGATGGTTTTCAAAGAACAGTAAGCAGAGTTACATGTGATTTTTATTTTTTTCAATAATTTCCACCTAACTTTCTGTAGCTTTGAATTTTGTTTATTTTAAAATCTTTTTTTTATAATTATAACACCTTCTAAACCTTATTTATTATTATTTTTTTATTTAAAAAGTAATTTTAGCATCAAATCTGATGGAATTTCTCCCCTTTATTGTGGAGGATTTGGGGTTGGGTTGTTTTTTTGGGAGAACGAGGGGAGGGGGTGGGAGATAACTTTGGAAGTTACCTTCATTCCTAATTGGAGAATTTTGCAGAGGAGACAGGCCAGCCAAATCTTAAATCTGTGGCTAACACCAGGTCTCTTCACAGTCCTTAGGATACACATGTTCAAGGGATGCTTCCAGATGGAGACCAAACAACTCTTTTTTTTGGAGCAGCGAAAATTTGAAATCTGCATCAATTTAGACAATCATTTCAATAATTGCCTCAATTATTGCTAATAATAATACAATTATTAGCAATAATTATGAATAATTAATTATTAGACAATAATTACCCTCCATAACTGAGGCCATTGTGTCTCCAAAGCAGTAAGGGAATGCACTAATACTATACATTCTTCCTTTCTTATACAGAAGTTTAGACTTCTTAAGTATATCTTGACTTCTTCAAGTGTATCTTAAATTGAAGCCAATTCTATTTTTGTTGTTTCCAATGCAAAAAAAGATGCATTACTACCTGTCAAGTGAGCCTGAGAGTCCCAAAAGCATCAGCATCTTTCTCATTTAGCCTTCTACATGGCAATGATACCTAGAACAAAAAACACACGTAACAATACTCAAAGTAGTAGAATGAGACAGACAAATCTGCTCCTGGTATTTTCTAGGCTAGTGAAAGAGGCCTGAACCTGTCAATGTGAGAGGACATTCCACAGATTCTGATTTGCACTGGGAATGCAACCAGTTGCCTTTCAGTTTCAGTACAGCCAGCTTTTGGTTTGGCTTATGATATCTATTGCTATATCCAAATTATCATTCTGCCTCAAAACTTTAGGTGCATATTGTTCAGTGTTTTCCTTTAACTTACCAGGTTACTTGGATGTAGGTGAAAGAATAATTTCCCTCCTGGCATGAACGACGTGGCACCACAGAAGATGTGTAATCAGATGACATAGTAGTCTTAAAATACTGATTCACATCATTGTCAAGAGAAGTTACACTGTAATCAATGGAATAAAACTTTAAATTTTGTGTGAGATGGAAATTCTTTCCAAGGAATAAATGAAATTTGTGTATTCAACACCTTTAATTTCAGAAACCCAGAGTAGTGCACTAGTTATTATCAAAATAATATTTGCTCTACTGAATAAAATCTATCTTCTAAATTATCTGTCCTATCTCTGTAACCAATAGTAACCAAGTATTTTACATAATAGTTGTCATGCAGCAAGTGGATGCAAGGTAATTTATAAAACATTAATGCTCCATCTTAATCCTGCATATTTAGATGTTTAAATTGTGAGCAATGAATTTTTGTCAACCCTGGAAGCATTTCAATGCATTAAATGTTCTAACCCAATATTATAATTACCTGTCAGCAGGTACAAGTTCCATTTCTGCTTGAGGACATATAATATCCTCACAAAGCAGACGTCACCCTCCTTTTCAGAAGTTATGGGAACAAATTTCCCTTTGATCTTGGAATTTAACACCCCATAGACCCTGGTGCAAACTTCTTGTGTTGTTTGCAAGTTCTTATAATTGCAAACTAGATAATGACCTAGGATAAAAGTTCTCTCTGATTGTTTGTTTTTTATTTCTAATATAATCCTCTATGAAATCTCCACTTAAGTTAGAATTAATTTCTGTCATGGAGTTGTATAGTGACTAACACTGACTGTGTAACTATCCCAAAGTTGTGGAGATGGAAAGGCTGGAATATTTGATCGATTTCAGTATTACTCAGTAAATAAGTCTTGTTTCCATGAAGTGGATGGTTTGGTATTATTTGCCATATGAGTATGACAAATCAACAAGGAGTGAACAAAACAGGTTTGTCTAATCAGTTTCATCCAACCTTTATTTAACTCCATAAATAAGAGAGTGCAACATGCCAAGAATATAAGATATTGAGGAGCTAAGGTGGCAGATGGGATATAAAAATATTAATAAAATATTATACATTAATAAAATAAACCCTGGTACGAGTTCCAGGTGGGCACCAAGGGCTGCAGAGGAGCAAAAGATATTTGTGGCCCAGTGAACATCAGTGATGAGCTATTCTCATGATCCCACATTATAGCATAAGAGGAAAAAGATGTACAGGCTTTACAGCCTCCTAAAATCCAGAATAGCTGCTCTGGAAGGCACAAAGGGTCCCCAAATGGTGTCACATACTCCCAGTCGACAGCCAAGGTCACCACTGTGTGCTGAGGTGCAGCAATACAGAACTGCACGGTGCAGAGCTAAGCAAACAATGCGCTTATAAAGGCAGCAAGTGAAATTGTTTCCATTACTCCTGTGGCACATTGGGCTTTACACCTGGAATTACAGGCAAAACTTCAGAAAATACTGAAAGATGGAAATAATATTAATAATAAAAAGGATTATATGGTTTATGACAATGAAACGTAACCTTGAGTAAAATCTTTGTCATTTTCAGGACCATGATGCTTATATGGAAAGTTTTTTTAAAGTAATTATGCATTAAAAATGGAGGTGAGGAAAGAAGAAAATGTTCTAGCAAATGTAAGCATTATTTCATGGAGAAACAATGTAATCATGGAATAAAAGGGACATAATTTAATAATATTGGTGCCATCCCTTCCTTGGTAATCAGCAATAAAAAGAGCTGTATTATTCATATGAAGACAGATCAGTAATTTAATTTAATCATGACATTCAGAAGAAAGAAAATATGTTTTCAAAATAAATAATGGCTATCCAATTAACCTAAAACTGTTTCAAGCCTCTTTGTAGTTTTGAAATAAATTAAACTGCTTATTAATTATCAAAATATTAAGATAATTTTACTTGTAAAAATTAATAAATCCATTCTGTTCTTAACAAAAAAAATCAACAAAAAAACCTATTTTCAGTAGTTTTTAGAACAAAAAAGGAAGAAAAAGCAGATAGGAAATCTGTGTATGTCTTTAAGGTTTTAAGTGGGTTATTTCTGAATTACTTGAAAGAACTGATCAATATTTCATTGAATCTCACCACTGTATGTAGTTGTTTAAGGCACTTTGATCAAATTGAATTATGGGTCTTTTATCTCACTGTGGCAGTCAACATTTCCAATAGATAAATGTTGACAACAGTGATTCTTAGTCTCTAATTATATTGTCCACAAAAAAAAGACAGCTTTTTGAATAACAACTGAAACAGTCATGACCTGGCACTACAAAAATAGTCAGACGTATGGACGTTAAATGCAAAGAAAGAACTGAATCCCTGGGAAATGTGCAAATAATAATAAAACTGTTAAGGGGCCAAATATCTGTTGAATGCTATTTCATGGAGGCTTTCAGTAGTTCAGGAAAGACACAGAGAAAACAACACCATTTAGATATTTTTTAGATACTAAGAAAAGAGCAATCTCATTTTCACAGAGTCATTGAGTTGGAAAAGACCTCTAAAATCAGCAGGTGCAACCCTCAACCAACCACCACAGTGTTCCCCGCCCAGCCAGTCCTACACCTACAGGTCTTTTAAATCCCTCTGGACATGGTGACTCCAGCACTTCCCTGGGCAGTCTGTGCCAGTGCTTGACAACTTCTCCGTGAATAAATTTTTGCTAATATCCAATTTAAACTTATCCTAGCACAATCCAAGGTCATTTGTTTTTTGTGAGAAGAAAATAACCCCCAGCTGGCTAAAAAGTCCAACCAGGTACCTGCATACAGGACTAAGGTCTTCCCTGAGGTTCCTTTTCTATAGGCTAAACATCCCAAAAATCCCTCAGCTCCTCACTCCTCACTAGACTAGTGCTCCAGACCCTTCCCCAGCTCCATTGCCCTTCCCCAGACAAGCCCCAACACCTCAATGTCTTTGCTGCAGTGAGGGGCCCAAACCTGAGCCCAGCATTCAAGGTGTGGCCTCACCAGTGTCGGAACTCAGGACATCCCTTTGGGAGTCCGGAGTTGCCAGGACCCCTGCCAGGGGGCTCAGAGACCCTGGCACACAGCCCAGAACACCAGTGGGTTCGATTACGAACCGTGGAGTAAATTGCCACCTTTACATGAAGAGATAAAAGCCACAGCAGTTTAAATAATGTAAGAATAAAGTTATCACAGGGTGTAAATGTAGGTTTTGGGATTTTTAGTATAGGGGTTTTTGGGGACAAGATGGAGGCATTTGGGTGTGTCTAGCCTTTCTTCTTCTTCTTCTTCTCTACCTCCATCTTCACTGGTGATGTTGGCACTTCTAGATTGGTTTAGAGTAGAAGCTCACTGTCTAACATAGGTGATAGGTATTGGAAAGTAATTGTAAATATTGTACACATATTTTTTAGTATATAAAGATAACACCGCCCTGGGGGCAGGCAGAGTGCCTCTGACTGCCTTGCTGAGTGGACCTCGGCTGGGCAGGAGGAAAATGTTATAGATAAGATACAATAAACAACCTTGAGACTGAGAAATGAAGAGCCCTGACTCCTTCTCCAGGCATCAGGCTGGGAAGGGAGACTTTTGAACTTTTCTTGGGATCACTCTGACCAGCTAGAGACCCTGACAACCAGTGCCCAGCAAAGGGGAAAATCTGTGCCCTGGTCTACTGGCCACCCCATTTCTGATGGAAAATAGCTGTTATTTGCCTTTTTGACCACACAGCTGTTGTAGCCAACTCATTGTAACTACAATACCAGAGGTATTGTAACTCCCCCACCTGGTATGGATGTCAAGGCCACCTGCCTTTAAGAGTATAATGTGTAAAAGTAGGCAGAGTAGGTGCAAAGGAGTAAATAAAAAAACCCCAATCTGCTGAAAGGTTGGATTTATTTTAGTTTTGTTAACTCCTATGCCAATTAATTGCAGTATTTTGTATCTTATGAAATGCTCTTTTCTTTACTGGGAGTTGTTAAAATTTAGTGTGACTAATGAATTGTTATTGTAGGAAATGTGAGTTAGAAGTTGGTAGAACATAAAATAAGATTTTCAGCCAAAAGTTAAGTTTTCTGAAGATCAAAAGGTTGGGGGGAAAGCTGATTAAGTTTAAGATATGAGTATATTACTTGAAAGTAACCATTACTGAAGTAAAAATCAATTATGGTAAAGAAACATTTGCTACTTTTAAAGGCCCTTTAGACAAGTGCAAGAGGACATTCCCTTTTCATTGTCTGAAGAAGGTCTTTGAAGAAGGTCTCTGATGTTTCAGGCAGACCCTGTATTGATCTGTAAATTGGTAAGCCACATGCCACTCCTTTGCAGTCCTTCACTGCAGGAGAACTTTATTTAAATTTTAAATAATTAAGTCAAATTTGAAGAAAAGAAATTTTTAGAAATACATCATTTTTTTCCTAGTTCTAGATATTTTTTTTTCATTAAATAGACTTTTTTTCCCCCCTAATTCCATTCTTTTTCTGCCCACAGTGGTGCAGGACATGCATTTTGCCACATCTTCAAAAGCCTTGAAAAAAGACTTTTTTAAAAAAGTTATAAAGGTTAATGCCAATATGAGAACCAAGACCAGCCTGCTAATTACTAAGTATATAAGGGCAATTTTGAAATTTCTGATAAAAATTCTGTGTTATAATTTCTCAGAAAAAAATATTTTTTTGGGAAACACTGAGTGAGTTTCGTTGCTGAGTTTAGAAAACCACAGTCTAATCCATTATGCCCAAAAGAAAATAGATGCATCCACAAATGTTAACACTTGGAGGAATTTCCTAAGTCTACTCAAATGAAATAACTAGTGGTAGAAGAAAACCCTGTGAGGAATACATAAAAATTTCTAGTTTATAGTTATCCAGTTTAGCTTGTTTTATCCTCACTCTCTGTATTCCTTTCTTCCATACATTATTTTCTTTGCTAAAATATCTACTCTACAAACTCTTCTTTAAATCTTTTTCTGACTGCTTAAAAGTTAAAAATTGATGTAGAGTTCAGTGGCTCTGTAGTTTCTGCTCATCTTAATCAAGATCTAGTCAAGACAGAATCAAGAATGCTCCTATCAATACTATGTACATTCATACATTAATTATCATTGTCCCTAAATTTATTAATATAAAATGAACAACTCAGAGAAGAGTTTTACACTGAGAGCCATCTCTCTTTTCTATGGTTTTACTTTTCACAAATCAGTCAATTCAGTAATAGCCTAACAAATTCACTAGATCACATAATCATCCTTGTTAGCCTTTACAAAGAGAACAATTCCTCATGCCTGGAGGAATGTACAGCTCCAGAATCCAAGATTTCTTATTTTGGAATCAGATAAGAATCAAATGGAACCCTTTGGGACTTGCTGAGTCGATGAGTGTTCTGACTGTGACAGGAATTATTTTCTTTTCTGTAACAGCTGGCACACATCACATTGAACAGAACTGAGTGGCTGACTGTGGGATTACATATATACAGTATATCAAAGACATACTGAGGAAAAACAACCCATGTTTTTGGTTTAGATGTGTCCCATTTTGCAAAGAAGGATGTTGCTTCCTTTCCTTTGCATAGTTTATATTGAATTTTGCTAATAAGGGCTGTTACTTGCTGCTATAAACTGAAAGTATCTAGGAGCAAGATTTTAATATTTAGGGGAGGGGGGAATCTCATTACTGTATTTTGAAACACCTAGAGAATCCTGTCTATCCTTCTCAAGGTTAGCAAAGATATATCTAAGATCATGTCTGACCATGACATATGAAACATTTTTTTACAATAATAATAATAATATTTATACAATGCACAGTCATATCATTCCAACAGAATTACCATACCCCCCACACTTACTTTAGCAGCTTAATTTAGGAGTACACTTCTAGTTCTCTTATTTCTCTGAATGATGTGTGACAAGGATAATTTTTCCCCTCTGTTTTATTATCATTGCAAATTATTTCTCAAATAACCTGCACAGATTTCACAAGGAACCCCAAACGTACTAGGTGATTATGTAATTAGATCTTTTATTGTAATGAGCATGCCACGAAAAAGAATGAATTAAGGTCATAGAGAATAAATTTAGCTCTGACATTTGCTACTTCAGAGTGCTTGCTTTTACAGCTCTAGTAGTCTATTAATAGCTTTGTTTGTACAAATGTGTAGATGTGGCATGCCACTATGACATTTTCCTCTCACTTGCAAATTCCAGAAGGAGTTGATTTCAACTGTTTTAAAAATAATGTGGTGCTCCTTTGGAAGGCTTTTTTATTTTTTCCCAGCTGAAGGTGTTAGATGTTTAAAACAATAACAGAAAATTCAGTAGTTTAGATATCTACAGGTGAGCTTCTTCTGTCCATATATGAATTACAGAAAGTGGTGACTAGAGAACTCACCTGGGTAGATATCAGAAAAATCTCTGGGGCTACTTATGGGATGCAGATTCAGTAATTACTTTTTTCCTGAAGGAGACCTATTAAAAAAACTGGACATTTAGAACCTGATTTGTATTCAGGCTTCTTCTATCTTCATATCTTATTGTTATAAGACACAGAAGCAAGACTTGTATAACTTATAAGAGAGAAGAATTGGGGTAGTTTGAGCGTATAAACACTTCTGGCTTTAGATGGCTCCTGAAGTTTTGATAAGAGATTCTCAAAATACAGATAAAGCACTCTAAATCTCCAACTATGTTGTGGTTCATTTAGTTTTGTTTTTAATTCTGTGGTTTGCATAATGAAACCAAAATACATCAAATAAATTATTTTCAGTTTGGGATGTAGAAATGTATGTACTGACCTTATACTATGAGGACTTGACATTTATTTCACTAAAAACAACCTTTGAAATAAGGAAGTTTTCTCATGCCATTTTTTTCTTTCCAAAAGAGGTGATTTTCTTGGCTTAAAGCCAGGTTTATGTCTCAGTTACTTTAGATTCCAGAAGCAGCATTCTTGTTTGTTTGACTGTCTTTTTTTTTGTATGCAAATGGACTATATTTTAGCAATAGGTAGGATTCAGGTTTGCATCTTAATTGGTGACTTAGAATGCCCAGCATTACCCTTCAGCAAAGTCAGCCTTTCATATTGAAATTCTTGAATGTCACAATGACTGAGAGTAGATGGAGAACTATTATTATGTTTATTTTAAACTGTCCTAGAGTTTCAATAACTCTCTCCAGAGGAGTTGAAGAGCATAGCATTTACCCACTTGTATAGCTGTTATTTTATATGAATTTTTTTTTAATGTTCTGATTTGCAATACTGAAAGAGAGACTGTGTGACCTCTTAGCTGAGCAGGAAGAGTCCTTGCAAATACAATATCAATAGATATGTAGAAACATGCATGTATGTTTATATTTGTGTGTTTGGATATATAGAGGCACATACACAGAAAAATAAATAATCCATAAAGGGATTATGTATATCCTAATGCCCAGACAAGATCACAAGGAATTTAGAAATTATTGTGCTAAGCAGCAGTGGGTTCAACACCCCACTAAAACATCAGAAGAGACTTTACTGGTCAGTCAGGCACCATTCAGGCAGGAAGGAGCCCTCTGTGTTAGCAGATTGCAAATCCTCTCAGGCTGATGCTTTTCCATGTTTTTGCTTTAGGATTTTAAGCCTGTGTGTTTCATAGATTTTCCACCTTGAACTTTTTAGGTAGTAATGATCTCTACCTCCACAGTTCTGTCAACATTTCTTATCTTGCATGACCCTCACTGATCTATAATAAAATGTAGCATTTTTTTCTGGTCTCTTGGCCATGGTATCAGTGCTTGGCCTTGGATCCTTGAAAGATTCCTGCAGAATTCCCTGTTTGAGGTGAGAAGAAATCACAGTGATTTAGGAAGGAAAGGATTATATGTGTATTCTGATCACAAACTTCATTATAGTTAAATCAGTTAGCTTAAGCAAAAAAGCATTAGACATTTCCATTAGAAATAAAACGCAGTGAGGATGGAAAAGGAAATATATCTTTCTCTTATAATAAGGAATGTTGAAATAGTCCAGTAATTTTTGAAGATTGTAGGAGGCAGCTACTGCTAAATGGTTTATTAGTCTTGGCTCCAGACAAAGAAGAACTAGCCTTGGCACAAAAGACTTTATCAAATCCCATAATTTTCCCTTTTCTATTTCTCTTCTATATGAGCTTAAGTAGCAACATCTTAGAAGTCTGGCAAATGTCTGGCACCAACAGATGTAAAACTGGAGTATGACAATGTTAAGCGCAATGCATATGGAAACATCTTTTCCTTCACATAAGCATGTGATTTTTTTTTGTATAGCACATCTAGAACAATAATAGTATATTTTTAATCTTATGATCTGAACACTTTTTTCAGGAGGAGCAGAACTGTTATTCTCAGCTTACAGATATGAAACTAAAACCACAGAGCCAGAATAAAAAGGAAAAAATGTAACACAGAGGCTGCAGGGCAGCTCATAATTTAATTCTCAGTTCAATATTCTGTCTGTGTGGCTTCACTACACTCTTGTCCACACTTGAAGCCCCACTAGTACTTCTAAGTATGTGATAAAAAGCATGCAAGTATGTTGAAGCATGCATGTCAGACCACTGGGAAATCTCAGGTGGTGAGCCATGATAAGTTCTGTCATTTGAAAAAATAATTCATCCCTAAATTCATTCACTAAGGCTATCTAAATCAAACCAGATCCTAAAATGACATTTCAATGGGTTTATTGGCAAGGTTAGGTTTTTAACCACCTATAAAGTTCTTGGTCAAAAGGCAGGAAGTTTTAGACATGAAATCTCTGCCTTTCTTTCTGCTTCAGTACCATGTCATGGTGCATCCTTCATTTTCCTTGCTTGCAAAATGAGGATACAAAAAAGGTATTTCCAAACGACTTGATATCTGGAGCAAAGTTCTGATGGTTTTCTGATGTGAATTAAAATCAGGCCTCCTTCAAAAGCTTCTAATATTCAGTACCTGCATTGTAGTTATTTTGGTGGGAAGGGAGTGAACTCAGAGAAGTGAACATTAGTTGCATAGGATAAGGAGCTAGGAAAGTGACAATGATATGATCTCCTCTACATGTTTCCTTGAAATGTCCCAATACCTCTTGAAATGAGAGAAGAGACACTTTTCTGATATATAGTGCAGAAATAATTGCCTTCTGTGTCTGTCCAGCACCACACTTACAGTAGAAGGCCTTTAAAATATTTGAGAAAGATCCTGCAATATGATTTTTTTTTTTGGCAGCAGTGGGGTTGTTGAAATCTTCAGACTGCCTTCTGAAGGTTAATTAATTTTATGCTAAGAAGCTAGACTTTCAGAAGCAGCCATCTAGTGGAAATAGAAAAGTCTTTAATTAACAAACATCGGATATCATACTCAGTAGTTATATGAAGACACACAAACCTGCAGTTTTTATATTATCACACCATATAATTATTTCTCCATATCTTCCACTACCTCAGGTTTTCATTAAAAAAAAATGCAAAACCTTTGTGCTTCTTCAAATTGGATCTTGCTTTTTATTATACTGCTGCTAATACTAGAAGAATACTTCAGAATATAGAATTAGTTGAAAGATTCTTTCCTTGGAATGTACCACAAAGCAATGAATATTAAGTTTTTTGCTTTAAAAAGACTTTTTTATCTGTGTTCTTAACTCTAAACATTAAGAAACAGTGTTCTAACAAAAATATCTATTTTTAAACAAATTTCAAGAGAAATGTAAAAATATTTTACTGTCAATATCTGAAAATGTTATTAGTCCATTACACAGAAGGGATTTTTTAGGACATAAATCACTACAATATTAGAGAACTGTTGATTATAGTTAAGCTTTTAAGTCCTATTTTAAACTTCAGTTTCACTCTGCTAAACAATGACAGAACAGATTATTTGAATTGTAGAAGATGATTAGGAAAAGCATTTTTGCTTGTGTACGTTCTTTTAGTGCTGTGGGTAACAATTTCACTGCATGGAGAGAACACTGGTTAAAAAGAGAAAAGAAATTATTGACATCTTGGAATGGTCACGTAGGGAGTCAAATCTCCTGAACAGGATGGTGCCCCACAGCTTCATGCAATGGGTGTCTCCATTGCTGGCAGCAGCATCTTCAGCTCAATGGCATAAGACTCTCCAAAATGTTGCTTTCCTAATTTCAGAGTCTCCAGCTGATCATAGTCCTGTAAGACACTCCAGCATATGCACCATCCATTTTGGTTATACCACTTGTAAAATATCTCTTAAACATCTTATCTGTGTACATGAGACCATTCTTTGAAAATGTTCCTACATCTACATGAATAATTTCTGGTTTATTGTGGTTCACCTTGGCTGACTGCCACATAACTGCTCAGCCAGCCTCTCCCTCTTCTAAACAGGATTGAGGGGAAGAAAACAAGATTGAAGATCCTGTGGGTTGAGATAAGGACGGTGAGATCACTTAACAGTTACTGCCATGGGCTTGGAGAAAAACTGTCATTTGACTTGGGGAAAAATAATTTCATTTATTGCCAATTAAAATAGTGTTGGATGGTGACAAACAAAGAAACCCCAACCCCATAACAGCTCCTCTCTGCTGTTTCTTCCTTCCTTCCTTCTTTCCCACACTCTTCCCCTGCTCCACTGTGGTCCTTCCCACAGGTTGCCACCCTTCAGGATAAACCTGTTCCAGCATGGACTCTCCACAGACTGCAATTCCTGCAGAAATCTGCTGCAGTGTGGAGACCTGACCAGCTGTGCTCTCTCTCTCTCTCTAGGGGCTGAAGGCATGCCTGGCTCACCTCCTGCTCCTCACAGCACCTGATGGAAATGTCCTTATCTACTCACAGTCTGATCATTTCTTTGTCAGGAACTGTCTAGGATTCCACAAGAACGTAGACCAGCATGTTTAAGGTGCTGGGAGTTCAGGTGACTGTTTTGAGTGGGTCCTCTATTTCCAAACAGGCGGCTGTGTTGCCTGTTCCAACAAGAAGCTGGCGAGCTGTGCTTTGTTCAAGGAGTCTGCTTGGGCTTTAAGAACAGCAGGTGTGCACAGAGGCCCAAAGAGCTAGTTAAATCTCAAACAAAAAATTGAGAAGAGCTCTCACTCTCATCCTTACACCTTGCTTAGCTCTTGGGCTACTCCGCAGACTGACTGTGAGTGAGATTTACTACCTCCTAATGGGAAGGGTCAGCCCTCCACAGCCTCTCAGCACAGTTCTTTCCCCAGCAGCCTGCATCCCAGCTGCAGACCACCAGCAGACACATTAGCAGTGCACACTGGTGACCCACAATAGTTTATGGAAGCAGTCCTGAGACAAGCCCATTGTATAGCTAGCTGCTAACAGCACTGGCTGTGTTGAGGTCTCTTCCCATTGCGGTTACTCGAATTTTAATTATTGTAAATTGTGACTCCAGTTTATAATCCCTTCCAATGTTCCTCTGTTATCGGAAGGGGCAGGGAGGAAAGGGAGCAGCTTGAGTGGGTTTAATTTTCTAGCTGTGTTTTAAGCCAGCAAATGTATGGAACTAGTTGCAAGGCTAATATTTTAACATTATTATTCAGTTTAAGAATGTTTAAATATAATGAATTAAAATAGAAGTGCTACCGAAATTTAAAAGTCAAGTCCTAGCATAATTTGATATGAGATAGCCAGATGAAAAAATTCAGATATAAACTTTTGAAACATTTAAGTATAAATATAGCCATTGATTTGGATGTAATAATTGAAATTTAAAGGGTGGATAAAAGAGGAATAAATTCAAAATTCACTAATTTAAGTATTTCAAACAGGTGACTTCTGCTTCACCGAAACGAACTACGCTTTACATTTTATTCTGGGTCAGGCCAGAAGAAATATTTAATTACTTATTCTACTTCTTAATTAGCTGTCTTCCAGTTAATATTCCTTTTTTTTACTTAAGCCAAATTAATCTTGAACTTCCAAGATAACCATTTGTTCTTAATAGTTTCAATTTGGACTCTATCCTTGATCTCATCCAAGTTAAGACAAAAGCCATAACTCCTGGAAAAAAGCTGTTTTAAGTTTGCCCAGTCACAGAAAAATTTGGGCCATCTTAGGCAAAAATATTCTATATAACCATCATCATTTTAAAAAAAATTCAAGATTGAATATCGAGGAAAATGTTAAAGGTCTTTTTTTTAAAGGTGGGGGGGAAGTGGGGCACAGGGATAAATAAGTTGTAATTTACATAAAGCTGTTATAAGTTCTTCAGAATAGCTGTAGGCATGCACTGTGGTGGTTTTGCACTCTGTATTCTTGCCTGCCTACTGTCCTTTACTTTGCACAGCAGCGTAAGGCAGCATTTCTAAAGACAGACATCTCAATGTCCATCCTTACTCTGGCCTTGATGTTGTTGAGGAAGCTTCCACTTTATTGACAATGGCTAGAGATTTCTCTGTCAGGAAAGAATTTCTAATCTGGAAAAGGGAATTTTGCTGCTGGAGCCACAAAATTAGTATAGTGTTGCAGAACTTCCTGGGGTACAGGAACTGTTTTACTAAATTCATATGGACAGGTGTCCTGCTTTTGGCTGAAATAAACTGAATTATCTTCTTAGTATCTGGCACAATGCTGTGTTTTTTATTTAGTATGAGAATAATGTTGATAATACCCAGAGAGTTTGGCTCTTGCTAAATTGTGCTTACCTTCAGTCAAGGAGTTTTCAGTTTCCCATGTTCTGCCTGGAAGCAGGGGCACAAGCAGCTGGGAGGGTGCATGGCAGGGACACCTGACCCAAAGCAGCCAACAGGATATTCCATAACATAGAAAGGTGTGTCAGGAATGTAAACTGGCAGCAGCTGGATGGGGAATGGGCTGGACATCAGTGAGTGTGGGATGAGTAAATACATTGAGCATTGTTGGTTTCTCTTGGGTTTTATTCCCCTCCCTCCCTGCCCTCTTCCCTCTCTCCCTGCCCTCTTCCCTCTCTCCCTCCTTCCCTCTCCCTTTCCTTATTATTATTACTATTATGGTTATTGCTGGGTTTTGTTGTTGCTGCTGTTGTTGTTATGTTTTATTTCAATTGTTAAACTCTTTCTATCTCACCCCATGTGCTTTACATTTTTCCAATTCTCCTCCCCAGGAGGGAGAGAGTGAGAGGCTGCATGGTACTTGCAGACACCTGGGTGTGAACAACAATGGTGGGAAATAAAACCTAGCTAGTACCCTGTTTGTCATTGGTGCCAGAGGTACAGATTTACAGCCAAGTACCTGATCCAGTGGCTGAAATAGTATTAGTTGGAATTAAATAAAACAAAAGAACCATGAGTTTCATATACCTGTGTCCAAAACTGTCTTTGGCTGTGAAATTTGCTTTATTTGCACAGAACAAAAAATGGCGAGTTTTTACTGTGTTTCCTTTGTTAATTTTTTTAAGGAGGTGGTGGTTCAACATAAAAAGATCAATGAATTTCTACGTTTAAAACCCAGCAAGATTTACAGTGTAAAAAATTAAAGTGCTCTGAACATTGTGTCCAGACAGCAAGTTGTTTCACTCAATGTGTTAACTCTAAGATTTTATTCAAAAAAGACTCATCAAAACATATTTCTGAGGCATATGCTTTTGAATCACAAGAAATACAGCTTTTTTTTTTAATTCTTCTCCTTTTTTTTTCTTTAATGTATATATTTGCTAACCTTTAGGATGATTTCACAGAAAGGAGTCCAGAAAAGCCAAAGTATATATGTATTTCTGGGGACATTGTTAAACTTTTGAAACAGGCAGCAGAACTTTCTGAACTTGGTATGGATGATTGCAAAAGCAACCAATAAGGCTGAAGGATCTAAAGGTAGACATTGATGTTTTGCATTTTGCATCCCTGAGATTTAAATTATTAGGTGTAGAAATGCTGCAGTTCTTAATTTTGTGATAGTTCTTCTCACTAATGGCACAGCTGGAATCTTGCAAAAATGAATAATAAATATTAGCAGCTTATTTTCTGTTATTCATGAAAATTACAAGGATCAGAGGCTTTGTCATTTCTGGTCAAAATCCAAACAGATACAGTATGCTACTAATCCAGCTGTACAAATATCAGTGAAATGCACCTAATAATTTGTTTTTTGATGTTTTGTTCCCAGTCAATTTTATTGAAAATACCACAGAAAGCATGCCCATGTATTTCAGTAAAATCAATTCTCAAGCTAGTATAGATTTTGTCAATTGGATGTACACACTGTTTCATGAAAGTTCCTTCTGTGGAGTTCTGTTGGATCAGTAGAATGACAAGGAATCTTGGGATTATCTTTTTTGTCTTTCCATCTCTAGGCTTTTATTTTTAGAGTTGGCATGAAGGAAAGGCTGCACAACCAGCATTTATCCCTTCATTCTTGCATGGCTGCATCAATCCCAAATTTTATTCTTAGCACATGGAAAAGCTAATGGATTATAGTGCAAATGCTAGAATTAGAACACAAGGATTCAGTTTGCAGATCTACAGCTGGCAGATCATGCCCTTGTTTACATGAAGGATAATTTCATTTTCAGAAAGGGAATGAAATCCTAATGCCACACTGGAATAAGACTTCACACCTATGCTGAAAGCCAACAAAATGTCTAGGTTCACTGCAAATACCTTTTAAATATGAGAGGCAAAGTTAAAGCAAGGCCATTTCCTGTATCTTCTGCCAGAAGTAAGTTTTGATCAGACTCTGAAGAAGAAGAGCTGCCATGCACACTTCAAATATTTAGCAATCCATGTTGCATGCTTGTTGGGATGATTTTGGCTCAGTAATTAACACTATGTATGATAACCAAGATGTGAAGAACATGGTGACAGCCCTTGATAAGGACAAGTATGAAGAAGAGAAGACATTTAAGGAGTGGGAAATAGCAGCATTTGAATCTAACACAGAGTGGGGAGACAAATGCAAATAGATTTTCACATTCCCTGTGCTATCGAGATCTTGCAGGTTTCACCATTTCAAATAGAATGGGAAAGAGTGGAAGGCACAATGAACACAAGCTCACTGTGTTTCTAGTTGTAGGCTTCATTCACCCACTTTTAAACAGGCTGACACATTCACCAGCATGAAATATATCCTTCTGCTTAAGGTGAGCATATGCAAATGTTTTGATTATGCAAATTGTTTCCTGAAATAATTGCATAAATGCCAGACATGGAGGTGTGCAAAATATGGTAGTTATATAAGACAACCAACCTCTAAACAGATTGATTTAAATGCTTCTCATTTCTATGTCCTGTTCTGTAAGCTATTTAATCATTGTAGGATTTTCAGTCTTGCAATTACAAAATGAATTCTGTTTTATTTCAGTCCTTATTGTCACCAAACGTAGCAACTTGCTATTCCCTGTGTGAAGATTCATTAAATAAGCAGTTCAAGACTTTGTTGGGGTCATGGAGCTCTGGGAAATCAAGTGGCCTTTTCCTGCCCACTCTACTCAGTCTCTACCTGCATCCACCCATTCAGCCTTCACTCAGCAGATCCAAAAGAAACGAGCTAGCTGTTAAGATGAAGAGCCCATTCTATCTTCTGTTGAGCTACAACAGAATTATAGAATCATAAATTCACAGGGTTGTAAAACTGGATAAGTCCTCCAAGATCACTGATTCCAGCTGTTAACCCAGCACTGCCATGTTCATGACTAAACACCATCCCAAGTGCCACATCCACACAATGTTTTAATACTGCTAGTGGTGATTCCACCTCTTCTCTGGGCAGCCTGTTCCAATGGCTAATCACACCTTCTGTGAAGAAATTTTCCCAAGTGTCCAATCTAAACCACCCTTGGCATGACTTGAGGCCATTTCTCTTATCCTGTCACTTGTGGCCTGGGAGAAGAGATGGACTCCTTCTCACTGCAACCTTCCTTCAGGGAGTTGTAGAGTGAGAAAGTCCCTCCTGACCCTCCTTTTCTCCAGGCTAAACACTCCAGATCCCTCAGCTGCTCCTCCTCAGAGTTGTCCTCCAGACCCTTCCCCACCTCTCTGGACACACTCCAGTCCCACAATGTCCTTCTGGCAGTGAGGGGTGCAGAACTGGCACAGGAATCGAGGTGTGACCTCAGCACTGCTGAGTACAGGGACAATAACTGCCCTGGTCCTGCTGGCCTCACTGCTGTTGATAAAAAGTAGGTGCCATTGGCTTTCTTATCCACCTGGGCACACACTGGCTCCTGTTCAGTCACTGTTGACCTGCATCCCAGGTCCTTTTTCCCCATGACACGTTTCCAGTCATTCTGTCCTCAGCCTGTAGTGCTGCTTGGGATTTTTTTGACCTAAGTGCAGACCCTGGCACTTGCCCTTTTGAGCCTCATGCCACTGGCCTCAGAGGGTCAATCCAGCCTGTCCTAATCCCTCTGCAGAGGCTTCCTTCTCTCCAGCAGATCAAAAACCCCACCATGATTCCTGCCCTGTTGGTTTTCCTCCTGATTCTTACCCACAAACACTCAACACTCTCATCTCCATCATCAGGCTCCAAAGAAAACCCTCCCTCACAGGGCAGCCCCATTATCTCTCCTTCCTTGCCTATCCCCTCTGGAGAGTTTACAGCCATCCATTGGAGCACTGCAGCTGTGTGACTCACCACCATGTTTCTGTGGTGACAACTATGTCAAAGCCTTCCTGCTGCACCATGATTTCCAGTTCTTCCAGCTTGTTCCCCCTCCTCTGTGCATTATTGCAGATGCCCTTCAGCGAGTTATTGATCCCACTGCCTTTTCAGGGAGAAAAGCTCAAATTCCTGCATGACTGTTCTCAGAAGCCCCTGTGGTTTCTACCACATCAATAATCCTTGTGTCCTTGCTGCTGCAAATTGCTTTTCTAGTAATACATACGCACCAAAAAATGCTTTGCAGGACAGTGACATCATAGTTGCTAAGGATTGATATTCTGAGCTTTAATGTCATTGCAGGTTTTGAAAATTTTGATAAATATTCATAATTTTACATCCAAATTTTCTAAACTGAAGCTCTGTAAATGCCCAAAATATTTCAGTTTCCCAAATGTCCTTGAGTATCTCAAGTTCTGGACAGAGATGACTACGTCCAAACCTGCTGGACTGAGTAATGTGCAAGTGCCATAAATATTTCAAGGTTTTTAAATGTTGTTCCTAAATTCAAAAAATGACACAATGACTGCTGTTTGGAACCACTCCATTGACATAAGTATGGCTGGATAATGTCTGAGTCCAAGATGCCATGACAATGGCAAAAAACCTTGATGCTGCTTAAAAGGTTTAAATAACTCAACTGAGACTCAATAAAAGCATGAGTTTAGACAATGGAAATAAAAACTCTCTGACATTAATAGGTAGAAAAGTTACTGGTAAGTTTGGGGCTGGTACACAGCATTTTTAGTTCACCTTTAAACAAGTAGAACTCCAGTGATTTCAGTAGTTCTGATTTATGCTAGTATAAATGAGAGAAGAATCTGACCATACGTCTTCCTGCATGCCTGCAATAAATCCTGCAGGCTATTGGTGCTATATAAATAACATGGTATGGTTGGGATAAATTGCCAGACAGAGGGTTACGTATAAATATTGTCAGAATTGGGGTTTATGAGGTGATTCTTGTGACATGGCTTACAAATAATGTCGTCACACTCAACTTTTTCACAAATTATTCAGGAACAGGATGAAATTGCAAAAGCCAAAAGAATTTGGGGTTCAAATGAAATTTATAAGCAGTTTGTGGCAAAATGCAGATTTATTTTGAAGTTGTAATTTTTGTATTTATCCTACAGTCCAACTTTTGTTCTTTTTCTTGTCATATTGTTTATAACTATATAAAAAAGACTACTGCCCCTTGCAGCCTTCAGTTGGGAATACTTCTATTGGAGCAGGCAAAGGTTCTTTGCAAATACTGGATTTGGATTCACTTAAATTTTAATAGTGGGTTGAAAGTTTGAGGTTTTTTGCTCATCTCTTTCCATCACCACTAACACCACCCCTGCTTAATTTGGTTCTTAGCTGTGGGAAGATGTCAGTGCCATTTATAGAGCATTTAACTGTGAAGATAAAATTACTACTTTTCAGTATATCCCCAATAGGCTGCTGTGAGAGCTTTTTTTTTCCATAGTTTGTTAAATTGTAAATAAATAGGCAAAGATATGTTGACCTTCAAGAGCAGTTGTTAGACTTATACCTCTCTTTTTTTTTACTATTCTACACTCAGGACTGCCTGATTTTTATTTTTTTTTTTGAATGTGAATCTATTTAAACAAAATACTTCTAGAAAACTGAGTCAGTGATAAGAATTCCAGACAGCAAAAGTTAATTTGAATTTTGGGGCTGCTCCCTAAATCACAACTAACTAGCTTATAGACTAATAAAGAAGCCTTAGCCCTCAGACTACAATGAGTGTAGCCACATGGAAGACCATACATCTGGTCCTTAGTTTTAATTTCTGACCAGCTGTAGGTCTAAATTTACATGGATTGTCCAATGCCCACAATTTATGAATACAGCTGTTGTCTCACAGGTTCAATGAATGTTTATTTTCTTTCTTGTCTCAAAGTTAATATTTGTACTTTTATTTTTAAGCATTTTTAAATGTGTGAATGTTAGGAATGGCTTTGGTTCTGCAATATTTTTATGTTATGATTGTTAAAAATTGATTCCAAGTAAGAAGAAATCTATAATTAATAGGCTCATTTTACTGTCTGTACATTTTGCTAATACACTTATATTTTGCTCCAAGCTTTCTGGCATAAGTCTCTATGTATTCTTGATGGTGTGTCTTCAGAACCTCCATTACTGTTAGAAAGATTTATATCTGCACTGTAAAAGGCATATACTGTGTCTACTTTTAATCCACCTCTCCTAAGTAAACTAATTCCCAGAAATCTGTAGAAGTAGAGATAGAATAAATTCAAGTTCAAATTTCTTGGATGGTTACCATGAAGACTGTTCCTCCTTTGGGATGCAATTTTTTTAAACCCACATTCAATGCAGCTTTGTACTGCTGTTTCTTTCTGTAGCTGTATCCTATCATTTTGCCCAAGTTCTCAGCGACACATCTGTAAAAAGATGCAAAGTCTTGTGGAATATTCATATGACTGATGGATCGGATCCCTGCTTTCAGTCACTTTCTGAAGAGTCAAGCTAAACTCCAGCTATCCTCAAAGCCCACAATTAAGTTTTGTGGTCTTGTCTCATGTCCTGTCAAGGAAAAGCTAACATTGGTTCACAGTTTATCAGAATAATGATGAATATTTAGCAACATTGAAGGACTCTGGATTTTACTCAAGATTAAGCAGAGTGGAAAATTTTGAAATTTGATGTATTTATATAGGATTTGTATTCTACCAGCTCAGATTGTATGTGTTTTCATTCCTTCCGAGTACAATTAAAATTCATTCCTACATTTTAAAATTGACCAAACTCTGTCTGGTTGATACATATTCTCTCACTTGATACATATTCTCTCACTTGATGAGAGAGGCTGTGATCCTTCATAAGCTGCTAACCCTGCTCCAACTCTGAAGGGGTGGATATGGATGCAATCAGCTAAGTGGGTCTTTACGCTGCCTGGCATCAGCACAATCAGATTTCGTCATGGGACATAAGTGAAGTGCAGATTTCAGACCAGGAGCTGAAAAATAAAAAGTGTTTTGCTGTTGTAACCAGGGAAAGGGATAGTTATTGGGAGCAAGCCTGGAAAGGGCACAGTACATTAAAATAATCTGAGACAGAAATCGCAAAGGTAAGATTTATACATGGTCAAATACAGAAGAACATTTTATTGTTGTTTTGGAGGCTTCAGTAAGAGCTGAGCTGGAATAATTATTGCCTTATTATGTGTTTATATTATAACAAAATATATAATTTTCTAAAACCAGAGATTCTGAAATGAGATATCTGTTTCTGTGATATCTGTTTAACTGAGAAGGTAGAAACTGGCACCTCTTCAGATATCACTAGGGAGAAAAACTGTTAAATTGTGAAGATACTCTATTACTGTGTGACAGGTTTGAAAGGTAGTCCTTTAAATACAAACAATCCATCAAATTAATTTTTAACGGATTATTGATCATGATGCAAGGAAAGGGTATGATCTCAGTTAATCTTAGTTCTACAGTCTTAGGCACCTGGTTTCAGAAGAAAAAAAAGTGTTTATTCTGAGCCATGATGTGTCTCTTTTTGTGGTATCCAAGGTGGGAAAGTCATTTCCTCTGACTTTCATTTGTTAGTTTCACCTGCATCTATTTCATTATTCCCCACAAGTCCCATCAGCAAAAGGTAAAAGAGACACCAGTCTTGGTCATGATGGTGGAGTTCTTCCACCATAGAGAAAAAAACCAAGGAATCAGGGTAATAAAAATGAGAGCTAATAAGGAAATAACAAGGGGGAAAAGAGAAACAGTAAAGAAAGAAATAAGGAAAATAAGGAGGAATAAGGAGTATATATTGTTCAGGAAATGTGTATAGGAGACCAGATAATTCTTAAAATAAGAAAGGAAAGCATCCCAACATGATCCCTTGATTCTTCTGAAATCCCAGATTTTATGGATATTAACTCAAACATAATAAATACAAAGTAAATAATTACAATTTTCAGAATGTAAAATGGGTTCAGGGTTTAAAAGCAGTTTTCTACTGCACCAAAAATAATAGCTTCAAAAGAAACTGAACTGCCTTGGAAGGTTGTTTGCAGAAGTAGGAAGAATGCTTTTCTTTTTTTTTTTTTTTCTGTGCAGCATGACTCTTTTAGTCCTGTCAGTGTACTCCCATTTGCATTTGTTATGCAGATTCCTAACAATTTTTCTTTTTAAATTTGGTATTAATCTGGTGGCTTTCTCAGTGATACTGAAATGTAATAAATAATAGTTACTCACAAGGTCACTTGGTGCCACTCCTGTGTTAATAAGCTCAGTTTTCCTCAATTCCATATGAAAGAATTGCTTCTGCTCTGAAGGTAAAGCAAATTCCCAGGGCAGAATCTGTGACCATAGTGACTTACCCTAAACATTACAACATAAGTGAGCACATTCTTCTCTCTTCTCTCTGAAAAACAGTTGAATCCAGTTTTGTTGTTTATTCAAGTAAATATTTCCATTCCTATGAGAGCTACTTGCACCAAAAAAAAAAAAAAAATCTCTCATTGTATTTGAAAAAAAACCTCCTTTTTAAACTATTTTTTTGGGGTTTTGAACTCCTTTAGTTTAAATGCTGCAGTGAGAAAATGTTAAAGCTGTTGGTAATGATTTACTAAGCATGTTCTGATTCTTTACAATTTAGCCTGTTCATTAATTTATATGTATGAATATGAATGTTCATGCATCTGTACCCTAAAGAATATTTACTGTAAAGCAGAAGTTGCTGAAAAAATCAGCTAGAGAAACTTCCAGTGATTGAAACTAGATTTGTTTTTTCATGAGGCAGAAAGCCCATTTGGAAAAGCCTTTCTCTATCAACAGTAGACAATACACTAAAGTAAAGGTAAATTAGAAAAACATAAGTAAATTAGAAATACAAGGTCATGGGAAAGAAAATGAAGAAAAGCTGTTCTAATTTTACACTGTCTTATCAAACTGTGAATGTATTTGTGCTAGAGTTTTGTATCTTCCAGAAGAAGCAGACAGGCACAGGAAAGTGAAGGAGGAACCTGAAATTTTATTTCATCCCCTGAAGTATAAATTAGTACATTGGATTCACAACAGGATAATTCAAGAATGGAATATTAATTTGAAGGGGAATATCTTGCTCAGGAAGGAGAAGAAGGGCTGAAGAATTAGCTGCTGTTCCATATATTAGAGATGAAATGCTTGTTTTCCAGTTTTCACAGAAGGAAGCTGAAAATATCTGATAACAACCAATATTGTCAGCTTTAGGGATCAGCTGGACAGGACTTTTCATGCAGAAATGCAAAGTCAGTCAGAACTGGTTTCAACATAAAAGTAAATTAAAACATCCCTTTGGAGGGACATGCTTTGGAACCCAGGGTGGAATTCAGTGCCTAATCTGAATTTAGCATTTTAGATGCTGTACAAAAAGTTCTCTTGCTGGCCCTCCAAAAGGGTGAGAACAGTCCTCTCGTCTCAAGTCATATCTTTAGAGTCATACAGATATCTCAAAACCCTGCCATGTCTAAAATGACCTTAAAGTTTTGTGAACTCCTTCTTGCTTAGAGGAGAAGTGGAAATCAAGAGATGGAAGAGTTCTGGATGTGCAACACATCTACCATGGAGGGAGCTCCAGTAATGCAGAGTAGCTGGTAACTTGGACAAGCATGGCCAGGAAGTGACAGGGTCCAGAACGTTTAGGACAATAAGGAGCATTAACAGAAATTCAAAATAATGGATTTAGGAAAAATTACTTCACTCACCTTATAAAACTGGCTGATGAGGTCTCTTGGGAAGAGCTTCCAAGACTAAATAATAGTGATGATGATGATGATGATGATGATGATGATGATGATGATGATGATGATGATGACGATGATGATGATGATGGCAGCAGCAATAATGTTTCTTTAAGCAAATGCCAGTTCCAGAAGTTTCAAATGCAAACAATTCAATTAAGAAGGAAAAATCAAAAGAATAAGAGATCAGCTTGGCCAACACATATATTATCTAAATATGCTTCAAGTAAAACAGTGAAGATTAAAAAAGACAGAAATGCAGCAGAAGTTTACATGAACAGAAGAAAAAAGTGCTGATGTCAGCAAAGTACATCAAGTGTATATAAGGAAACAATGCACAATGTAGAGAGAGAGCGTAGAAACAAAGAGAAATAAAGGATCATGCTGCTTCTTCGAAGAAAAGGAAAATTATTGGCTAAAGGTACTGAGTAAGCTGAGGTATTTATTGTCCTTTTGCATTTGTTTTCACCAAAATAGCCACCTGAAGCAACTAGAAATAGTGATGTATGAATAAGACCTTAAGTCACAGTAAGTAAAAGACTGATTGGAGTGTACTTATATGAATTAGATGTTTTCAAATCATTTGGAGTGGTAACTGAGATGGCTAATGAGATCCTCAAGTCATTAGCAATTACCTTACAGAGCTCACGTAAATGAGCAAACCTTCAGAAGTCCAAAAAAAAAAACCAAAAAAAAAGATTGGTGAGATAATTTTATTTCCTTTAAAACTTCACAATTCACTTCTTCCTCTCAGGTCATTCTTCTCTAATCCTTCCTCCCAGATCATTGATTGCCGCTCTGCTGAGTGCATGGAGCATGAGTATAAATCCAAAGGGATCTTAATACACCAAAAAATGTAAATGTTTAAGACCTGTTTCTGTCCAGATGTACAGAAATATACTTGTGTCTCAACCATCACCAAGTTTCTATTCATTTGGATCTTAATCATAATTTAAAGAAGTAGAGATGTAAATATTATATCTATAGAGATGTAAATATTATATCTACAATAGATTGTAAAAGATGTATTCACATTTTAGTTGTTCTGTTCCCTGGGAGCAAGTCTCAGTTAATCTGAGCAGTAGCAAATGAGTGGGAGCACAAAGCAGGGTGACACTGCTAACAGAAGGTTCATCTGTGGGTGGGCAGAGAGTTGGGCACAGTTTTGTCTTAAATTGCTGATGCTAGAGCTCATCTGCCAGAGCCTGAAATGACTTCCCAAGGTGCAAAGTGGTGTATTATCAGCTTTTAGAATGATTCATTTTTCTGAATTCTTTTAAACATGAATCTGGCTGTAAAGGAAGGCTGATTACTCAGTTCCTCCCCGCACCAAGTTCAGTCTTTTGTCCACAGTTCAATACAGACAGGGAAGTGACTAACTTGTCATTTTTCTTTTACAAGCAGCTGCTGGGGTAAGAGAGAAAATGAACAACCATCTAAAATTTCTAAAGTCTTGAGGCTGAGAAAAAAAAAACAACAGCAACAAAATAAAGAAAACAAAACAAAACCAAAACAAAGCAAAAAAATCCATCCAGAGGAAACAGGAGAAACTGCAACACAATGCAAAAATGGGAGAGAATAAGCAAATTGTGTCTTTAAAGGCACAAGAAAAGAAAAGAAGAAAAAAGTTGTGGAGAAACTGGAAAAGAAGAAATGCAAGGGAAATAAGATGAGGTCTTCTAGAATGAGCTATCATTGATTTTTAAAGTTAAATATTTGAGAAGAAATGCTTTTGGTTACATATATGCAAAGTCACAGCAACACCAGCTACAAGTTCAGCTGGCTGTTCTTTGAGCACATAAATATGGTTTCAGGACCTAGTTACTTCAGTTTGCCTCTCAGTAAGAATTTTAATCTCACACACAGTGAAGTATTGTGGTGGTTGTGTGCCTTATTGCTGACATCTGACCACACAAAGAGCTTTGGAACCATTGGTTTCTTGGAACATCTCTGCAATAGTGTCTTGTTACCCTTATTACAGCCTTTGAGAGAAATTTTCACAGATGCTCCTGATTACTACTGCAGCATCATGGAGACAGACTGTCTACATGACTGTGAAGCAGGTAATTGAATATAAGTTGCTACAGCTTTGGGCAAATCAGATCCTGCTGAATAATTTTCTCTCTTAGGGAGGAAAGAAGGTAAGGTTTGGTTGCAATAGTGATTTTGATAGTACCCAAATGTGCTTACATGTGTACCATACCTGCTACTGGTTTGGGTCAGCTCTGGTAGGCAGCTAAAGCCACCCAGCTGTGTGCTCCCTACTCTGCCCCTCATCTGGTGGATGGGGCAGAGAATCGGAAGGAGAAAAGTGAGAAAACCCATGGGATGAATTTAAAACAGTTGAACTGGTAAAGTAAAAGGATATAGAATTTATTCACCTCTCCCCATGGGCAGGCAGGTGTTCAGCCTTCCCAGGAGAGCAGGGTTCCAGCACCTCTCATGGTGACTTGAGAAGACAAACACCATCACTCTGAAAAAGTTCCTCTGCCCTTTTCTTTGCTTCCCAGCTTTTATTCTTGATTATAATGTCATACAGTATTGGATATTCCGTGGGTCAGTTGGGGCCAGCTGGCATAGCTCTCCCCCCCTCAGTTTTTTTGGCACAGCCCATCTTCCTCTTTGTGGGGTGATGTAAGAGGCAGAAAAGGCCTTGGTGCTGTGCAAATGCTGCTCTCAACAGAGTGTTGTCAATCCTGCTTTGATCACAAACACAAAACATAGAACTATAGCAGCTATTATGGAGAAAATTAACTCTATTCTAGCCAAATGCAAAGACAGTACATATATACATATACAGTATATCAGTGTAGTAAGTTACCTCATTTTCATTATGTTCAAAATGAAGTAAAATAGCAATTGCAACCTATCTGCTTCACACTGACTTTGGGACAAATATATAATCATAGGTGTATAGTCATTATCCATTTAAGATGCTCAGAGAAATAACTCCTTGATGTGATGGTGATGATCTGTAATCATTTTTTCATTAAGATTTTATCTTTTTTACACAATTGGATGCTGTCTTGAACAACTTGCCCTGCCTGACCATGCTTGAGATGGTTTAGAATAGATTATTTCCAGAGGTCCCTTTCTCAGTCTGTGTTCTGTTATCATAAATAGATACTGGTCTCACCTGCAATAAGCCCTTTCTAATAAAAAAAGAGAAAATAAAACTTTCTTTTCTCTTTTACTTTATTGCCACCCCATCCAAAACCTCCCTCTGTAAAGTCTTGGCCATCTCTCCCTTAACAACTCAGTAATAATGGTTGTTTTTAAACAAATTCTCTTAATTTTTTTTTTGTTTTTTTTTTCCTTCAGAGTGGGATGAAGGACACACTAAAACATAAATATCAGTTCCAACACAGATCTGTACTTTCTTGAAGTTAAGCTGTATTTCAATCTAGATTTTGACAGATATTTTGGAGGGGGAGGTCTTGGGCGCTAGAGTCAAGCAAGCAAAAAGACAAGAAATGGACATATTGAAGACAAATTACTGCTCTGTCTTTTAAGAAAGGCAAAAGAACATCTCTTCAATGTTTTTTATCAAAGCCTGGACACAGAAGTTGAGTGCACACTAAGGACATTTGCCAAGAACACTAAATTAGGAGGAGCTGTTAGTTCCTCAAGGGCAGGGAGTCCTTACAGAGATTTTGATAAATACAAGTGCTGGGCAATCCCCAGCAATATGAAATTTTAGGTAGAAATGCTGGATTCTGCACATGGAATGGTGTAATCCTGGGTTATGGCACTGGTGAGGGACAAGAGGCTGGAATGCTGTCCTCAGAATTCACCTGGGGGTTTGGGTTGGTGATAAAAGATCAATATGAGCTAAAAATGTGTCCTGGTGGCCAAAATGGTATCTCGGGCCACATATAAGCACAGTTGAGAGAATTGATTGCCCCACAGTATTCAGCACTGGTGCAGCCTCCTGAAGAATTCTGTGCAAACTTGGGCTCCACAAATTATATACTTTGTGATTTTTTTGTGTGTTTGTTTGTTTTTACTTTAACGAGAAACATAATTCAGTGGTTTTCCTCATGAAGAAAAAAAGACTTAGCCAATTACTGGAATGTGAAGATTTTAATTTTTTCTATTTACATGGTTTCCGAAGAGTCAGCCAGGCTTAACTTTTGTGGCTGAGAAAAAAGACAGAAAACAATGTTTATAACCATGTATCTATTCAGTTTACAGTAAAAATTTCTGCTTTTTCTATGTCTGCATCTACACAAGACCTCTCTCCTGCTGAGCCAGAAGTTATGACAGTAAAACAGCATGGGCTTATGAAATTAAATAAGTGGTTTGAGCTGCAATTAATTCCTTTATCTACAAATTACTTCTAGGCCTTAACAAATGCAGATTGTCAAATCCTTTCAGTTTGGCTAAAATTAGACTGCTACCTTAGTAAGTTCTGAGCACTCAAAGATTGACTTCAAAACCTGATTTCTTCAATACTTGGCTTTTCCACATACATTATTGCAAATATTGTCCTTAAATCTCATGTGTGTCATGGAATTAGCGAATATCAATGGTTATGTCTAGGTAGAGTTTTGCAAAGGGGAGCCTCATATGCTCCATCTATATATTAAAGAAATGCAAGTCTGCTCTCTTTCTGAGACAAACCAGAGCCTTGAAAACTTAAATTGTGAGGTGCTGGTCCAAGCAAACAACCCCCCTTGGGAGTTTCAGGACTGAACTGTGTGATGCATTCAAAGCCCAGAGCCCCCCGAGTGCTGGGCTCACCCAGAGCCCCGTGGGCAGCAGGGCAGGGAGGGGATTCTGCCCCTCTGCCCCCTCTGCTGAGACCCCACCTGCAGGGCTGCATCCAGCTCTGGGCTCCCAGCACAGCAAGGACAGGGACCTGCTGGAGCCAGGCCAGAGGAGGCACCCAGGTGATCAGAGGGATGGAGCAGCTCTGCTGGGGGGAAAGGCTGAGAGAACTGGGGTTGTTCAGCCTGGAAGAGAGCAGGTTCTGGCTGATCTAATTTTGGCCTTCCAGAACCTGAAGGGAGCTCACTAGAAAGATGGAGAGAGACTTTTCACAAGGACCTGAACAATGGGGAAGGGCTTCCAGCTGAGAGTAAGTTTACATTAGATATATGGAAAAAAATTCTTTGCTGTGAGGGTGGTGAGACCCTGGCTCAGGTTGCTCAAAGAAGCTGTGGCTGCCCCATCCCTGGGACTGTAGAAGACCAGCTTGGTTGGAGCTCTGAGCAAGTTCTGATCTAGTGGAAATTGTCCCTGCCCATGGCAGGAGGTTGGAACAAAATGATCTCTAAGATTCCTTCCAACCCAAACCACTCTATTGCCTTATGTTTCTATGATTTTTTTTTTAATATCAAAAACTCTACTACAGTGGAGTTAAGACAGTTAAATATTGTGCCAAAATTGCTTTTATGCTCACAGATATGCTGATCTATGTGCATCAGTAGCAAGACTACCCTACCCCATGCAATGCTAAGTAGTGTTTCATTATTGTGACAATTTAAAACTAAAAATATGTTGTTCAACCCTGTGCTTTATTTATTATTTCTGAAATTTATTAAGCTCATTCAGTAATTTTATGTAACATAGGAAATGCAAAAGCATGACATTGTTTTAGGAAACTATTCATAACGTGAATAAGATTCACTCCTGTGCCTAGATTTACTCCATAGCAAGTAGAAAGGACCTTCTCTAAGAAGTGATTTTCAACCAGAGTTATAGTGAAAGTGTCTTGTGTTACCTTTGTCCACAGTCTATGAAAATGCTTCTTTTCTGTCAAAGACAGCTTGTCCTATGCTAAATAGATAGCCAGAGAGAAAGAAGCTGGTTATCCCCTATCTCCCTCTGTGCCAGAGCCTCCTCAAAAAAGCATTCAAATTCTGCTAACTTTTATATTGAGAATGTTCACAATAAATATACCCCAATTCCCTAATCTGTAAGGGAGGTTTTTGTAAGGAAATCCTTAACACCTATGTGCTTCCACATTTAAATTCCTGACTGGAATTTAACCTCTCAATACTTCCAAGGTCAGGGTCTGAGTGCTAGTTGATCCATAAATGCATCTCAGAAGTTGTAGAGCTCAGATGCTCAGCAGGTGGCACGTAACCAGAAGGCTGAAAGTTAGACAGGCTCAGACACATTTGTACAGCACAAGAAACATTTCAATGTTGACACTGTTATCAGTAAGAGCTAAAGAAAGCCTTGTACAGTAACCCTCCCTTAACGCTGTAAAGGCACAAGGATAAACAGCTTTGTAGGGAAAAAAAAATAAAAGAAAACTAGCATAAAGCAAAGAAAACATACCTCTGGGTTTGGTAATTCCTCCCAAGAAGAAGTCATTTCCAGAAAGAATGTAACAATAGAAATCATATTTTGCTCACAAAGAAAACTTGCCTGTGGCCATTACTTTATGTAAGTAGGTTTTATGAAATATAAATGCCAAGGTTAGAATCCTAAGAGACTGAGAAACTTGAGAGTTACTGTCCATTCAGTCTTGCTTAGAAAGCCATTTCTTTAAGCAGAGTTGGCAGAAAATGAGTCAATAAAATCTCAGTATGTGACATTTAATCTCTGCCACAGACCACAATCCTGAGATCACTTACAACTCTTTTTTTCCTGATGAGTTACTAGAATAGCTGTGCAGAAATATCTTCTTACTTCTTTTGTACTGGGAAAATAATCCTGTGCCAGCTTCACATGGTCTGATGTCCTGGCATATCTCTAAAAACATCAAAAACTTGTTGTATAGCAGCACTTTGCTACTTACCCATTCAGAGCGATTGCTTATGCTGGATTTTAAATGATTCAGCAATAAACCCCACGCTGTAATTCCAGTTAATTTTTTTTCACAGCTTTTAACAAGTTAGTGGAAATGTGGTTAATTTAAAACATAAGAAAATATTTGCTGTGAGACTTGGGTATTTTCTATTTCAGTAGGAAGGAAATTTTCCTTTACAGGAAGAGAAGATCTGATTATGGCTTTGCCAAGCAGAAGGATAATTATTGTCTGAGTAATGTTAAAGAGATACAGCCATCTTCAAAGCAGAATAAGGCAAACAAAATGCAGTGTCAGGAAGAATTAACCCGGTTGCTTGTATAAATAAATAGTAATTAATGTGGTGAAAACGTTGTAGGATCAGATTGATAACATGGATGGATTTGGGACATAATGGGACTAAGGTTTCCCAAGGTTAGTAGTGTGTTTCAAAAACAGTTTTCAGCTTCAAGTGTTCTGATCAGAGACCTGGTCTTTCAGCTGAATTGGGTAGATGGAAAAAATTGGAGCTGATGATGCACGTACACCATTTCTTTCTTATGCTGAAAGTTTTCAACTATTTTATTTTATCCTTGATAAAACCTTGGAAAACAGGATACTGGATGTTCTTGTAAATAGTGACCACACTTGTAAATAAAAAAATGTGTTCTTAACATATAAAAATTTTCCCATTGTGGTTTTAGCCCTTGTCATCCAGCAGCATCTGAAACAACTTGAAGGCACTTTCCAGGAGCCAGTGCATCAGCAAAGGAAGTTTTGTCACTGGACATCCTCTAGTGAACATTCTGTTTCAGAAGTTAGGGGAGTTTAATTGTGTAGAGACCAGACTTAGAGGTTTGTCTGACTCAGCATTGCAAAGAACAAAATATTTCATTAGTGAAGATGTAGCTTCAGAGACTGGATTCCATATATGTGTTTGTCAGGGTATTTAAAAACTTACAAGGTGTTTTTCCACCTATCCTCACTAACCCTTTTGAAAGCTGCTGTCTCAGTGATGGTAAAGTGAACATGAGCATGGAAAGCTCTGTTACATATGCAAAGCAGGAGGGATGCAGCCTGCACCCTGGGAGTATGAAAAGCCCAAGTCCCAGTTGAATAATGGAGCAGGATTTGTACAAGTTAATCTGCTTAATAGTTTATTCCCTGTGACATTAGGCATTTTCAAGTTTTTGGGGAGGGTTTTTGACAAATTCTACCCACAACACACAGGACAGAGAGACGTGTTTCACTTCCACACATTTACTTATCTAATCCAACACATGTTTAAGCATCCTAATCCAGCATACTTTGGCATTCTCCTGCTGTAAGTGTGAGGAAAGGGAAAGTCAAGTAATATTAATATCTTTAAAATGCACACACAAAATTTTGGTTGTACAGGTACACTCCATTCACAGAGTATACATTCACTTGCTTCTCACAAATCTTAATGCTGAAAGCACTTGTCACATGATTTTACTTCAAAACTCATGAAAGACTGTGGAAGCTGATCTGGGTCCAGAGGCAGCTTTCCAAATTAGTGTTATGCACTTTAGCTCATTGCTTTGTTGTTTTTTTGTTTTAATTTGCTTTTGGTTTTGGTTATTTGGTTGGGGTTTTTTTGTGGGGTTTTTTGAGGGGGGAGAGCGGCATTGTGAAGGCAAATTACAACCAGTGAGAGATCTTGGTGCTGTGATTTGGCATGGAGTGGATATAAGATTAGCTGTTTCTTCATTGCAGTACCCTCTGGAGGTGAATACTTTTTAGACCTGCATTTAAATTCCAATCTGTCTTGGCCATATCTAAGGATAATAAAAAAGACTAGTACATTTGACAAATATGAATGTTATTTCATTAATTTTTATAACTTTAGAAAAGTCCCATGAATGTAAAAAAGGTCCATATATATCGTTTTTTGAGATAGGCCATCACTAGAAATAACATAATGATGTTAATTTTCTAATCACTGTCGCATATGTATAAAGCACAGCAGTTGACAGTTTCAGCAATTTCAGAAGAAATATGTGTCAATTAAATCCACTTGGTATGTATGAGAAACTGCCACTTATATTATAGCACTTGGAAAAAATTAATGTCATCTTAATTGCCCTGGTGAATTTGAAAAATATAATCTGTTCTGTACTTAAAAATGATAACATTTATTTAACCCATTAGGAGATTTTTTGTTTTTTTAAAGATTACTTTTAGGTTGAAAGTACCATAAAAAAAAAATTCTTTCTCCACATCCTCAGAAGTAGCAAAGATCTGGCATTGCACAATGATTCGGTTCTAGAGTGCTTCAGTGGTGTTGCACTTGATGTGCAAAGGAGATTTGTGTTACTGCAGAGACTCTTGGATTGCATTTTATCACAGGAAGGATAACATTTCTTGGGGTTTCCTTCCTCAGAGACAGCATTTCTCCTCTTGAAACTGAAACTGTCTTTAAGAGTCAGTGAAATAAGCCCGTTCAGGAAAACTGTGATGGTCAAGCTCCACTTGAAAGAAAAGGCCTGTTTTTGGGGTAACTTCAGTGGAAATAATGAACAATCTAAGCATCAAAAAGCATAGAAAAGAGTAGTTTTGATGTTTCTTTGGTTGACTGAAAACCAGAAATGGCAGGATGAGAGGATCAGAAAGACAGACATGTTACAAAGATTAGTTTTGCAGAATATTGTGCTGTCTACAGCGTGAAATTAGGAACTAAAAGACAAATCCTATTTGTCTCACTCAGAGAAGTTGCTTTCAATCAATAAAGTCACATTAGTGTACAGACTTTCAGGATCATGTGTTCACCTTACACTGCTGAGCAGCTGAAATGAATAGCTGAAATGCCAACTGAGCACTCACAAGACTTATTGGCTTCACATTGAGTTATAAGTGCTTGTCATTTCCCAGATTCAGATCTTTCATGCATAAAGCTCCCAACAAAATCAATGCTTTCTATGTGTCTGGACCACAAGAAACTTCACACTAATATCTTTGACTTGTGTCTGTAGATATTCATGGTTTCATTATGGAGAGGGCAGCTTCTATTCATGCCCCACAGCCCCAGATCTTTCAGTCCAGGTATCTATCTTCTTGGGCACGCTGGAGCTCTTTCCTGCCTGCTCAGCTGGTTTTAAATCCTGTGTTAAAATGGGATGGGCAATGATTAGTGCTTTCCAAGATGAATGATTAGTGTCTCCAAGATTAGTGTCTTCCAAGGATTAGTGTCGCCAAGACAAAGAATATGAAATCCAACCCCTCTGTCCTGCCCTATAGATACTTGCAGAGACACAACACACATAAGAGCTGCTCAAAACTGAAAAGAATAAAAATAAATTCATTTCCATGATATCAGGGCATTTAGGCAGGCATGACTGTCCAAATAAGGAATGACATCCTAGGCTATTGAGATTATTTTTCCGAGTTATTTGACAACGTTCCACACTAGAACATACACTAGAACATTCCACTTCAACCCAGAGCCTCTGCAGAAGTGAACAGGACAGGTTGTTCAGGCCACAAGTTCCTGCCAGGGACTAATAACACTTCATTTGTCAGCTGCAGAAGATGTGAAACTCTATTACTTTTTAAAACTGAAAAGTACATGTGCTGCGGTTTTGCCCTTCCACCCCTCTAAGGGGAAAGAAGAGGAAAAGAGGCACCTCAGGCCACATTCCTTATGTGCAATTTATTGTGCATGTTAAGGAAGCACCCAGTTTTGTGCAGCAGGAATTCTCTGAAGTAAAATGTATTGCACTGTTTCCAGTTCCAATGAAACCTCATTATTGTCTATTTCATTCCATATCTACTTAGCAAAACATTCTGAGCACACAGCCAAATCTCAAATTGCAAAAGAAATCAGGGGATTGATGTAGGCAAAATGTTTTTAGAATAAAGCAGTGCTTGACTCCCCATCCAAGATCAGTATTTGTAGCATTCATTTTAAAATAAAGCAAAATTACAACATTAAAAAGACAGAAAAATACCCCAGAGCTGTGGTTTGGAAAAGCTGAGAACTCCCGCAGAGAACATCAGTTCACATCAGATCAGTGTGAGTTAACAGGGAACATAGTGCTGAACATAACCAGAAACATCTGAAAGTGAATCCCATTTCGGCAATAGCTGTTTCTAATAGGAAAAGGAGGATTGAGAAAGACAACCCTTATTAAGCAGCCTAATATCTTAATACTGTGGCCTATTAGTTTTCTGACATCTACCCACTGCAGTTCTATTCCACTGTATCTAAAACACCGGGGGTTTTAAGGTGCTGAACTCACGTTGCATAATTTAAACTGCTGTGCTGAGCATTCACCTGGCCCTGCTGCTGTCAGAGTCCAGCAGGCTGGAATTGCCATACAACACAAGAAATACTGTACAAGACATCTCTGTCCCCAGAGTTCAACATTTTCTATCAGGCTAAATTTGTGTGTAGCAGACAGCTATAGACTGATCGAAGATGTGATATTTCATGTCTTTATTATTTTGCTTCTTAGATTTCTGTATCAAATTATTAAATATTACAAAATGCAATTTGCTTTCATTTATGATAGCAAAAATGAGCTGAGAAAATACTACTTCTTGGATCAGTTTTGATCAAGAAATTTTATTTATGAAGCTAAAAACTATAATGAAAACAGTTGAAGAAAATATTTTCTTTTTCTCTGACATAAACCTGTACTTCATCATCAGTAATATTGGATGTGAAGTGTTTTCTTCTAGCACTGAAAATTTATAAAGTCCAGATTATTATTTAATAATAGTAACATTTTCAAAATAAAAACTAGAGGGGTTTTTTTCTTTTAATTACATTTAATCTGTTTTTTCTGGTCTTGTCCCAAAAGTATTCTAATAAAATGAGTCCTTGTGGTATAGGGGGGTTAGCCAGCACAGCCCATTAAAGTGATGTCACTAAAACCACAGTGCAATATTTTCAACTACTGAAAATAGGGAAAGGAGAAAAATGTTCCTTTATTATAACAGAAAAAAAGAGAAGTTCATTACAGCTATCTGGATGAAAATATTTATACTATGATCTAACTACAGCTAATACTTTTTTAATCCAAAGTTTTTTTCCCCCAAAATCAGTTGATGAACATTAAGTTAAATCAGGGGCTAGTCCTAGGGAAGTTCACTGATATATTAAAATATTACTGAACTTTGCTTAGTTTCACATTTATTTCCTCATAATTTGACCTAACTCTTCCAGAGCTTCATTGTGGAAGTTATTTATTTAAAAACTATATCTTCAAAATATATCTACCTGTCTGAAACCCAAGCAACAAGTTATTTTATTCATCAGCTGTATATCCTGGTTCAGTTATTTTATTCATCAGCTGTATAACCTGGTTCTGTTCCATAACAAATATGCAGCAGACACTGTGGTTATTGCTGTTTCATAACTCATGTATTTCTTGTGAAAAAAACTCAATAATATCCTAATTCAGAAAGTATGAATTGCACTCAGTTGTCTAAAGATATGAGGTGTGGTCCTAAGAAATTTCACTTTGGGAATTATTGTGGTGAACAGGGCATCATTGTCTCCATAGCATCAGATAGCTGAGAGTGGATTGCCTGATCTCTAAAGCCCTTTTTGTGTTTTGAAATGCTAAATGCTGGAGGAATTGTGCCAAGTCTGATTGGTTCTCCAGTTTGTCCTTTGTAAACCAGCTCCTGTTTTGTTATTAGAGTCTCATGCTGAGCAGCCAAAGAGGCTCTCAGGGAGTAATGCAGCATTGCTCTTTGAATTGCAGAGGGAGATACTGGGAAAATTCCTATTAATCAGCTCCCAAATCAGCACTTCCCTTGTTTCTACTGGTGTGCTTTCCTCTCATCTTGTAATTTATTTTCCTGCATCCTTATTGCCAATCAGCTACCCAGATTGGGATAGTAAATCAAATACTTCAAAAGACTGCAGGTTCTCAAGATTTCTATGGACTTTTATTTATACAAAAACTTGAACATGCATCATTCTGCAGGATCAAGTGTATCCACAGATAAGTTTTTATGTTTTATTTTTTGTTTTGTTTTCTACATTGAGCCAAGATTTACAGGCACCTTGTAGAAAATTGTAGATGGTCTCATTGCATAATAAAATAAAGAGGACAACGCTGGAACTCTGGTCTCTAATCCAACTTGCACCAGATTGTTTTCAAAATGGAGTTTTTAACCAAAGCCCTTCAGAATGCTTTCAAAATTATGTCTCCTTGAAAATAGTAGTTCTAGCTTAATCTGTCCAGAGACTCTAAACTGGCTATTTCTTGCATGTTTTAAAGCTACTTTATGCTGTCCATCTCCTTAGCCTTGGACATACACCCACAGTGACAGCACTTTCCAAACACCAACCTGTACAGACAGCCTGGGAAGTTCTCCCAAGTAACTCTTACTTTGGAAACACCACGAATTCCAACTTCTAGTGCTGGACTTGATCCTGAAATAGTAAATACTCAACAGCTTGGCCAGGCTCAAATGTTAAACTCTTAAAACCTGTGAACTCGGAAGCATCAGGTTTAAACCCAGTGTGTTAACTCCTGATAAAACAACCAACCAACCAACAAAAAAAAAAAAAAAAAAAACCAAAAAAACAAAAACAAAAAAAACCCAAACAAACAAAAAAAAAAAACACACAAACCAAATGCAAAACAGAAAACTCAAGCAAACAAACAGAAAAACAAAACAAAGCAAAAACCCACAAAAAACACCCAACCAAACAAGCAAAAAAGAGAAAACAATCCCAAAAATCTTAACCCTAGTCTATTCAAAATTGAGAAATCATTGCTACTCCATAGCAGCTGTTTAATCAGGTTATTCAGGCAGATGCCAGCCAAAAATCCCTTTTCCATTTTCATATTACATGGCAACTCCACTCATCCATCTCTGCCAGACTGAACCTCTAATTCTGCATTTAGAATAAGCTTCTGCTTACTGACTCTTCCTGTACAGAGACATGAATGGGTGTGTCTGTGGAGGGAGATGGGGGAACTGAAAGAGAGGTGACTTCTGGGATCATGTCAAGTAGAGGGGATGGGGTGATTTCAAAGAAGACCATTTTTAAATTTATAATGTCTTTAGGCCATGCTTCAGTTTTGTGCAGATGGATTTGTTGTTAATTCCAATTATCAGGCAGCAGAAAAGGTGCTTTTTAGAAAGGTTAAGGTGAGCCCAGAAAGACAGTTGAAAATCACATTCTCTATGTCTGGAAGGTCATTTTGGAAAGAGTAACAAGATAACTCTGTCTTGTAACGTTAGAGCTATATTAAAGCACTCTCTGTATCTAAAAATCCACTTTATAAGCCCTGCAGACAGGCACAAAGTTTCCACTGGTGATTCTGAGCTTAAGGCTCAACTGCTCTTGCCTCTTGTTTCATTAGTGCATTCTGCAGCTGGACTGTAAAACAGTCCCTCTTGCCAGAACTGAAACAGGTCACTGAAATCAGAGCAGCTCTCTGATGCTGGGGGTCATCCCGTGGCTCAGCTTGAGCAGCAGTGTTGCCATGGAGTGGCTTCTACTTTTTTTTTTTTTTTTTTTTTTTTAAATTGAGCTTTGTTTTTATCCTTTTCCCTTTAAAATATATGTTGTGAAATTCAATAAAAACTCATTAAAATAATTTGGTATGGTTAGGAAGCAGGCTGACACCAATGTCCTCCGTCTCTATCCAGTTTTAGATTTCTCTGCCTTATGTACACATAAGTTTTATGCACATCTTCAGATACAGCTTCTTTTATTGCCCTAATTTACTGTCAGACCACCGAGCTGTCCTGTAAATTACTCTCTTCAACAGGAACTGAATGAGAGATGGAGAGGCTGGGTTTCTACCTTCTGTTATTGCTCATTTGAATGATCTTTCTGTTCAAAAAACCCCAGAAACAAACAGTTCCAATTTATACACATGTCAATTTCAATAAGGTTGATGGTAAATATTTCAAACAAGACCAGTAGGGAAACTCTTTAAAGCAGCCCATGCCATTAGGTTCTACAAAGCATTTCCTGACAGTATGGAGAGGAATTAGAGATAAACACTTAATAATTTGAAACTGGCTGTAGTTTGGTCTAACACTGTTCTGTCCATGGGACTTGGACAGATACTTTTTGACAAGGTATTCTCTGTCATGTGGTTCAGGAACTTGTTGCATCAGAATAATGAAGATGTGCCCAGCTGGAAATAAACACCTGAATATGGTGAATTTTTCATGTTGATCAATGTCTGGTATTTCATTAGAAACTTTGCTGCCATAATAAAGCAGACACTTAAAAAAAAAATAAATACGCACACAAAAAAAAACGCAAAAAACCCAAACAGAAAAACCCCAAGAAACAACAATAAAAGCCTCAGTATTTTAACCTTTTAAACATAATTTGTTTGTTTTAACAAAACTAATTACCTATATTATGTGGAACTTGACATTGGCTTTGAAGAGAACAGGGAATGGGAAAAAGCCACAGGTAGTTATGAAATTCAGCTTCAGGTACTTATGGAAGTGACCTCTGAGATCTGATAAAAGCCAGTGCTGAGTGCTTTTGAAAATTCCAACAGAAAAGAACACATCTTGTGTACCAATGAATAAATCTCTAGCAAAAAGGCTTGAAACATAAAAATGACTGTCATGTGAAATAGAAAAGCCACAGACTGAATCTTTCATATTGCCTGGCATTCTGAAGCAGAGCAAACTCAAAGATTAATTTGATGCACAAATTCTAGGAGGAGGACATTAAAACAAAAAAAAAATTTTTTATTTCCCCCTCACCCTCAATTTTGAATGAACATTCTACAATACTAGAGTTCAGAAAAAATACACATAAATATTAAGAGCTAAGAGCTATCATAAAGGTCCCGGATCCCACAAGATTTTTGAAAAAATATTTCTGGATTTTTTTCCTTAATTTTTGATTGATGGATCTCTGTAAATAATTATTTTCTTACTTCATTTCTGATATCAGAAGTTTTGGAACTAGTTTTTGACATTTAAAAAATTAAAGTTTAAAATCCTTAATTTAAAAAAATCCCCAGAACATTCACACCAGGGTTTTTTGGTTTATGTTTCCCAAATAAAGTGGGAATCATAAAACAAAAAAAACATATGTTTTTGTCTTGAAACATATAAAGAAAGCACTTTATTGTACCCACCCATCCTCACTTGGAGATATTTTCTGTTTTTCTTTCCCCTCCAAACTCAAACATGATAAAACATGACAATTAAATTAGACTTCTGCACAACATAGCTTTAGTGGTGAATGCCAAAATATAGCAAAATTTTTAAATAATCTCTAAATTTGTCTCCTCTTTTATGGAATAATTTACTCTAATTTGATTGCAAGACATTTTATTGACTTCTTCATAAAGAGAAATGCTGAATTAAATTAAATTTGACATTCAAATAGCAAGTCATGCTGTTTTCTGAATGCAGCAGCACTAAGGGGTCTGGGAAAGGCAAGGACAGACAGCATTTGTATGAGAACAGTAAAAACTAGTTTCTACTAATACTTCTATTACAGCAAACAGGGAAGAGAAAAGAATATGTTAGAGCCAGTCTATAAGGGAGGAATTGATGCTCTGGGAAATTATGATTTACTGAAGTTAGGAAAAAAGGTATTTGTCAAACCAAGAAATTATATTCTGTGCATCGTTCCAGTGCACAAAATAGAGCAAAAGCTTCCAGTTCTGATGTATCTGTGCTTTTGTCAAGCTACAGTTAGCTCAGCAAATATTTGAGGACCATTTCAGTTAGAAGGTTAAAGGCAGATGCTTTCTGAAAAGCAGTGTGTCAGCAGATTTCTAATTTGGAGCAAAAACTAAGAGGAAAGAACAGATGGAGTAGAAGACTTACAATGGTTATAGTGGACAAAATGTAATTTATATTTAAACAATTAAACATTTTGAATAGACTTCCTTAATTAACTTCCAGTGCACAGCAGTAAGTGCTGTAGGAGGAGTTATCAGTGGTTTCCTGTGATTTATGAGCTGTGTATGAAAAGGTAATATTCAGAGAGTGGCATTGCAATAGCTACATGTGCATGTGAGGATAACACTGGCTGCACTTCCAAAGAATGAGCAAAAGTGATCTATTAATTCTTGGAGACAGCTCATTGTTCTTTTTTTTTTGCATAATTTAATTAAACTACATCCAAATATAATGGAAATCTTGCTAATTGGCTCTAGAAACTTGCTGAGCAAGACTTACATCCTATTGTTAACATTTGGGTTATTTCCTTTGAATACTTTTTCTGAGCATGTGATCTACAGAGCAGCTGCATTTGGATTTCTTGGTGGGTTTCTTCTTGCTAATGTTCAAAGGGCCAAGTGCTGCATCAGGGGTATAGAGAGATTACTTCCACAAGTATTATCCTTCCTGACACAGCTTTTGTAATAATGTACTTCCACAGTTACAAAATTCAGATTAAGCATTGTAAAATAGCAGGCCAGATGTTTTATGGTCCTTGTCTACTACTTCCTTTCTGTGCTAATTTGGGAGTGTCACCTTTCCTGGTTGTTGGTACTGCCTGGATGCCCCATCTTTCACTTAAATCCCTGTGAGACTGTCTGTACTAAGCATTTCTGAATATCAGTCTTTCTGCTGCTCCATCTAGTCCTTTTCCCTCTCATTGTTTAACTGATGAGTTTCATCTTGAGACAAAATCCTTCTGATTCCTCAGTCCTTCAAATGCCACCAGAACCACATGCTTACAGTCTCACCTCTAACACAGTGTCTACAGGCTGTGCATCCTCCTCTCCAAATGGCCTCATGGACACCCTACCCTGAGAGGTGAGTCTGAGCTCTGCAGGGTAGAAGTGCTCAATCACACCTGTGAGGATGGTGCAGCAGAAGCAGACTTTTTTGGGGTGAGGAATGAGTTATCCTCTCCCTGAGTTAGCTGTGGAAAATTGAAAATACAGAATCAGCTACAGCCTAAGCTTGAACATTTTCCAGGTCATTCACACTGATACAACAGACAGTACCTCCTTCTTAGAGCTCTTGGAAAGAGCTGAGAGAAGTTTAAGGCTGAAAAGAGTTAAAAAACTAATTTGGGGAAAAAGAGAAAGAAGACAAAAAAGGCAATAAAGAATTTCACTGAAACCTTGTGTAACCAATGGAATGTAGTCAATGATTACAGCCCTGGTATTCTCCTTACTTTTTTTCCTCTACCCTAGCCTGGAAACCTGTGGCATCTATACATGCATAAATGTATGTATAAAAGTGAAACCATTTTACACACACACACACACACACACACACACTCAAAATTGTATAATGTGGCATTTATAATTTATATTATGATGGTTTAAATATCTATTCATATATGTTTATATCCATATCTTGCATCTAGATTAAAATCAAGCTTCAAGGGCGGTGAGCCAGGACAAATGCAATGAACACTGGGTCAAAGAAAAAAAATGAAAATTTCTTTTTAACAACAATAAAATGCAGGTACATGTGTATATAGTTCAGGATATGTGGAGATCTGAACAGTGGCCACATTCCTATTTCAGCAGAGTTCCTTGTTTTCATCATGGTCTTGTCTATACCACACAGATATCTTCACCCATGCTGTCTATCACACACATTTCTATGCACATTAAATTAGTATTCTAAATATTATTCTACTAAGCTGTCAAGGTTACATTCCCACAGTGATTAGTAGTGAGCTTTAATGATGAATAAACTTTTACTGATTGGTGTTTACAACCATGGGAACAGTGGTGTCATTCTGTACTTAGACTTCCAAACCATCAGTTATCTTTTTGTGCCTGCACTTTTGGTGGTCCTAGTTCCCAATGCCAGTTCTCACTGAATGGCCTCCAAGCTGCAGTTACCTGGCAACAAACATTTTATTCAAATGGTCTGATAACAACCACACTCATGTTGCAGGATCCTGGAGCATTTGACTGGGGAAAAAAATATTGATCCATGAGAAGATGGATGCACATAAAGTTATTTGCTTGTATTGATATCTTTTAGTTAGGACATTGTTACATTATCAAAATTGGTTCAGAGCAATCAGTCCCCTCTTCCATATAATCTGTTCACATTACTGTCATGAGTCCAACCAAGCTGCACACTCCTGAACCTTCCCCATCTCATTATCGCCACCGGCCCCTTGATAAAGCTCCTGATGTTGGGTATCTCCTCTTCAAAATTTTAAAAAAATTACTAGTCACAAGTAATTTTGCTGAAATACACAAATATGTTTCCATAAATATAAAACCTGTTTAAAAGTAATGATAAAAACATTTGCATTATCCACAATACAAAAATTGCATGGAATACCACACATAATAAAATTCTTAAGGATCATCTTCTGATTTCTCAAAATCCAACTCAAGATCTATATTTACCTTTCCATATACATATTTTGAAATAGTGATGAAAATCCTGATTTTGCATTTGATATGTAGAGTAAAATTCCTATTTTAATGGATTTGTTCATTTGTTACAGGTATCCTTGAGTTCTCCAAGTTTGAGGAGAGTGGGAAATGAATGCCCTACAACCTCTTGTTCAGCCATGGACTGACAGCAAGAGCTTGTGCTGGAAGCCTTTCCAGCAACTGTATCAACGTGTTCAGCTTCAAACTTCATGGGGAGAGCAGGAAGAGGGATCATAAAGGGTAATTGGTTTCTCCCTTAAATGTGTATTCAATTACACAGTCGACTACTACCAGCACAGAAACCTCTGTGTTTGATTAGGCATTTCTGAGATGCAGAATCCCTGCCAGGATGCTCTTCCTTTTATTGAGGCATGGAATATCCTGAGGTTTTTTTCATAGTTGTCTTATCCACTGGTTACAGGTTTGATTCATGAAGATAAGGCTTCCTTTCTTTTCTTTCTTTTAATTTTTTAAATATTTTATTTTTTTTAAATTTTATTTTATTTTAATAAATGTCATTAAATAACCAAAGATTTCTGCAGTTAGTACATATAGCTTTCTATTGATTTATGGTTATTTTTTTCCCCTTTTTAACTGCAGAATTACTAATTACAACTTCCTCAAAATATGATTTATACACAACGCAATTACATCTATTGTCAGACATTTTCAAATATCCAGAAGTACCACTTCTGTTTTTATCATCTTTACCGTAGGTTTCAATAAAATCCTGTATTATTTTTATGGTTTTGTGCTCTAATTTGAAGACTTTCTACAGTGGACAAAGACCAATATATCTCTCAGAAATTTTGAATGCATTTTCTCCTTACTATTCTTAAGGGCAGTACTTATATTTTTATCTAGTATATAATACAATGTGAAGTATTTTGATGCTATGGCTTTAAGCAACTGAGGCGGGTGACTGAGGAAAAGATGTTGCAATTTTATTTGAGATGATCAGTGTTTCTGAGCTATTAGGTTTATAGAAATCTGTATTTTGTGGTGATTTTAGGAGCTTTTAAAAATTATGTTATAATAAAAGTTATTGCGTTATTGCCTTATTGCCTTTGGATAAAAAAAAATTAGTAGAAAAGGCTTGTGGTTATTCTCCTCTGCCTGTGGGGAATGAGCAATGGAGTGAGTGCTGATGAGATATCTAGGGATGAGACACAGGGAATTCTTCATATAAGCACACACTGCTTCCACAGTTTAGTGCTAGACCATTTTACACAGCTGGAAGGCAAAGGAAGTCTGTCCATCTCACAAGTCACTTAGGAATGCTTTCCACTTCAGTGAAAATTGTTATGTGTGTGAGAAAGCGTAACTTCAAAACAGCCCCAAACCCCCCAAAACAGCAACAACAAAGTCTAGTTCTGTTAAGTTCTTTGTAGCTACATAAATGTAATTGCAGTATTAAATTCTTAGGCAGGCTTGGGTTTGTTTGAAGACCATTCTTGAAATCCGTCCATATTTCTTGATGTATACATTATGTAATTTCTTATCTGGTACTTTGAATGTTTCAGGGACACAAAATCAATTTTTTCGAAGTTGTAAAGGACAGAACATCAGGCTTCAGCATGCTTAAATGCTGTACAGTCCATTGGTGAAATTGCAATAAAACTAAACATCAAAATAAAACTTATATAAAAGTTAATAAGCTTAGCGTGCAGGATGCTTTCAAGCATTTAGAGAAATTGCATTACCAGAAGCCATGATCACTATAAAGCCACTATCCTCATTAAAGACTTTGAGGAGGATATAAGCTTTTCCAAGCAGGTTTCCTCATTATAATTCTTACAGTGTATGTGAGTAGCTTAACCATTTGCCTTATCACAGAAAAGCAGTGAAAACTTTAAAGTCTTCATTTGATACTACCATGGATTTACATGGTACCAGAACATTATTACTTGGTGTGAAAGACCAATGGGCTGAAGGAGGAAATCAATTGACTTTCTCAGGCTTTTATGCATCCAGGATTGTCATGGGGAGTTGTTAGCAATGCACCATTTATTTTCTTTTGAAACCTGATATTTTGTATTGGGTCTGTCTGGGTTGGAATTAACGTCTTTCACATCATCCTACATTGTGTTGGGGGGGGGGGGGGTCATATTTGTGGCTAAAGCAGTCTCACTAACTTGCCAAAACTCTAGGCTTTGGGGGCACCTAAGTGTGGCCCTCCATTACCTGAAGGGAGCCCACAAGAAAGGTGGAATGGACTTTTTACAGGGGAGCCTTGAGTGACACAACAAGGGGGAATGGCTTCAAACTGAGAGAGAGCAGGTTTAGATTAGATATTAGTAAGAAATTCTTTAATGTGAGGCTGGTGAGGCCCTGTCACAGGTTATCCTGAGATGCTGTGGATCTCTGGATAATATTTAATATCCCAGCCTAGAAGTGTTCAAGGCCAGGATGGATGGAGCTCTGAGCAAGCTGGGGTCATGGAAGTTGATAAAGGAACAAGATGAATGTTCTGATGGAATTAACAATCTTTAAGGTCCCTTCCACCCCAAAGCACTCTAATATTTTATGATTTTTGCTACTGCTGAGCAGTGCCAAGACTTTCTCTTTTACCCACTCTGCCCCCAGAGAACTTGGGAGGGGGCAAAGCCCAAAGGCACATGCAGTAATATTTGACATCATGCATAGGTAAAGAGAAAAGGCAGGGGGGATGTCCTTGTTTTTGGTGTTTGTCTGTAAGGTGTGCTGAGGCCATGATTTCCAGGACGTGGTTGGTCATCTGCCCGCTGATGTAGAGATGCAAATATCAACACTGTTGGGATTGATGAATTTTCCTGAAGAGAAGAAAATTACTTTATTAGCACTGATGAATAAGTAGGCCTTTCCAGGATGGTCATGGATCTGGTTACATTTGCCACTGGAATCCACTGGCAGCGTCTCAAAATTTTCCTTATTCAGAAGCTGATGTTTCTGACTGTTAGCTCAAACCCCCGTGTGATAATTTGGTTTGTATTGCCAAATACTTAACACCAATCTGTGCTCTGGACCTTGACTTCTTGTTACACTTATTCAGCCTCCTATTTGATAATAACAAGAGAAGAAACTAAATGAATAAGCAAAGTTTACTCTTATCCAAACAAAATTTGTGGAGGTTTTTCGTAAAAAAATCTGTGAGATTTAATTTGTAATAGTAAATGCATCAGACTCCTTGGTGTCAGAAGAACTGACTTAAGAAAACAGATGATCATGTTATGCTCTGAATAATCAAAATATTGTTATGGTCAAAAGAGAACAATCATATATATAATCATATATATATATATATATATATAAATGTGAAATTACAGTTTTATTTTAGCCCAATGACTTATTTTACAGTCTAATAGTTAAACTATTACCCAACTTACAATCATAGCAATACTCATAAATAAAATTGATACAGAAAAAAAATATTAAGAATTTTAAAAATCATTATACATTTAAAGCTACTGACTGTTGCATATAGGTAAAAACTCACAAAAAGAAGATCTTGTACAGCCATAGGTCAGGCCTGTTACTTTGGCTGAGTAGAAAAGGACTGTGGGAAAGGGATGCAGCTGAATGAGAGGTAGAAAAACAAGTTCTATAACCATTGTGCGTTCACATCGTGGTGTTCGGTGGTTGGTTGGATTATGTTTGTTGTGATTTAAAGCTTTGTATCTGAGAAAGGCCTGGCTGCTTAAAAAGCCTGGGTTTTGCAATAAAGCAGCTCTGCTTTGCCCCTGCCTGGGGATTCTGTGTCCCTCTGCTTTGTACAAATAACACCTACTTGTTTCCTCTTGCACTCAGCCTACTCTTCCAACCTCCCTCTGGGCACTGAAACTTCTGCCTCCATCAGGAATACCAGAGCCAACACACCTGATGCAGACAGTGGGAAAAGAGGCAATGTGAGGAGCAGACCTTCTGCTCTGAGGAGATGAGGAAGGATGAGGGGGGGAAGAGGCCACAGTCCCAAAGGAAGGAATGGTCTAAAGGTCACTGCAATGCCTGAAAGGCCAACAGTTATCATTCAGATCAAAAGCAGAATAAATCTGGTTGTTGGTTTTTTGTTTTGGTTTTTTGTTTGTTTGTTTGGTGGGTTTTGTTTGTTTTGTTTTGTTTTTGCTGGTTTTCACTTGTTTGTTTATTTGGGTTTTTGGGTTTTTTTTGGGGGTTGGTCGTTTTTTTTTTGTATTTCAAGTGTAAATTGAAGTCAAAGTTTGTGGTAAAGACTTGTGGCTGAAGACTAATTCAGAACAAGCCTTAAGAGAGTAAAAAAAACCCCAAAACTTCATACAGTAAAGCCTAATGACATAAAAGGAACACAAATACAAGTTTATTTTTGTTTTCTGATGAACTAAAATCCCATCAAATAGGCTTGCTTTATCTTTGCAGGTATCTCAGAGAAAATATCCAGGGAAAATTTACTCAGGAACAGCTGCTATTATTTTAAATCTGGTTTTATCTAATCTTGAATGATTCTAAATGGTTTTCCACAAGGTAAATTTATTTGAATTAAAGTTACCTCATATCTCATATTTCCCCTGGTACAGCCAAGTAAAAATTTGCCTTTTTTTTCTGACATTGAAGCAATATTTTGAAACAAAACATTACTTATAGAATGCTCAAAGGCACAAAGTATTTTGGAATAAAAATTAAAAAATGTGTTTTGGCTACACCTCTGTAGATTCCTCGTGCTTGCTTCATCTATCTGACAGAAAAGACAAAAATCACTCAAAGCAAAAGCTGCAGAACCCCTTGCTGCCCTTTTGTCTTCCTCCCTCTGCAGATTTTTGCCTGTTCATCAGTGTTTTCCATACACCAACTTGGCAGGCTCTTCCAGCTCCCTAAAAACTCTGCTCTAGCCTCAAATGGGCAAATTTTTACATCTCTTTTGGTCCCACCCCACCCTGAATGATACCAGACAAATAAGGTTTTTCCCCACTGATTATGGAGATATTCTATGGTTTGAGGAGTGACATTGCAAAAGATTGACTTGCATTTCCTCTAGATTGTGTCAATTGTAGTCTCAATTGTAGTTTTATCTGAAGAAAATAGTTAAAATCACTGTATCTATCTCCAAGAGATTCCTACCACATACATAAACATAATACAGGTATTTCAGAATTTACCATAATAGATTAAATTTGTTGTTTACTCTAACTTGCCATTAATAAAAAGTAGTGTGAAATAACCTTGAGTTTGTGTTATTTTTTTGTCTCCAGGAAGAAAACTGCAGCAGACCCAGGCCCTTGCACAGAGATAGGCTTGACTATATTTAGCATTTTAAACTTTAACCCAAAACCTTGTCTAGAGGATTTTGGGGTATAAACAAACAACTACACCAAGCCTTGAAAGAGAAGCTTTTTCTATTGCATTTGATCTCTGTCACCATTGTTTTTAAATGTGGCATTTTACTGATTATAGATCTACTTGTAACTGTTTGGGGGTTATTGTATGAATAGGATTTTTGATAAATGGCTGTTTTAGTCCCTCTGCAACCTAATTTATCACTGAAATTTGAAGATTTAGAATTTTTGTTTATCTAGACAGGAATGAATTCACCCAGGTCACCTCAGTTGCTCTGATGAAAAATATATTTATATATTTCCATTATATTTATGTATTTATTAGAGAGAGCAAAAAAGTTCAATCAGAACAGATCAGACACATAATCTTTAGAAATTGTACAGGCTGATTCAAAACTATTCCCATCTCTTGAGCTCTCTAAAGCAGAACTTCTTCCTTTGGGAAACTGACAACTCGACAAAACCTCAAACTTCTAGAAATTTCCTTTTCATCTGACATCCTATAGTTTCCTTACTTCCACAAAATATAAAGTGTCAGACCTTTGAATGTGAAGCCAAGCAAATATCTAACAACTTCAACACCAGAACAAAAATATTTTATAAAAATGAAAGCACTCAAAAGTCTCTCAAGTGACTCTATCTGTGGAAAACAAGTTTACTTCCTCAGATATGGGCAGAAACTGGATGAGAATTCCCAAATGTGAAGTCAAGCTCTCAGATTTTATGGCTCTTACTTCTAGAATTCTCGTCAGAGGACAGGCAATTCTATTCCACACTGAAATTCACTTCTAAACTTCTAAACCACTGCACAATTTTGGCACGTGTGGTAGGCCAGAGGAAAAGTGATTCTTTAGTGGTGAGGCTGTAAAGAGGAAGGGTTTCTAGGTGATTACCCTGAATTAGGCTGTTATGTTATATTATCCCAGTTTTCTAAAATAATGCTGCAAAACAGCGCAGTGGTCCTTTCACAGCAATCTCGTATAAATACAGAGTGACCATGGGTCTCCATTATTGAATGTCTCTACCCTCTCAATGAACTATTGGTCTCCTGTTCTCAGGTGTCCCTCCTATTTGGATAGAATCTAGTACATTTCATAAAGTGGAAACTAGCTCAGAGAAAAAAAAAAAAAGATTGCTTAAAAGAAAGACAAATAGAAGAATAAAAAAGAAAAAAACACATGAAAAGAGGATAAATGCCTCTAAACACCAAATCAGGTACTCATGGAATGTAGAGGATCAAACCAAAAGCACAATGTCAGAAGTTTTTAATACATTGTGTTGCCTAGATCAGTAATTCTCCTATTTATTTTGTGATTAAAATGAGTTACTGCATACATAAAGAATTCTCCTTTTAAATGATCTTACTTGTCGGAACTCAGGACATCCCTCTGGGAGTCTGGAGTTTCCTGGGACCCTTGCCAGGGGGCTCAGAGACCCTGGCACACAGCCCAGAACACCAGTGGGTTCGATGGAACAACTTACCACCTTTACATGAAGAGATAAAAGCCACAGCAGTTTAGATAGTGTAGGAATAAAATAATTACAGAGTGTAAATGTAGGTTTTAGGATTTTTGGTATAGGGGTTTCTGGGGACAAGATGGAGGGATTTGGGCGTGTCTAGCCTTTCTTCTTCTCCTTCTCTACCTCCATCTTGTCTGGTGATGTTGGCACTTTTAGATTGGTCTAGAGTAGAAACCCACTGTCTAATATAGATGATAGATATTGGAAAATAACTGTAAATATTGTACACGTAGTTTGTAGTATATAAAGATAACACCGCCCTAGGGGCGGGGGGAGTGCCTCTGACTGTCCTGCTGGATGGATCTCGGCTGGGCAGGGAGAAAGAATTTTACAGATAAGATGCAATAAACAACCTTGAGACCGAAAAAATGAAGAGCCCTGACTCCTTCTTCAAGCATCGGGCTGGGAAAAGAAACTTTCGAACTCTTCTCGGGGTCACTCTGACCAGCTAGAGAGAAAGACCCCAACATTACTTGTCTTTTCACTGAAGGGCTAAGAAAGTTAGAATTCATAGAGATAATTTGAAGACAATATGCCTAAACAATGTAGTTTTTTGTTTGGAATTGTGGCACAAGGGGGTTGTATTGATCCAAGAAGGCAAATTGTAAGGTAGGCCCAACTCCAGGAACAAAAAAAATAATCTCAGAGAAAGATGTATGCTTTAACCAGCCTTAAAATAACTGGAATTATTATTTTTGGAGAGTCTGTTGACTGCAGAAGATAGGCACAGCCTGAACACCTTCCTTTAGGCAGCCAAAATTAAATAAGAAAAATCTGACCTTGAAAAAGAAAGGCAAGATACTATGGAGGGCAAAGGGCTCTTTCCTCCTTTACATTCTGCCAAAATGTGGAGGTCTGGCAACTTATATACCCTGTTTATAATGAGTCCCAAATCACTGACATAAAAAGAAGAAAATAATACTTTAATATTCGGAACAAGATGAACAGAGCAATGTCACAAAGCCAAAAGAATTCTTTTCTTATGCAGATGAAATGATAAATCTGAAATAGTTTGTTTGGCTTTTTCTCCAACACACTGTCAAACAGACAATTTCCTTTTAAACATGCTGATTTTTACCAAAACTGTGTTTTCAAATGAAGACTTTTCTAACCTTTTCTGACAGAATCACAGAACCATAGAATATTCTGAGTTGGAAGAGACCCACAAGGATCCAACAGCTCCTGGCCCTGCACAGGGCCATCCCCAAGAGTCACACCATGTCCCTGATGCATTGTCCCAACATTTCTTGAATTCTGTCAGGCTGGGTGCTGTGACCGCTGCCCTGAGGATCCTGGGTTTTGCTATGATTTCAATTATCCTTTCCTTATTTCCTAGGCAAATGCTTCTGGATGTTTTTGTCTGTTTGGTTGGTTGGTTTGTTTGGATTTTTTATGTTTTATCCAAGTTTTTTTTTTTGTAATTTATAATCTAATTTACAAGTATGGAGTATGCCATTAATTAAAGTGCACTATCTTTCTTCCTCCAGCTTCCCTTCCCCAAATTCTGAAATTTATTTTTTAAAACATTATGTAAAGGAAAAGGAATATTTCACTATCATGGATTTCTTGTTACACCAAGCATCATCATCCATTATATAATTTATTCAAATTTGAGACCAAAGTAAATACAAGACTTCTGTACAGGAAAATGCAATCTCTTTCTTTGTTTCTTTTTTTCTTATTTTTTTCTCATTATCAGCCACATAATGTAATTAATTACATTTCCTTTTCATTAAACCTGCATTCATGGTTGTCTCTATTGTTATACAGATAGCGAAATTAAAAATAGGAATCAACATCTCCTTTACCATCTCCTTCTGTCTTGCAAATAAAGTTCATCTTCAATAAAACTGTGGTAGCAAAAATTGGATTAACTGCAGAGAAGAGTCTAATTAATTAGAATTTTTAAAGAAATATTGCCAGGTTGAAAAAAGAGAATTTGAAACACTGTCTATGGATCCAGGATTTTATCCTTCAAACATCACATGGAGTCATTCTAAGAATTGATGGGACTACAATGATGATCATAACCACAATAGCAAGACAAAGCTCACTCAAGTTTTCATAATTTTTCAAGCTATATAAGAAGAAAACTCAAAATATCACTAGAAATATGTTCTTGGGAAGGAAAATTCTTACACATCCCTTGGTTCAGGGCAATAGAGCTTGTGTTAAATTTTGGGGTTCATAAATACTGCAAGGTCAAGTAAAAATCATAGAACAAGCTGGAACAAAAATCAAGGAAAATTAAATTAAACTAAGTGTTGCATGAACTACACTTGTCTACTAACAAACAATATTGTGTGAGTTAACAGAATATTGCCGTAGAAAAACAAATATATAATTACATATAACAGCCAACTAGACCTTCAAAATATTGAATAGCAATAATAAAACAAATAACAACAACAATAATAAAAATATATACTTTTTAAAATCTTCCTTATTTTTCTAGTGATGTGTTTCCTGTATGAAAGGCTGCTTCCAGTAAGTATTTGTTTCACTAAAAATCCCACTTACATGGTTTCTGCTCTAGAAAAGCCTCCATGAAACTTCAGCTGATTTGAGGCCATAAGGTGCCCATGAGCCCATCTTTTTAGCTGTAGTATTTGCTTTTGTCTGGCTAAACATTTTTGGTTTTCTGAATATCTGGGGTTTCTGACTGCAATTAATACAGCTTCCTCTCAAAAAACCCCAAATCAAAACAACCATTTTAAACACCAGTCTAAAGCTTCACATAGTTTTTGTCTTCCTTTAATTATGAGATCATTTTTGGTCTATTTTATTTAAATTCTAAGATACCAGCCATTTAATGACATTAGGCTGGCCCATAATTCAGCCTTTTAGACTTCTGCATTCTATGCAATTGTAAAATACTCCCCTCCTCATCAACACTTTCTGAATTTAGAAATCCTCTTAAATACAGTGCAATAAAGGTTGTAATTTGAGCATGTATAATGTTTACATTCAGATATTTTTGTCTCTAGCAGATGTCATATAATACACAGGGAAGTAAATGAAGTCAGCTGGAAAAAAGGAATCAAGAGGAATTCATAGAGAAGCCATTACCTGCAGTGTTGCTAAAAGTCCACACAAGGGGAAGAATGGTCTCAAATGACAAATGTAAAAAAATTTTAGGCTTGAGGCACAATATCATTTTACATCTGTTTTCATCCTTAAAGCATTAAATATTAATGAAATGTTGATATGGTAATTATTTCCAAGATCCTTACTTATGATCCTTACTCTTTGTCTCTCAAAAATGCATTTTCATTGCTTAGTTTATTGTCCTCATTTTTGGTATCCCTTTGTTGCATCTGTTAAATTCCATGTATTCCATAATTTCCATTGTGCAATATCTCATAGTTGTTCCAAAGCACTCACATGGGTCCAAGCCCTTTCTTTGTGTCATTGAATTTAAATAGGCACTGTTGCCTTCTGGATTTGGAGCCAGTTTTCACATAAGAGGTGTGATGGCTGTATTCAGAAGTGCTGTTTGTGGTGAGGTTTGTGTTCATTTTGAAGTGGTTGCAGATGGTTGCTTTCCATCTTATACACATTTTGCCTATCCCCAAGTATGTCTGTAGTCACGGTCTTATTAGAGAAATGATGTTTGGCTGCCACCTATTTCAAAGCTCAGTAACCTTGTAATGAAGGAATGAAATGTTGAATCTTTCCTAGATGATGTAATAATGCCTAAATTAAGTGAAGATTGTAGGTGGAGAGTGTATATTGACTTCCCTGAGCTAAAGTGGATGAAAAAGAAAAGCTCAGCTTTCAGGAAGAGAAATTCTTGAGATTATTATGGTCGCAATAATACATTTACAAACAGGAATGTCCATACCAAGTAAAACACACTGTACAGTTCCTTCCCTGCACGATGTGGCTTAAATGGTAGTTAACTGAAGTTTCCTCACAAATGTTCTCCCTCCAAAAATTTCCCTGTGGGACTCTCCCAACTTTCTTTTTTCTCTTCAGTTTGAAATTAACTGGAGGCTTAAAGATTCAACAGTAATTGTCATAATGTTTATGAGCATCAGTGATGCTTGTAATGCTGAAGTAATATATTAATATATATATATATAGTAATATATATAATATATTGATGCAGAGAGGAAACTAAACAACATGCTCAGCTTTTATCACAAGTGCTTAAAGAAATAATAGTTTTGCATCTCAGGATAATGACTGAGTGAAGAAACACTGGTTTGAGAGCTCCCACCCATTCCCTGGTTTAGACCCTGCTCCACTTGCGGGTGTCTGCAACCTCCTGACAGGTTTGAATCTAGCCACAAGAAATTTACTTGAACTTCAGTTACATACAGCTTTAAAAGTAATAGGGAGGTGAAATAAGTTACTTGTGGACAAAAGTTGTGGTTTTGCGCCATAAGGTGCTCCCTTTACAATGCAAGTCTTGGTGCCTTGGGTGTACTTTATCTTTGAATATTTTCAAGTGGTTCATTTGGACTGCTCCTACCCTTTCTGGCTGAATACATCCCTCTCTCCATGATCAGCCAGCCAGCAAGCTAATGGAATGCAATTTGTGCTGCACATAATTATCTGGATGGGAGACTCCCATGCTTGTGTTCTCTAATGGAGAGCTGGATTATGTGGCTTTATTATTCAAAGCAAATGGGAACATGAGTTACATGCTGTGTAACTGAAATGAGTAGGGCCCATAGGTTCAGCCTGATGCTTATGAAGTGGCCTGCCGTAGTTAACTCTCTGGTAAAATAGGATTTATAATGGAATCATTTAAACTGGGAATGCCAATTTATCCCCATCTACCAGTAGCTATGAAAATATTGTCACATAGCAGACTGTTAGAAGAGAAAAAAAGGCTCAGCAGCATACATTGCAGCACATATCCTTTCATATGCCTAATGCAATAAGGCTTTAATAGTTAAGTCATTGTTTTTTATAGTATTTCTTGATAGGGGAAATCTAAGAATGTACTCTAGTTTTTGCTGACCTGTCTACTTTGTACATACTGTCACAGAATTAATGGGTTTTGTATATAATCAATCTTTGAAGGAGTCTCTTAAAATAAATAGTTGCAAAATGAAAGCAGAGTCAGGCAGCATATTTTTCCTTTTAATAATTTTGTTAGATGACATGCTGATAATAACTATCTTTATTTGGTGTCCACATACACTCACAGACTAAAGTAAAAGGGGTGCTGGAAGAAGAAGTGTTGGTGTAAAAGTGGCCACAGAAGGAAGGCCTTGCTGGGTTTTGATTTCTGCAAAAATATATTTTGTTTTATTTACACCTTTGTCCTTTTTCAGAGTCATACTCTAATCATGTGCACCTTAAACAAATGCAACTATTGGTATGAAGTGACAATCTGTCTTGAGTATACCAAAAAAGTGTAAATTTAGATTAGAATAGATATAAGGAAGAAAATATCCTGAGGCTGATGAAACACTGGAACAGGTTGATCAAATAACTTGTGGATGCCAAGCCATTGGAGGTCAGGTGGGATGGGGCTTCAAGCAACCTGGTCTAGTGAGAGATGCCCATTTTCAAAGCAGGGGGGTTGGAATTAAACAATCTTTAAGGTCCCTTCCCAACCAAACCAAAATGAAAGAGAGAAAATCAAATCTATAAATGATGGATAGGTAGAACAAGTTTTGGAAATTGACTGAATTGATATAGGTAAAAAGGTAGAGAAAAGATGTTTTAAAACAAGTGGGAAAAATATTAAGTAGGAAAATAAAAGCATGGAAAGCACTGGGAAAGGAAAGAAAACCTTTGAAATTAATGTTTCATAATTCTTTTCCTTTCATTTGAAATATTCTGTATTTTTCCAAATTTTCAGTCAAAAGAACATCTGCAAAAGGCATATTATGCCAACGTTATTACTATTATACACTCCAAAGTAAAATGAATTTTTGTATGTCAGGGGAAATCCAGAACATAACATACAGGTCACCAGAATGTGGTAAATCTCTCAGCAATGGACACCAAACAACACTCAGCTGCTTGCCTCATGGCCATTGTTTATCTTTTTAAATATTAATCTCTATCAGAGCCCTTTATGAACAGCTAAGTTCCACCTTTTCTTTGGGAGAATGGTGGTGCTAAAATGTGTACAACCCAATCACATATTTTCCTTTCTTTCATCAGATTGTTAAGATCTGTCTGCTTGAAAAAGAATCTCAAAAAGAAAGGTAATGAGTTGAGAAAATTGGTTTGTAAAACTGATTATAAACTTCCTTCAAGAGATGTGGCAATATAGGAAGGATTTGGTTTCTAGTTGGCTAACATCAAATTAATTATATGTTTATACCATCATTTTGTATTTTAGTCAATAAGAAAATTGTTCTTTTCCTACTTTTTTCCAGAGATTAAGGAAAAATTTCCCCTCTTCTTGCACGTGTCTTCAGGGTAAACAATGACTTGCCATGTACAGGATTAAACACTGAGAATCATATTGGAGCTGCAAATCTTTTTATTAATTATGGAAGATGTCAGTGCAAAAGTGTGTTATAAATGAATATAATGACATTTTTGGAACGTTCATTACTAGTGTTAATGTTGAGAGCCTACTATATGAATTTATCATATATAATAGCTGACTCTATCACAAATACAGTATTGAATACTGAATTTATATCAGTCTTTTCCAGACAGGAATTGTGCCATAATTGCATTACAGAATATATATGCTAACCTGTAAGGAGGCAAATCAAATTTATGTTTTAGTTTGTGAGGAGGTGAAATATCTATTTGTTTATTTTATCAAAGTATTGTTAGAAATCACATTTTTATGCAGTTACAAGTTTTCTGTTTGGTGTTTAACAGGTATAATCCCTTTTGACAAGTACAAGAAGGAGTAAGTGCTTTAGAGCAAAGCATCTTTTTCTGTTAACAATATTCATATTTTTACACAAAGAAGTCACAGGTGGTTTTATATGCTATATAATACAATCATATTGATAAATAATCAGTCCCTGCAGTTAATCACGTTTCTTCTCAAACACAGAAAATGTGCATGTGTTTGATAGCACAAGCACATGACTGCACCTTGAAAGAGGGTAAAGACAGGGAAATACAGTAAATGACACTTTCACTGAGGTGCAGCCACACTCATTCCTGCACAGTTAATGGACTCATCCATGGTATCTGTGATGTGGGATAGGGCTTTGCTTTAGAATGTGCCCTCATGTTACTGCTGAAATTTTGGGGTTAGGCATCTAATGAAGCAAACTAAATTTTGCAATGACTTGAATGTGCTAATCTGTGCAATAAATTTAATTAGAGAAGAAATGCCAAAGCTTTAGCTTTGGCTGAAATCCGGCCTCTATTCATCTGCATTTAGTAATTTACTTTGTTAAGGTTAGCAATTAAGTACAGCCTCATTTTCTGTATTTCTTATTATCCCAGCAGCAGAATTCTTCTAACTCCATGCTAATACACTGAGACAATACTGACTTGGGAAGAAGCATGTCATTAGTTGATTTTACAGTGTCACTGCTGCTTCCTTGTGGATTCAGGATATCAAAAGATTTTTTTTTCTAAGATTAGTCATATAAATCACTGTTTCTGTTTCTAAGATGATAAATGTACAAAATTTTCTGTCCAAGTTTTAATAACCTGAAATTCCCCTCTTTCTGCAATACTTACTTGAAACTACCTCATGTTTTAAAATTATTTGTGTCAAACTAGTGTGAAGACACAAGTCCAGCATTTTGTGAAGTCCAAATAATTTCAGCTGTATAGTTTAAATCCATTAAAAACAGAAGGGGTGCTTGAATAGGACAAGAAAGGGTTAGAACAAGGTCTTGTGGAAGCTAGTAGAACACACAATTACCAACTTGCAAAATCCACAGAATAGAATTGTGGAGTGTAGAGAGCAGGGAGTAATATACCAGGAGTTCTGAAAAAATGATTAAGAGAGAATATTGTAAATTTCAGTGCCAAACCAACTTTTGGTGATTGCAATTACATGGAGTCAGGATTACCAGTACTGAATATGATCTCTTACAGATGAAAAAACTTCTTAAACATGATGAGAATTTGGAGGTTTTGAACCATTTTCTTGTGTCAAAATTGAGAGACAGCACAGTGGAAAAAAATGTTTAGAACTGAATGTGAAAATGAGTATAAAATGAGGGAATGTAAAAAATGAGTGAAAATGAGTTTAAAGATTTTATTATTTACCTTGTCTGAAGAAATATGACTGGAGAAAGCAATTTCTTGACTTATCAAACAAGTAAAATTTGCAATTTATGCCTAAATAGCAGCAAATTGCTTTTGGTCAATATGCAGTTATGCTGTCATTACAATCTTAAAAATAAAGCACTAGAGAAACCATTTCATGAGGTCAGTTTGAATTATAATAGAAGATATTAATTTTAAAATGACTTCTAGATATAAAGAGCAACTTCTGCTTGCATGTTAATAAACAGGAATGCCATTTGTTATTAAATAATATGTGATAAAGTTTGTGCTCCTGGATCTGACAGCAGATGAGATTTTTCCATTCATAAATTCTCTTACTCATGATGTTCCACTTAGAACCTGGACAGCTTTTCTGGCAATATAATGTAATAGTTAAGATAGCCATAAATTCTCTAGGTGAGTGCTTTGTCTCTTGCTATGGTCTTAAAGGTATTTTACAAGTGAGTAGAGCAGATTATGCTGTACTGCGTGTTCCTGTAGCCTCCAAGAAGGTGTCCATTCCCTTTTAGGAGCTGCTGAGTTAATTGCAGCTAACAGGTAGGATGTTGTAGGCCAGCTCTAACACAGTTTGATCCACAAGACCACCACATACTTCATGGGGACACGAAGAGCAAAATTACTCACAGGAATTCAAGATCCAAGTAAATCCTGTGGCATAATAGCATTTTACTGTCACACAGTTTACCATTTGATTTGCTTTCCTAATTTCTGTGGTGACAAAATTTAAGTAGAATTAACTTGTAAGATTGCAATAAATCTTTTCTAAGTGGTAGTAGTCACTATAGCACATGTATTTAATACCAGGACTCCCCCCACATCTTGTGCATCACTATATTTCTCTGTAGCAAATATTATCAATCATTTTATCAACACATCACTATTTAGTGGGTGTTTCACTGTTGCAGTAAGGTAGAAAAATCATAAAGAAAGGCTTCATAAAATCAAGCCTGCTCTCCTGGAATCAGTGGCTGGCCTTGTCAAAGCTAGCATTTTGCAAGTTCCCATGTGAAAGCAATCCTGTTGTGAGCAATTCATTATAATAACAATCTATTCCTGAATAAAAAATAACTTGCACCTGCATAACTGTTTTTGCACTGTTAGATAGAAAAATGAAAACTATCTTTCACAAACAACTTCCCAGCAAGGACACACTGAGAGTTTGAGTGACCAATCAATACAGGGTAACAACTTGTTGCTAACCAGTAAAAGTAATTGGCAAGAAAACTACTAACCAATTGGAGTCCCACAAGGGTCTGTAAAACTGTATAATAAGGAGTTATGTGAATAAAGAAGGGCCTTTTTTCCACCATGAAGGGAATGGAGTCCTGTGTGAGTTATTCCCATATTTCACCTTCATTTTATCGCCTTGATACCACAGTACTGTCAGACTGCACTTTTAGCAGTTCTTCTTGGTGTAAGAAGAACTCTGTGTCTCTTATCATGGTGACAACAATAGCTCTTGTTCTGTTCTTTGCTGGTTTTGCACCTTTCTTCTCCACCTCCTTATTATCAGTGATGGAAAATTGCATGGAGCCCTTTATGCCACACATGGAGCCCATGGAGGAGATCTGCATAATTCTTTTTGTGGTCAGCATGGGGCAGAGGTGCCATTTAATTGGTTTTCTGATACCATAGCTTTACTCTCACACAAAGCAGTACCTCTCCCATCAGCACTTGTTGATGAAGCTGTTCCTTTCCTCTGATCCTAAAGTCCCAGGTCTTCCTTTCAATGAAAAGTTATGTCTTTTCTTGGTTTTTATGCAAAAAAATATTAACAGTTTCAATTATAATGTCTTCTCCAAAGACAAAAATACTTGAAATGGGCTGGGGCAAGGAAGAGACTGAATTTTTGTATATTTCATAAAATATATTAAATATATTTCATATATTTTTTGTATATTTCATAATGGTGGATATGAACAGAATGAGTCACTTGAATTGAAGGCTCAGGGATCTGCACTCTGCTCATCTCAGCTGATCCACCCTGAGGCTGTTGCGTGACAACATCATCAGAATCACAGGAGACAAGCATCATCAACTCCCACTAGTGTAGCCCATGTATTTGTTCTACATAGGAACATATAACGTTTTTCCAAATTCTCTTGGGTTTGTAAAGCATTTTCAGCAACACAAATAATGCTCATTCTTAATAACAGGTTTCAGTATAGGAATTTTCTATAGATTGTAATTTTCTTACACTAGAAAACATAACCTAAAATCACTATGCTGGGGAATGGAGATATGAAAAAAATGCTATAGATTGCATTTCTTTAAATTAGGAAAAATAGTTATCTCAAAATTAATTGCCCAATATTTTTTTATCTCTCCTGTTACATGACACTGATACTAATTTCTCTTAATATTACAGTTTGTTTTCTGGTAGCACAGAATTTGACTGTTAAAGGGTGTGCAGAGTTGCAGTTATTTTCTTCCTTAGTTATTGATCTTTGAAAATTTCCAAGCTTCCTGCTACATAAGACAGTTACAGAACTGTGCCATATGCTTTATGCATATGCCAAGCATTTTGGAGAAGTTCTCAGTGTTGTGTTCTGCAGATCTGCGCAGAAAGTGCCACTCTGAGACTTGTGCAAATTTTTACAGCTGGAAAATAAAGGTCTTTTAATTATAGAACAATAATGGAGCTGTGTTGGACTTCTTCAGGAAAGCCTGACACAGATGTTAGTGCAAAGGAAGCCAGTTATTAATAGAGAGAATTAGCTCTGTCCTGCAAGCTGCTCCCAGCATGTGGACCCCATTGATTTCAGCTGGACTCTGCAAGGGCACAGTGCCTTCCAGCCAGATGGACCACTTTGCAGGGTCAGAGATCAACCTTACCCTTTGAGTGAGGAAAAAAGTGACACAGGTGCTTCCTGCTTCTAGCCTCCAATGCAGCGGTCACATCATCTCAATTTTTCACTACTTATTTTGTGTTGTTAGCATGTGAAAATTGCCCATAATTCGGTGGGATTTTATTCAGGATGTTAAGAGCCAGATTCTCAAATAATAAGTGTTCCTATGAGGTGAAATGAAATGTAACTAGCTATCAAATTCTCACTGCAAAATAGAATGGATTGAGGATTAAAAGGTTTTTTTATGCTGTAAAAAACCATGTCACAGTGGTTGGATGGTCAATTTAATGTCTGCTAAGGCTTTTTCTCTAAAAGCAGATTACATCCTCTATGAACTATGAAGAAAGGCACAGTAGATAGTCCCAAAATCTCTGAACTGTCAGAAGTACTCACTGTAGAATCAAAGCTCTCTTGTTTATATTGAAGGTTAGGCTAGCACCAGCATGGTGAGATCCTCTGGGCTCAGTTTAAGGGAGAGTATGCAAAGAAGTTTTAGGTTTGAGTTCCAGACCAGAAAATAGCACAATATTCCATTTATATGTCCATGTCCATATTGCAGTAATCCTTCATTGGTGAGAATATGGCAATGTGCAAACCACACTGTGAAGACTGACAATTTTATTCTGAAACATGCAGAAAACAGTAACCAGAAAATATCAGCTGTCACAAAACAGGTACATTTTCCTTAACAGTGAAAAAAAAGAAGTTAGGAAAAAAACTTCCAAACACACGACACTAAAAAACACTCAAAAACACCCCAGAAAAATAAAACCAAAAATTAAAAACAATACCAATCAAAAATGCATTCTACTATGATCTGATTTGTATGTGAATTATTCTTGACTTTTACTTGGTTTGAAAGACAGGTGTCTAGGGAAGGCAGGAGCCTCCCTTGGAATGGAGAACTTAAACCCCCTCTCTCTGAATTGTTAGGATTTTGAAATTAAGGGTTTGCGGGCAAAGATATGAGGATAGGAATAAGAGTTCTTCACTAGTATGTTTAACAAGGCAAACAAAGAGCCCCCGTCCTTTACCTGCCTCTGTTCTTCTGGTATCTCTGTCCCTCTGAGAGAAACTCCCAGAGAAAAAGAAGTGAAGCCAGATGCTACACTCCTCTCCTGACTTCAGCCGCTTCCTTTTGTCTTCTTATCTACCCAAAAGTACCCAGTAGTTAGTTTGCTAGCAACTTATGGGAAAAAATTCCATGAGTAAAAGAAAAAAGAAAGAAACCCAACCCTCAATAACTTTATATTACCATATAGAGTCTGTAAGGTAGAACCTAAAACAGTCGGAAAAATAGACACCACAAAAATGTTTCAGAAAGATAAGGTGAAACAATTAAAGGTAGAATATAATTCAACCATAAAGGAATTGTATTAGATCTTTTTATACAGGCTCTTATTCAGGCATTAAATGATCATCTATGGTCATTTGATCTATTTCAATCAAAAGTACATTTCTAATTATGACTTTCATTTTTACAAAACTTAAATGATCTTAACCTACTTCTTGAGGCCTTGATATCACTGAATGTCCTCAGGTGATTTTATGATCCTTGCATCCCCAGTCGTCTGTTCTGTTTATGCTGGATATTAAGTTCTGCACCTTTAAGACTGGTTCTGACAGCAAAGGGGGAGAGAAGAAGCACACAGTTTGTTATCAGAAGCTGCACCTGCTCCCCCCCCATTTCTCCCTCTCTCAGTGAGTGTTGTCTGCAGCATAGACAGTAGGAGAGAGGTCTCCTTGGCTTTTTAGTTAGTTTTTTTAGCTTACTGAAACAGAAAAGTTCCCCAGACTGTGGCTTTTCTTTTTCTTACAACTAATTGTCCCTGCTCTATGTCAAAAACAGGCTAGAAATTGTTGTAAAATAGTTGATAATTGCTAAGCATGTACTGTTGGCTTGGTTATTTTACTGTAAAAGGGGTTAAAAGGGTCGTTATAAGAAATAAGGTACTCAATATACCATCTTACACCTCAGTAAAGTGCACCAACCCCCAAGCGAAATGAGCCAGCCTGGACAGAACTGTAATGGGCCAATGAAGAGCCTTAAACCTTCATGCAAATGAAGGATCCCAATAGAAACCAATCCAGAGGAACAAAAAACAGTATAAAAGTGGGCATCTTACCCAGTGAATCTGTGCTGCTCCACCTGGAACATCAGGGACATCGCTGCTCAAAAAAGAAAGAAGACCCAGAGCCAGCGCCGCAGCATCCTCAGTGGGAGCGCTCCTGCTTGGCCCACGGGCCCCCTTGCTTTAGGCCTTATTGTAATAAATGCTGAAAACACTTTTAGTACTGGGAGTCTGGTCCCCTTTTTAACACTCTAGACTAAAAAAAAACCCAGAAAAGCACCAGTAGCTCACACTTGTGGCCCACTGGGGCCCAGGACACAGCACTGGAGGCACTGAGTACGCGGAACTACACAGAAAGAACTTTCTGAATTTGCCATCTCTTCAGAACAGCGAGAAGTTTTATGGTTTTATTGTTTAATATTATTCATTTTTTTATGCTTGTGAATACTTTGCTTGTTGAAGAAATAGTTTTTTTCCATTTTTCTCCAAAGAAATCTTTTCCCAAGCCAATTGCAAGAGGGGCCGCTTAAATCTGCTTTCTAGAAGGACCCCTTTAGAAGTTTCCTCCCAAATTTGCCCTAAACCGAAACATTCTCATTTATTAGAATAACCAATAAACCCTCTCCTCTAGAGAAGAAAAGAATAATCTGGTTTAGAAGGGTCCTCCAAAGATCATATAGTCCAACTCCCCTGCCTGATGCCTTGATCATGGACAAGGCTGTTATCCCCTCTCCCCTATACTCTAGTTTAAAGCTCTGTCAATGAGCTCCAGCAACTTGTGAACAGAGACTCACTTCCCACTTTGAGAAAGGTGAATCCTTTCTGACACCAGCAGAGCTGATGCCTTGTAGGCCATGCCATTATTAAAACCTGAAAATTGTGGTGGTAACCAGCCACGGGGCCATGCATTAATAGACTGGGTCCATCTGTGCCTTCCAGTGTCACTGCCTGCAGCTGGAAGATAGAGAAAAAATCACCTGTGCTCCAGATTCCCTTACCAATTATCCTAAAGACCTGAAGTCCTTTTTGATCACACTTGACTACACACTGCAGTTTCATTACTATGTACATGGAAGATCAGTGATGGGCAATAGACCAAGCCTGTGCCAGGCTAAGGAGTTTCCTGGTGATGCCCTTAGCCCTGGCTTCAGGGAGGCAGAAAACTTCCCTAACAGAAATGCATCTGGCTGCTCTGCTCCCCTCAGAGGAGAATCACATATAACTATAACCTGTATTTCCTTGCCTATGGGGGCAGTTGTGATACAAGGGATGGGCTTTACTGGCTTTAGCAACAATTCTGATGCAGAGGCACTGTCCTCAATGTCATCCATCAATTGGCCTTCCCCATCCAGATCCTCATAGCACAGATGCAGCTGGGAAGGTGTGGTGGGCAAGAAGAGGGTTCACCTGCTGCCCTGAGCATGGGCTTGACTTCATTCACTCCGTTCCTATAAGCTTTCACCTTCTGCCTGGTGGGAGGATAACACTGGATCTCCTTGATGTGGGTTTTCTGGTGGCTGTTCCTGTCTCAGGGAGGGCGGCAAGGGAACAACACATGATTCACCAGCCAGACTTTTATACAGGATCCCTGATACTTTTGCCTTTTTATTTCCTCTCATAAATCTGCAACCAGAGCAAATCCTTATGCTATTTTCTTTGCAAAACAGAAATGGTTTTGGGCAAGAAATCATCCCACCCACTGCAGTAACATATATGTTACTCAGTGCTACAAGATTTTATGGGTTTTATTATGTTTGCCTATAGCAACTTATCTGTGTAAAATTTTCCAGCTTTATTAGTTCTACTTCATTCCAGTTACTGGTTTTATTGGCAGGTTTCATAAGTAATCTTGATTTGTATGTCTGGTGATTTAATCAGAAAATATAGTGGATAAAAAGGTAAGGAAATAATCCACTCTACTTTTTTTTTTTTAAGGCAATATATGAAGCCAATAGTTTTAAATTTCTTTCCACTGATAAAGATTCTGAGGTAGAAATCAGAGATTTCTTTTAATCTGGGCATACATTTTTTTTTTTTTTAAAGTCAGAAATCTAGAAATCAAAGGCACTAATTCTTAAGCTGTAAAATTACTGCTCTTTATATGACTGCCTTCCATGACCTTCTGCCTTTATAGGCAGAAGATATCTTCCAGACTTTAGGGATTCTTTTATGTGACAAAAGTTTTCACATGAACTTCCAGGACACCTAAACACTGCCTAAGACTTTATTCAGTGGAAATAATAGTGATATGTTGGGCAAGAAACTTAAAGCACACAATGCCCAGGGATGACTATAATTATGATACACACTAAGATTATAGGTTGCCTTAGCATTTTGCTGTGATTTCTTGCAGGTATTTGTGCTGAGTCTGGCTGGGATAATGATAACTTTTTTCACAGGATCCTGTATCACACTGTGATTTAGACTTGTGGCTAGAACAATGTTGATAGCATGCTGATGTTTTGACTGTTGCTGAGCATCACTGGCACAGGCTTCAGGCACTCCTGAACCAGCAGTTGTGCAGGTGTTTAGCTGCTGGTCTAGGTCAGCCCAGAAAAAAACGTCTTTGTTAATAAACAATCACTGAATTCAAAATAGAAGGAATCCCAACAGGTAGTCTTGCCCACCCTCTGCACAAAGCAGAGCTGGGTCAGGGATCAAACCAAGTCATTCAGGACTTGGTCCAGATGGTTCTTAAAACTTCCAAGGATGGAGACTGCACAGCCTCTCTGGCAATCTGCTTCTCTGGTTGACTATTTTCAGAGGGAAAAGGGTTTTTATTTGTGTCCAGATGGAATATCTTTTTCTCAGTTCATGCCAACTGTCTCAGGTCAGCATGATACATTACTCAGTGAAGACTCTGACCCTGTCTTCTCAATGACCACCCCACAGGCAGCTGTTAGGTCCCCCTAAACTGCACCTCATCAAGGTTGAACAAGCTCATATCCCACAGCCTCCTATTGCATGGCACATTCCTTCACCCCTGACCAGCTTGGTGGTCCCCCGTTGAACTCGCTCCAGTTTGCCAGTGTCTCTCTTGTAATGGGGAGGACTGAACTGGACAGTGGTTGTGCAAAGAAAAAAAATCATTTATGAACCAAATGAAAGTGTACACTATTTTCACTTCTAAGTGACTGATGCAGATGTTATACAGGATAGGTTCCTTTATATATCCTGAAGAAACTCCATGTGTTTCTGGCCTTGAGCCAGACAAATCACTAAGCATTATTCTTTGAGACTGACTAAAGGACCCAACTTGCTTCACATCCATCTAGACCATCACCTGTCTAGACCACAATGTACCACGCTGCTCACAATGAGGATGCTCCAAGGGGACATGTGGAAAGTCTACTTAAGTAAAGAAAGGCAACACCCACTGCCCTCCCCTCACCCACAGCTACTTTATCTTAGAAATAAACAGGTAAGTCCAGTATCCTCTTCCCTTGAAGAAAACAACACAAACCACAAAAAAGAAGTTCAAGATTTCCTTTGGATTTATTCTCCTGACTTTCCTTGTGGCCAACTCCCATGACTATATTATTCAATTGAAAGTAAATATCAGGAATTCATCTTAAAGGCTGTATAATGCAATACATTGTAATGTGTAATCTAAAAAACTGGTTTGGCTAGAGTGGGCTAAGACTAGATATAGCTTAAGCTTATGTTATGTTACCTAGGCAAATATTTCCTTAATTTTAAGCAATATATGCAGGTCCAGTTGCAATACCAGTTTATTAATAATTGTGAATCACAAGTGATACACAAAAGGGGATTTGGACTCTGTCTTTGCTTTATGTATTGTATACGTATTATATTTGCTATAATAAGCCCTGGAAAATTAGTACCTTACTAAGATTTTCTGCAGCTTTAACCTTTGAGATAAAGTTACTATGAAATTGAGTAAAAGCAAAAAAGTCCTGCATTAAATTACTTTTGAATTTTTTTTTTGCCTCTGAAAAAAAAGTGAAATAATAAACTGAATTTTTCTTCTTCAAAGTTAGACAATATATGGAGAGATTTTTCTAGTATTATTCATTTACTCTAAGACTTTATATGAAAATTGTGTCAGAAGATTAATATTATTTTCTTTTTAAGCATGAAAGCTATCATGCTAAAATCTTTCTTGATACCTCTTTCCCTTCATGCAACATTTGTTCTTGAGTAACTAATTAAGGAAGTTATGAGGTCTTTTTTATGTAGTAAACATACTCATTGGAAGTGTTCTTCACCCTGTTCTTCTTGAACTTGAAGCTGGCTGAATAAGTTTTACTGCATCATCTTGGTTCTTTGGCAATTTTAATTGCAGAAAAGACAATATACAGTGCATGAGCCTAGCTCAAAGCTGCCCAAGAAGCAGCCTAAGACACTGTCTACATCTGAGTCAGTTCATTTTATTGTTACATAAAAACCCCCATTGCTTGATGCATCAAAGTCTTTACTTTGACAATACTTCATTATATAGCACATTTAAGGAATTTCTTTTTTGATTCTGCATTCACAAAAGGCATTGAAGGTAAGTGATTTTGTAGAATTTCTTTAAACTCAGAAACTTTTTTATTAGTTGATTTAACCAGAAAGTACCCCTAGGCCATAGCAATATTTAGGTTTCAGCCCACATTACAGCCATTGACATTTAAATCTTGTTCCCATCACTGAAGTCATCAGCAATTCTGTATTGTTTAAGTTTTTGATAGAGGTGGATGATGAGTCATCAACTGCACTATCAAACATTGATTTCCTCAGGCATTTGGAATTTCAAACTTTTATTTTACTATTTCAGGTTGTTATTCAGAATCTGTCTATTGGGTACCATAGATTTAAGCCACGTCTCTCTAATTTAGAGACAAGGATTTTGTGCAGGACAATGTCAATTACATTTCACAAGTCCAGGTAGACAATATCAGCTGGTCTTCCCTTATCCACCAGTAATGTATCCCTTTAATACTGTGGTTCAAACCTCAAGGTCTTTTAACATAAGCAGAATCCATTTACAAAATTCTGTTTTATATATATCTATATGTGTGTGTATATATATATATATATATAAATAATACTTTAAAAATCCCCAACAAATACCAGCGCTTTTTTGTAGTGCATTTTAAAATGGACTGCACTAATTGGCATTTCAAATTTAAACAGTACAAAAAGCAAAAACAATATAGTCATGTACTTAGTTCATTTGCTAGAAACTGAAGCTATTCTAAGATAGCTAGGTGACAAGCAGCTACAGTATCTTATCTTTCTTGTGTTAGAAAATAGAAAATCTTCAGAGTAGAAATGAGCCATTGATTTACTGATGTTGCTGTGGCATAAAAATGAAATCTATATCAGGACCACAGACAGAATGAATGAAGGAAAGCAATGAAAATAAATGAAGATGCTGAGTGGGATTCATTTTTGGAGTAAATTAGTGGGATACATAGCCTTCAGGCAGAGCATGAAAATATTTGAGCAATCATTTCATGTTAGAGAACAGAGAGAGAGATAGGTATGGAGATAGGTATGATTTCATATAAGTATAAACACATTCTACTAAGCAATATCCACACAGCTGAGAGAACAAAACTAAGTGAAGAAAAACTGAAACCAGAACACTGAGCCTAAAAATAAGAAATGTAAAATGAATTAGGCTATTGATCAGCATCCTTTTTCTTGGTTAACTAATATTTTCTAATTAATACTAGTAAACTATTGTAAGTTTCATTTCTGCAAACTTAGCCTACTTTTGTCTTTTCATACCAACTTTATCCCTAGTATTCAAAAGCCAGGAAGCTATTTATTTAAGCAATACTTAATCTTAAAGAAATGTAACACACACCAAAATCTTTTATTCAGTCATAGCAGGCATTTTCTTATCAGTAAAGGGAGACAAAAAAATTTAGTTTATGTAATTCTGCATCTGTGGAGTTTGCTTTGTTTCATAAGGTGAGGAATGGGTGGTAGTCCAATAGTTCTCTTACTATGGAAGCAGCAGTAAATTATGCACATGGTTATAGGATATTTTTCATATGGGTAATTAACACATGACTCACAGAAGTCCTTGGACACTGGCTTCCTTCCATTTCAAATGTTAAAAGCATAGAAGTAACTAACAGTTGATGATATGCAGTCACTAGGCCAATTGAAAATTAAGATTTACTACTGGTAAGAATATGATATTGAAGGAAGAAGAAGAATGAAAATTGCTGCTGAATTCTTTAGAGAAAAAAGTGCATGTCTGTATTTCTCTTACCTAAGTGATTAATGGAAATAAATTATAAAATTAAACAAAAGATATATAATATGGAAATGACCTTCAAAGTTGACTAGATTTTGTTTCTATATAAGAAAATGAGAAGGACGAAAAAAAGCAAAGCCAAAAAGCCCCTCCTCCCCCCTCTCCCAAGATTTTTCTCTGAATTTTAGGAAATACAGAATTTTTTCCCAACAGTTTTCCTAAAATCAAGTTTTAAGGAATTCTTTGTATAAGAGGAACATAAAAGCACCCATTTCTACAAAGGAAAATGAACTTTTTTTTCAGTGGCTTGGAGACTGAAAAAAAATGGAGCACTTGGTTAACAAATTGGCATATATTAAGGCACAGTATTGAGGGAAAGAAATGTGTGTTTAATATTTAGAGTAGACACTTATTCTAGCACTTTCTCTTTCACAGTATGATAAAAAAAAAGAGGAAAATTAGTTTCTCTCCTTATTTTAAAAGTTCTGGGTTTTTCTTTTTTTTTTCTTCTTCTTTTTTTTTTTTTTTTTTGGCTAGTATTTATAAAAAGCATTACAGGCATCAGTAAAGGAAAAAAAAAACCATTGTGAATGATGATGCCTAAATACAAAACATTGCAAATATTTGAAGCAAATTCCTAAACATCCTCAGGGTTGATAAAGCTGAAAACAGATATCTACTGAGTGTAAGGGAAAGAGATGGTGTCTTATTCTTCCTCTTAAAGGTCTGGATTAAGAGGATTGTTTAATTGTATCAAAGAATGACTTATTTCTGCACACAAAACTAACCAAACCTGAATAAAACCATCCTTCATGATGGCTTACTGAAGCAATTGATATTTATTCCACTCCCTTCTCCATGATCTTCAAGGAGCTTAAAGACTTCAGGCATTTTTCTATACAAAGTAATCAAGATAAATCTACCTACTGTTTGTAGGACTTAAGTTTGTCAAACAGAAATCTGCAAAAGGAGTACCAGAATCCATTATCCCATGTGCTCCATACCTTTCTGAAAAAGAATTATCTGTAACAACAGTGAGATGGAAGTGGGAAGGCTGATTCTTTAACCATTTAACATGGCTTTGGACAGGGAAATGTCCCTTATATGCAGTCTAATGTTAGCAGAACACTTCCGATAAATCTTCAGAGGAGCTGAAAACAATTCCCACTGAAACTCTGGAAATTGTGCCTCTTCATCACTACTGAAGTGTTGCCTTCTGGAAGGGCTGAGTAATTAAGAAAGTGCTTGCCAGTTCAGCACGGTGTGGCAGCAGCTGTCTGCTCGCTCAGGTGAGAGAATTGAATTCTGGAGAGCTCTTTATTCACTTTTTCTGGCTTGCTGTTAAAAGAGAAAGTCTGTGCTTCATGATCTTCCCTTGGTTTTCCACCACTGCCCTACGCAAATCTTCCCCCCAGAGAGTTCTGTTCATCTTTTCCTTCTTTGCTACAGACATTAGGCTGTTGGGGTATTGCAAAGTTTCAAATAAAAGGAGTTAAAAGGGATCAGAGCAAGCCACTGGTTATCTTCTGATAGATTCTGATAGATTTTATACCCTCTTTCTGGCCTTATTTTAATAAACTAAACAGAATATTTTCTTATTGCCAAATATCTAAGCAAAGAAAAGAAAGAAAACATGGAAAGTGAGGGCAGTGAGGCATAAGTCTGCATGAAAGTGAATATATTCAGTTGCTAGCAGCTAGACATTTCATTTCAGCTTTGTAGGAGATTTTCAGCATGCAGAAAACATGAATTTAAAAGCTAATTTCTGACTGGGGAGAGAATTTTATTGAAACGTGAACCCTTGCAGACATTTATAAACTCAGACATTAGAACTGAAAAAAGCATTTTAGTATGAAATTTCCTGCAGGACTTTGAAGTCAACTACCTGGTTTCATATCTTTCTTTCTCTATAATATTTTGATTTTCTCTTTTGTTTAGTAACACTCTGATTCTGTCCTTTCTCTTTTACTTCTATTTATCCTTGTAAAGCATATTTGTAATCACGCTGATCTCGACCTCAGATCCCTTCATTTCCACTGAAGGAAGTCAGTGCCATCACTAGAAGTAATGCTAAAATATTTTTTTTTTTAAAAAAGACATTAATTCTGCTTCCCAGTTATATTCTATTATATGTTATATTGTAACATCACCTTGTGGTACTGGAAGCCTCAAGCAGCATTTTGTTGTAGTGTAAATTTTTCTTTTCCATATTGCATTTGTATTTTCTGCATTTACCTCCAAACTACTGTTTTGTGAATTATGTTGTTGGTGGCATAATCTTTAAATAATCTTTTTCCTTTGGTATCCAAAACATTTCTCTGTATATGAAGCAATCAGTACATCCTCAATGACAGTGTAGTATCTTATCAGTTTTTCTTGGTAAGATCACTATCCAAAGTGATTTCCAGTCAACACAAAAAAGTGACTAAAGAACAATGTTTTGGATTTTTTTTTACATTCCAATCATCTCTGAGTCCCTACTTTCTCTCTTGTTCAGATTTGGTGCCTTAATGAAGAACCATTTTCTTTATCAATAAACCCTAGTTTTAATTTTTATCTCAAACAAATGAAATGGCAGTTCACATAAATTTTATCCTAGAGATCTTTCCTTCCATGTTTGCTTGTAGAGCTTGCCTGCTTGTTGACTGCTGTGTTTGCCTGTTTTCCTCTCCTTTTTTCTACGGCTGTTGTTAAGTGGAAGCAGCTTTCTCCTACCAGTTTGCTAAATATTATCGATATTAATGTTGATGATGATCACTTAGTGAAAGGGCTGGTAATTAAACTCTAAAAGTCATTCCCAAAGCATCATTCTCATCATTAAAAGTTTCCCAGGAAAACATCATTCTCTATTTTACTGCTTTTACATTGCTCACCCAAAGAAGCATAAAATGACTGCATGCAATGTCTTGTAAAAAACTAGCAATTTTCCTCTTCCATCTGCTTCCTTCTTCATTATATGTCCGCTCTTTTATTTCTCTCTTTTCCCTCTATGTTCATATTTTCCCTCCCATCATCTATTTCTTCTATTTTCTATTTAAAAAAAAAAAAAAAAAGAAAAAGAACAGGACAGAGAGGAATGAAGTTGTCAGAAGAAAATGGATTTTGTGAAATAGCTGTTTTACAGTTCAGCAATGTTAAACAGAGACTGACTGTGTTGTACAGGAAAATTTAAGAACATCATTAATCCAAAATAGCTGGTTTTGACTAAAGGGTATTGTGGAATAATGTTCAGCACCTAAAATCCATTAGGTTTCATTCTTTTTCTTTCTACTTTCATCGCTTCAGTACAATCATATTTCTCAGTTATCACAACTTTTTCATTGAAAACTTTCTTCATGGTTCAGAGACATCCTGCTAAGGGTCAGGAAAATTTTTGAAAACATCCTGAAAGAGTCAGTTCAAAAACCATTTTGAAACAAAAGCTGGAAACTGCTGTGGTAATAAAGGTAAAGAACATTTAGGAAAGGTTTTCACTGCGTGAGGGATTTTGCATATTTTTATAAGAGTTTAAAGTGAAAAGCTTTTTTTTTTTTTGTCCTCCTGGAGGAGAACTGATTAGTTACCAATTAATTTTGAAGCCCTTTTTGGCACAGGAAAACTCTCTATATTTGTGGGTTTCAGATGGCTAATGATAATGTTACTGCAAAAAGAACTACTTTAAAAATGTTTAGTATATTATTGCTAAAAACCAAACAAAATGGGACACATACAAAAGAAAAAACGAAAAAATGAAAAAATGAAAAAAGGAAAAAATGAAAAAAGGAAAAAATGAAAAAAGGAAAAAATGAAAAAAGGAAAAAATGAAAAAAGGAAAAATTGAAAATGCTACTGAATAGTTTGCTTGAGAAAATACATACACATAAATACACTTTCAGGTTAAAGTCTGACAAATAGAAATGTCAAGGAAGGAATTCACACTGTAGCAATCAGATTTTTCACATCCTGGCACTGATGAAATTGACCACCCCTGCATTCTCCTTTCACTGCCCCACCTCACTGTTACAGGGAGCAGTATCCCCTTCAAACGGGATTACCAGGAGTTCTGAGCTCATTGAGCAAAATGTTGCTTTCAAGGTCACACCTTAAACCAAACCTCCCAGCCTCCTTTCCCTCAGGCACTTAAGAGATCAAATTATCTATCTATCTATCTATCTATCTATCTATCTATCTATCTATCTATCTATCTATCTATCTATCTATCTAT